>OU342987.1:11855000-12455000 GCA_910592155.1 Ypsolopha scabrella
GGAGCCGATAGAAGCGACTCCAGATCTTCGTTGGACCTGCTCAAAAGCCGAGTTTCACTCCACCCTTTGGCGCACAGCATCGAAAAAAGCGTGCGGGAAATCCGAGAGGAGGGCCGTGAGGTGAGGTTCTTCTGGCTGAGGGCCCACGCAGGAACGCCCGGAAACGAGCGAGCCGATGAACTTGCAAAGAGTGCTGCTCTCCACAAGAAGTCTGCAGCGGACTATGATGCCGTCCCCCTATCGTACATCAAAAGGGCTCTGCGTGAGGAGACTGTCCAGAGGTGGCAGGAGCGATATGGGTCCTCCAGTACGGGAGCGGTTACGAGGGTCTTCCTTCCGGATGTTGCCACTGCGCACAAAATCTTGAGGAAGACCAAACTTGGCCCCTCCCATGTACAGGCCCTCACGGGGCATGGAGGGCTCGCATCGTACTTGCACCGTTTCAAGATCAAGGACAGCCCCTCTTGCGTATGTGATTCTGAGATAGAGGAGACAATATGGCACATAATGTTCGACTGCCCCAGATTCGGCTTGTGGAGGGCAGAACTCGAAATGCAACTCGACTCTTTTTATTGCAAGGACAACCTGCCAGCAATAATGAAGGACGGAGCCCAAAGGGAAGTCTTACTGTCGTTCTTAGAAAGAATCATAAGACGTGCGGCAATACGCAACAAATGATTGGGATGTTTAATTATTTTGGCCATTTATTTTATTCGACGAAATTTTTTTTTTTTGTTTGTTTTTTTCGTTTGTTTTAATTATAAGGTTTTTAATGATAAAATTTTAATGCTTTTAGTTGTTTTATTCAACTTTATTTAATAGGTATATATCGGACAGATTGAAAATGTATTTTAGATTAGTGTTTTAATATTGTAATGTTTAATGCTTTATTATACTGTTTTGTAATATGAATTAATAATGATAAATTTAATACGAGTAAACACAAACAGGTTGACCAGAATTTTGATAATTAACTAAGTTTTTAATGTAACAATACTGTACAAGGGGAGACTCTTCCGTCCAACAACATAATTTTTAAGATAAAATAAGAAAATGTATATAGTTAATAATGATGTACATAGAATAAGAATGATCAAGAGAAAAAAAAATGGAAAGAGACAAAAAGAAAAAAAAAAAGAATAAAATAGGATGGTATATTGAAAAAAAAAAAAAGAGAAATAAATTTGTAGATAAGTTTCATTTCATTTCAAAAGATACTGCATGACTTAGAATTAATAATAACGGAAGACACTCCCCAACTACCCAATATAAAACGGGTCGCTTTTTAATAATTTAATACTTGATTGAAAAAGCATGGCATATATAGCCGTGCGGGATAACGTGAATCAGAAAGATGATTTATTTAAAAAAAAAAAAAAAAAAAAAAACCTAACCTAACCTAACCTAACCTAACCTAACCTAACCTAACCTAACCTAACCTAACCTAACCTAACCTAACCTAACCTAACCTAACCTAACCTAACCTAACCTAACCTAACCTAACCTAACCTAACCTAACCTAACCTTTTTTTTTTTTTTTTTTTTTTTTTACATGGGGAAATCCATCATGGATACCTTCCGGCTCGGGGGAGCGCGAACGGTTATGCCGGACTCCTACCGGCTAAAACCCCATGGTGGCCATCCTCCACGCCAATGAGGGGACTCCGGGATCTCCAGTGGAACGCACCGGTGCCCCCCTGACGCAACGCCGCGCCTGCGGCCCACCACGGGGAAGCTTAACATTGCTTCCCCCTTGCACCCTCACGGTGCCAAGGCAGCACGAGACCACAGCGTGCTGCCCTCCTCCCGGGGCTGTTGAATGGTTACGCAGGGCCCCCGCCCCGCGCATCCACAGCCCGGGATCCCCTTTTAGTCGCCTTTTACGACAGGCAGGGGATACCGTAGTCTTATTCTATGCCCGGACTACTGGGCCCTGTCGAGGCGGTTACCCCTTCCGCCTCGACGCCTCCGCCTTCGAGCGGGATCGGCTCTCTCCCTCTCCCGCTCCGCCTCCTCCTTCCGCACCATTACGCTTTCGCAGAACCTGGTAACGGCTTCCCAATAGCTCTCCCCTCGCAGCATAGAACGAACTAAGACCGGAGGGGAGAGGTCCTGCCCAACCTGACTCACCAGGTTCTGCCGCTCGGAGTCCCAGGCAGGGCACTCCGCGAGCGTGTGCTGCGCCGAGTCCAGGTCACCATCACAATGGTGACACTGGGCCGTCTCTTCACGTCCAATTCGACACAGGTACTCACCGAAGCAGCCATGCCCAGTGAGAACCTGCGTCATCCGGTACGTGACCCGTCCAAAGCCTCGCTGTACCCACGTCCAGAAGTTGGGCAGTATAGCCCCCACCACGCGCTGGCGGGCACTTTGCGGCTCCTGTAGCCTTTCATGCCAACTCTCCAGCGCGGCACGGTGTTCCCGCTGCCTCACCCTCTCTGGCGCCTCCGGGGACGCGTTTCCTCCACGGGTCAAGGCAAACACCCTCTCATCCATGTCTGCCAGGATGTCCAGCGGTGGGAAACGTGCAAGGAGCGTCGCCGCCTGAAACGATATCGTGCGATATCCACGGGCGATCCGCATTGCCATCTTGCGCTGCACGCTATAGAACATAGTTCTGCAGCGCCGGATCCTCAGTCTTGCAGACCATACAGGAGCTCCGTAGAGGGCAATGGATCGCACCACCATCGCGTACAGACGACAACCTAACCTAACCTAACCTAACCTAACCTAACCTAACCTAACCTAACCTAACCTAACCTAACCTAACCTAACCTAACCTAACCTAACCTAACCTAACCTAACCTAACCTAACCTAACCTAACCTAACCTAACCCGTAACCCATGCTTTTGAGGAGTTCCTTTTCAGCCTGGGTGTGAACAAGGTAGAGCGTGTTGGGCTCGCTTTTAGGGAGTCGCGTCTCTTCGTATGTTTCCAGTGTCAGGGACCGTGTTTGAGCCTTGGACGAGTATATGCCACTGTAGATCTCCCTTAGGGCATATGCAACGTCCATGGGGTTTCGATGTGTGCACAGCAGTTGAAGCAACAAGGATCGCGTCTCCACACAATCCATGAAGCTCAGGGACTTACGTGGGAGAGAGTGGTGATAATCAGAACTGCTAAAGTCAACCAGCAGCTGCACAGCAGTGTCCATCACGCGGTCGTGGCGGTGTCCAGGCATACCGGTAGCTGTGTATACTACACAGCTCGCCGCGAGAATGACGCGATAGTACGCCTAATAATGAACGCCCTGGCAGCCGAGACCGGTAACATAAAGGAATATAACATCAAGATGGCGTGGAGAAACCGGGACATGTCAGTTGTGGACGCAATGCTGAGGGGTGGCACAGGCGGTACTTCACTCGTCTGAGTCATGGATGGCTTAGCGTCCATTAATAAAATTAATATATATTTTTTTTGTATTTCAAATGTCTCTCAGATTAAATGTATATTAATGAATAATTAAATCTTAATTGTGTGAAAAATTTGTAGTATATATTTGTTTTTTATACATTGCATGTAGTAAATAAGAATATTATATAAAAAAAAAAAAAATAAAAAAAAAAAAATAGAATAAAAAAAATAAAAATAAAAAAAAAATAAAAAAAAAACCACAGCTTTATAATGGATAAATAAAAAAGCAAATAAATTAAAAAAAAGCAAAAAAAAAAAAAAAAAAAACAAAAAAAAAAGGAGCATGTATAGCCATAAGCCATATATATAGATATATATAATTATTAAGTAAATGTATAGTATACGAGTCTTCCTACTAAAGATGAATTTAAATTTGTTTTTAAGGAGCGATAAAGAAAAATGGTACTAATGAAACTTCAATAAATTAAAGTAACTTAAAAAAAGTACGGACGATTTATATTTGTCCGTAGAACATCTTTCATTTAAAAAAAAAAAAAAAAAAAAAAAAACCTAACCTAACCTAACCTAACCTAACCTAACCTAACCTAACCTAACCTAACCTAACCTAACCTAACCTAACCTAACCTAACCTAACCTAACCTAACCTAACCTAACCTAACCTAACCTAACCTAACCTAACCTAACCTAACCTAACCAACAGGCAACATGTCGTTGACGTATACCTTGAAGCGAAGCAGAGATATAAAGACGCGGCGCAAGAAGCGCAAACAGCTAGCTGGAAACAATTTTGCTCAAAACAGGATAGGGAAAGCATGTGGGACGGAGTCTACAGGGTCATCAGGAGGACGGCAAAACGGCAGGAGGACCGGCTGCTGGTGGACTCATCGGGGAACACCCTTGGTCCCGAGGAGTCCGCCAAGCTTTTGGCTCAAACGTTCTTTCCTGATGACTCTGCGGACGACGAAACCCCCGCTCAAAAACTAATTCGCGAGAGCTCGGAGGTGCCAGTCCATCAACTCTCGGACCAATTAAAACCATCTGATCCGCCCTTTACAGCCACGGAGCTGAACTCAGTCTTGGGCACTCTGAACCCAAAGAAAGCTCCGGGGCCTGACGGGTGGACGGCGGACATATGTGAGCGAGCAATCCGAGTTGAGTCGGGGGTGTTCCTGGAGATCGCCAACAAGTGTTTGGAGATCGGGCACTTTCCGGTGAGATGGAAACTCGCTCACGTATGTATACTCCGTAAGTCCGGGAGGGAAGACTACACCACTCCGAAGGCACACAGACCGATAGGTCTCCTTCCTGTTATGGGCAAAATTGTGGAAAAGCTCATGGTATCGCGGCTGGGATGGCATATACAACCCTCGCTGTGCACTAGGCAATACGGTTTCATGCCACAAAAAAGCACCGAGGACTCCCTCTATGACCTTGTGGGCCATGTCCGCTCTCAAATAGAGAGCAGGAAAATAGTTCTCATGGTCTCACTGGACATAGAGGGAGCTTTCGACAACGCTTGGTGGCCGGCTTTGAGGACTCAACTCCTCGCGCACAGATGTCCGGCTAACATCTACGGACTTGTAGCCTCTTACTTAGACCAGCGGACGGTAAAGATCAGTTACGCAAGGGAGTTTTGGGAAAAGGGTACCAATAAAGGGTGTATCCAAGGCTCAATAGCTGGACCCTCCTTTTGGAACCTTATTCTCAACACCCTGCTCGTAGATCTAGAGCAGGAAGGAGTGCACTGTCAAGCCTTTGCGGACGATGTGGTTTTGGTGTTCTCCAGTTCCACAATACCCCCCCTGCAGGCGAGAGCCAACGCGGCCCTTCAAACAGTGCTGGACTGGGGTCTCAGAAATAAGCTAAAGTTCGCACCTCACAAGACCTTTGCGATGGTGCTGACACGGAGGCTTAAGTTTGAGCCCCCAGTTATCTGCATGGGCGGAGTCAATTTGCCGCTAGTGCGACAAATCCGCCTGCTGGGTGTCATTATTGACGACAAGCTCACCTTCAACGCGCACGTATCAGCTGTTTTTAGGAAAGTCATTGACATCTACAAGCAGCTGGCGTGCGCTGCGAGGGTGAGCTGGGGATTGAACCAGGAGGTCATCAGGACCATATACGTCTCGGTGGTAGAGCCCATCGTGCTGTACGCGGCAAGTGTGTGGGCCCCTGCTGCGGAGAAGCTGATGATCAGAAACCAGCTGGATTCTCTGCAGCGTGGGTTCGCACAAAAATTGTGCAAAGCGTACCGCACGGTGTCGCTGTCGTCTGCACTGGTTCTGGCTGATGTGCTCCCCCTTGATCTTAGAGTCCGCGAGGCTGCAGGTTTGTACAGGGCAAAGCGAGGAGTAAGAATTGAGCAGATTCCAGCAGATCGACCGGTCGAACTGCGTGTGCCCTTCGCGAAATTTCCACATCCGGCTGGAAAGCAGACTCTGGGTTTCGAGTGCTTGGAAGACCTAGAACCCGACACTGTGAGTGCTCACCAGATCACTGGCCCCTGTATCTATACTGACGGCAGTAAGATACAGGGGAGGGTGGGCGCGGCGCTCACATGGTGGTCGGATAGCGGGGAGACCAGGTGCTCGAAGTTCCGTCTGGAGCCTTACTGCACGGTCTTCCAATCGGAGATGTACGCTATGCTGAGGGCCGTTGAGCAGGCCCAGCGAAGCAAGGAGCCGATAGTTAACATCTTAAGCGACTCCAGATCTTCGTTGGACCTGCTCAAAAGCCGAGTTTCACTCCACCCTTTGGCGCACAGCATCGAAAAAAGCGTGCGGGAAATCCGAGAGGAGGGCCGTGAGGTGAGGTTCTTCTGGCTGAGGGCCCACGCAGGAACGCCCGGAAACGAGCGAGCCGATGAACTTGCAAAGAGTGCTGCTCTCCACAAGAAGTCTGCAGCGGACTATGATGCCGTCCCCCTATCGTACATCAAAAGGACTCTGCGTGAGGAGACTGTCCAGAGGTGGCAGGAGCGATATGGGTCCTCCAGTACGGGAGCGGTTACGAGGGTCTTCCTTCCGGATGTTGCCACTGCGCACAAAATCTTGAGGAAGACCAAACTTGGCCCCTCCCATGTACAGGCCCTCACGGGGCATGGAGGGCTCGCATCGTACTTGCACCGTTTCAAGATCAAGGACAGCCCCTCTTGCGTATGTGATCCTGAGATAGAGGAGACAATATGGCACATAATGTTCGACTGCCCCAGATTCGGCTTGTGGAGGGCAGAACTCGAAATGCAACTCGACTCTTTTTATTGCAAGGACAACCTGCCAGCAATAATGAAGGACGGAGCCCAAAGGGAAGTCTTACTGACGTTCTTAGAAAGAATCATAAGACGTGCGGCAATACGCAACAAATGATTGGGATGTTTAATTATTTTGGCCTTTGGTGTACTGTTTTCCAGTCAGAGCTATACGCACTTCACAAGGCGATTGACTTGGCCAAAAGCAGCACGAGTGACCCAATTAACATCTTGAGCGACTCAAGATCGTCACTTGAACTGCTGGGAAATCCCAAGTCAACACATCCCCTAACGAAGAACATCAAAGAGTGCGTAGCGGAAATCAGAGCACAAGGCAGGCAGGTGCGGCTCTTCTGGCTCAGGGCGCATGTGGGAACAGCTGGAAACGAAAGAGCAGACGAACTGGCCAAACAAGCGGCCTTGCAGTCAAGGGATGCCCCAGACTACGGTGAAGTTCCCGTGTCACACGTCAAGAGAAAAATCAGAGAGGAAACTGTACGCAGATGGCAAGATAGGTACAGCTCCTCCGGCACTGGTTCCGTCACGAAAGTTTTCTTCCCGGACGTGAACGACGCGTTCCGCATCGTCCGAAGAACCAGACTGACGCACCGACAAGTGCAAGCCTTGACAGGACACGGAGGCATGGCGGAGTACTTACACCGGTTCCAGCTGAAAAGCAGTCCCGGTTGTGAATGCGACCCTGACACTAGTGAGTCGATATGGCATCTTTTACTGGACTGCCCTCGTTTTGCGGTTGCCCGAATGGAACTAGAGTACCGGCTCAACACAAAGCTGGAAAAGGCTGAACTGCGGAACATCATAGCAGACAAGGACAACATAACGCTCTTCCTTGATTTTGTAGAAACCACCATGCGAATTGCGGCCAAGAGGAACTCGTCGACAGACCCAACCCCCACACTCACACTCACCCCTACTACACTAACACTAACACAAGTACAGCAACCGACAACAAGTAGCCTGATGCCAGCGGAGTACCAGCTTCTAAACTTCAGTGAGGCGGGTACCCCGGGCATAAGACTCAAAGGAGTAGCGACTTTCATGGACGACAGCACTGAGAGACTCGGTATCTGCTTTTGCAGTGCGAAGGGAAAGAGTACTGTCACCATCTCACCCGGCCTTGCTCTCCTTTTAAAGGGGAGCAATTTCAGAGCAACCATGAGGCGGAAAGTATTCGAAGCACTCGGAGAAGCCACAGCAGCAGGTCAACGCTGCCGAATAGTGCGAACTAAGAACAAAATAATTGCACTATTCGTGGCCGGCGACGACGCATCCGAATTTGCCCAGGCGTGCTCAATGCTTTCCAGCCTGGCAGCCATTGACGGACCACCTAAGAAAATCAGTGTGGACGCTATGGTAGTGGCATACATCAAAGCCGAAGTGGAAGATTACTCGGGGATCATAAGAGCCTCCAGTAAACACGAGATGGTGGTCTATGAGGACAGGGGCCAAAACCTCAGTCATTTGAGACCGTACCGTCTTGACGAAGCTTCCACTCCCATTGACAGCTGGGGCCACCCAATAGTAAGTCCAGAGCTTAGCGGTTCGCAAAGGCTACAAGAAAAGATAGCAGGTGAGAGACAGCCATCCCCTCGCCGAATGGAGTCTGAGGGAGCACTGTCGTCCATGACCAGAGCAGCAGTCGGTTGCTTCACACACATAGTATCCAAAAGGCAGAAACACGCCCAAACAAAAGAACCCCCAACAATCGCAACCTCATCGGAAACTGACGGAAGAAATTCCCGCACTACCCCTACGAAAGCCGATCGGGGACTGGTCGACCTTCCGGAACTTGTAACACCCGTCTTTCCATCGGACCACTTGTCCAACGCACTCCTTGAGTACATAGCAATGCTCAAAGGTACAATAGTTTCTAGGCAAGAAACGTGCCGAACAATCCTCCGAGCCTATCGTCGAGGAAACGAGCAATCGCTAAACTCCAAACTGGAGGAGTGCGGCGCGGCGGTGTACAATAACGCCACCTCCCAAGTTCTGGGGGGAACCATGGCGGGAGAGTACATGGCCGCATTCAACGGTACCAGTGGTTTTGTGGAACTAGACGAAAACGAGTCAACCCGGACTGGGAAACCAGTTTTCATGACCCCACCGAATGATTCCATAGTCGTCGTCGCCAAGTGCACGCGGATAATGTTGGAGGAAAGAATCCTAAAAATGGCAAATACATTGCGATGGGATTCCGAATCCACCGAAGCCGTTGCACAAATGTCGACACTAGACATGGAATGGGTAAACGGGGTCCCAGGCTGCGGAAAAACAACCTGGGTAATAAACAACTTCAATGCTGAAGGGGATTTGGTGACGACACCCACGCTAGAGGGAGCTAGAGACCTCCGCAGCAAGCTGGAGAACAAGCTCGGCAGAAACGCAAAATTCAAAGTGCGCACAATGGCCTCACTGCAGGTAAACGGCGTAGGCGAGGGCGAGAGCTACGGTCGGTTGATAATCGACGAAGCACTCATGAGCCATTTTGGAGCCATTGTCTTAGCATCCAGAATAAGCGGAGTCAGCAAGATTCTCCTCCTTGGCGATCAGAACCAGGTCCCTTTCATCGACCGAGAAAACCTTTTCCCGATGAGGTACCAAAGTCCCAGCTCGTTTGGTGGAATAACAAAACAACTGCTGTGCACACATCGAAACCCCATGGACGTTGCATATGCCCTAAGGGAGATCTACAGTGGCATATACTCGTCCAAGGCTCAAACACGGTCCCTGACACTGGAAACATACGAAGAGACGCGACTCCCTAAAAGCGAGCCCAACACGCTCTACCTTGTTCACACCCAGGCTGAAAAGGAACTCCTCAAAAGCATGGGTTACGGGAAGCAACAAGGATCGCGTCTCCACACAATCCATGAAGCTCAGGGACTTACGTGGGAGAGAGTGGTGATAATCAGAACTGCTAAAGTCAACCAGCAGCTGCACAGCAGTGTCCATCACGCGGTCGTGGCGGTGTCCAGGCATACCGGCAGCTGTGTATACTACACAGCTCGCCGCGAGAATGACGCGATAGTACGCCTAATAATGAACGCCCTGGCAGCCGAGACCGGTAACATAAAGGAATATAACATCAAGATGGCGTGGAGAAACCGGGACATGTCAGTTGTGGACGCAATGCTGAGGGGTGGCACAGGCGGTACTTCACTCGTCTGAGTCATGGATGGCTTAGCGTCCATTAATAAAATTAATATTTTTTTTTTTTGTATTTCAAATGTCTCTCAGATTAAATGTATATTAATAATTAAATCTTAATTGTGTGAAAAATTTGTAGTATATATTTGTTTTTTATACATTAAATGTAGTAAATAAGAATATTATATAAAAAAAAAGAAAAAAAAAAAAAAGAGAAAATAATAATAATAAAAAAAAAAAAAAAAAAAAAAAAATAAACCACAGCTTTATAATGGATAAATAAAAAAGCAAATAAATTAAAAAAAAGCAAAACAACAAAAAAAAAAAAAAAAAAAAAGCATGTATAGCCTTAAGCCATGTATAACTAGATATATATAATTATTAAGTATATGTATACTATAAGAGTCTTCCTACTAAAGATGAATTTAAATTTGTTTTTAAGGAGCGATAAAGAAAAATGGTACTAATGAAACTTCAATAAATTAAACTAACTTAAAAAAAGTACGGACGATTTATATTTGTCCGTAGAACATCTTTCATTTAAAAAAAAAAAAAAAAAAAAAAAAAAAAAAAACCTAACCTAACCTAACCTAACCTAACCTAACCTAACCTAACCTAACCTAACCTAACCTAACCTAACCTAACCTAACCTAACCTAACCTAACCTAACCTAACCTAACCTAACCTAACCTAACCTAACCTAACCTAACCTAACCTAACCTAACCTAACCTAACCTAACCTAACCTAACCTAACCTAACCTAACCTAACCTAACCTAATATTGTGGGTTGGTACGCAGCCCTTTGTGCGCGAGTCCAACTCGCACTTTGACCAAATTATTTACTCCTTTAAAAAGAACTACACTAAAATAAAAAGGTCATCAAAGCAAATATCATTTCAGTGTACTCGTATAACAAAAAAAAAATCAATTAGAAATAAATTATCTTGGAAAAATTCGTGTTTTATTTTTCCGTCTGGTAAGTTATGCACTCTAATAATACTTATTTAGAGCTTTCCAAACTATGGATTTCTTTATATATTATATTCTACGTTTTAGTTCGCGTGGTATCGCTCGATATAATTGTTTGTATAATAGTGTACCTTGCTATAGTATTACGTTATCTATGGTATCACATTAATGACGCCACACACGTTTGTTGCTGGTATTGATTAATCAGATTATTGGCTGCGTCGGCGTGAATGGATTGCCCTAATTCACCGCCCATACAGGTCGTAAATATAATATGGAAGCCTATTACACCAATTATGTACGGATTCACGATCAATGTATGTATAGGTGTACTATAATTCTGTCTAATGGAATTTATAATGGGTTCTGGGGCTTTACGGACCGCAAAAATAAATATTTTTTTAAAGCGTCGATGAAACCAGTAGCGTAGCTAGCATGGGTGACACCTGGTGCGTATATCGTAGCTAGCATGGGTGACACCTGGTGCGTATATCGTAGCTAGCATGGGTGGCACCCGGTGGGAATATCTTAGTTAGCATAGGTGACACCCGGAGCGGATATCGTAGCTTGCATGGGTGACACTCGGTGCAGATATCTTAGTTAGCATAGGTGACACCCGGATGGGTGGAAGCCGGTGGGGGCATCGTAGCTAGCATACGTGTAAGTAATAATAAAATTTATTATATTAAAAACCTCCATACAAAAGTAAATATAAAATTTTTAAAGGCTTATGGATACATTTTGTACTAAACGTGTAGCTGAATATCATTTAATTCCTTAAAATAAAATAAAAAACCTATTTCGCATTGAAATTGTTATCTAGATTAATCTTAACCAAACCTTCAAAATATCGCCAAAATTGTGTTTCTCCGATTGTTGTTGTCAACGATTTATACATTTTATGGAATTTTTGGATGTAATTTTTATTTTCGTTAATTTGGGTGTCACCCCCAAACGGATGATACGTGGGACGAATCGGCCCCATTGCCACCCCCTACCTCCTCTAGCTACGCTCCTGGACAAGACCTACGATGAAGCGTGATCTCCTAGACTTTAGGACCTAGTGGGCATTTACTGTTTTCTTATGTAAAAATCTAGTTTAAATAAAATGACGCCGCCGCGCCGCCGGTAGGAATTTCCACCTCTGAGCTATAGCTCAGATATTTATATATAGATGATAAACGAATATTTAAGACGTAGCATTCGAAAGAACGGAATACTGATAACTTAAGGGTGAAGGCGCTTGTACTCACGCCTGTAGGAGCTTATCATCTGTTTCCGTAGTATTTCCCATACTGTGAGCGTAGTGTCTTCTTTACGGACACTGCATCGCCAATGACACAATCAAGAAATATACTTGTTGCCCAAGACCTGGGCCACCCTCTCGACGTAGCTGGCTGATTCCAGATTGCAGGAGTTTGCCGCAAGTTTTGGTTCCGACCCGCGCATAACGGAGTTGGGTTTTATTTTAAAGATTTTCTTCTCCAAGATGAGCTGCACACCAATACTGTCGAGCCCCGTCTCTCAGAGTTATATTTCGGAGTGTTCCTTCTCCATAAGGTATGCAAACCAATGATAAGGAAGCCAATCCCCCTTCCCGATATTTACATTGTAACCAAACCAAGTATTTATCACGAAGTAAACATAAACATCAACCGTAAAGTATCGTAAGTTTACAAAACAAAGTTTCTAAGGTTCATACAGTTTCGCAAAAGCTTTATTTTTCGATGAATATTTAGTTTAAAGTAAAGAGAATAAATTAACTTATGATTACAGAACGGAAAATAAAAGAGATTACCTACTTTCTATCCACCGACCGCTTTTATTTATCCACTGTACCTCTATATTATGTCATAGACCAAGTGAATAATAGGACATTATTTATTGATAATGTACGTTTTTATTGTTGTTCTACAAATAATATGATAACTAATAGGTTTGAAGCAAATTGAGACAAACACTACTAATCTTATAGATAAACCTTGTGATTTACTGAAGCGCAAGATCTTTAAAAAAATATAAACAGCCTTGGTTTTTTCATCGAAATGGACAGAACTGCGGCACATTAAAGTGTATTTTCTTAGATAAAATCTAATCTAAGGTTTCCGTACCCAAAGGGTGCCAAACGGGATCTATTACTAAGCTTCCACTCTCTGTCTGTCTGTCACAGGGGATACAACTTCAGCCAGTTGAAATGTTCACAGATTACCTGTTTCAATGGCCTCTATAAGGAATATTAATTTTAAAAAATTGTTCATTGAACTCTGTTCTTCATCTTAGAACTACTTTTTGCATGATTTATCGAAGGATAAAATAAACCGCTGGTTATATTTTAGTTCACAACATTATGTCATACGGCATGCTGCTGCGGGGTAGAGCTGCGAATATAGAAGCAGAAGAAGTCTTTGTATTGCAGAGGAGAGCAATTATAATTAATTTATTTAAGGAGGTCCTTAGTTTGCCAGGATATATGTTTAAAATGTATTAAGCAGGAAAAAGCTCATTATAAAATCAATGATTATCTGGAGGATAATGAAGCATGGTGTAGTAATAATAGTGATCTACATCGTATCAGTTAACTAGTATACTTTATTTAGAGCTTAAATGTTAACTTATTGTAGATAAACTGATTGTAATTGATTATGAGACCGATAGACAAAATATATTATGTTTTTCCTCGTGTATTCCTCCTGTATTTTATCTTGCTTAGTTGAAGTATGCACAGTAATAAAATAATATAAATAGACATGATCTTGCTAAGTTTCTTACCCTTTTTATAATATTTATAATTATTTAGCCCACTTATCTGTGAAAATATTGCTATTATTATTATTTTTCTGTATTTGATGTAAATTTTTTGTTATTCTCAATTTATAAGCACACTTAATATGTAGAATGGAAGAATGAACGAATGGTAGATTAATAAATGAATGAATCTAAATTTCCTTTTATGTACTAGTTTTTAACTTAATTATGTAAACAATGATATATTATTGGTATATTAATAAGAATCATGGTACCCCGCATTGTTGGCTTAGCCTAGTTTGGGGACCCTTAGCAACTTCGTGTATTACTTTTGTGCATGTACATATATATTGTTATTTTAATTTACCTACGTCTTTTGTAACGTTTTTCATGCAATAAAGTTATTTTGTATTTTTGTATTTTTTTGTGTTGTATTTATTTAAAGTTTATTTGTATATTTATAAACCTTTTTATTATTTATGTATTATCTGCAAAATATAACTATTTAGGCTTGTTTAGGACCGCTGTTCAAAATAAAATACATGCTGATATTACTTTCATTTTATTTCCTAGAACTCATGAGGTAAACAACACTAATCTATATGTTTATTTTATACCAATCATTTGTAATCTCACCTTCAGGCCTAAAATATAGCACAAGATAAAACTCGACAAAATTATGAAGACCAAAAACATAAAAATTTACGTTCACAACTGAGCACATAGGCCTGAATCACAAAACTGTAGGTAGTTTTGAACAAAAAAGAAACTACTACTCGCACGTATAAATATACACTTACAAACTGAATTGAAACATTCCCTTAATACTTGTGCATGACAAAAATACTGCATAGCGAAACAAGTTTAAATTATTTAATACTAACATTAAAGCTACTACGTAAACTAAATTATACATAAATAAGTGTTTAAGTTAATATATAGATGCGAAAGATAGGAGAAAACTTAAAGAGATAGAAAATAAAAACATTGACGTAAAATTAAATAACAAAACAAGAAAAAATAACAACCAATAAAGACTGATTGAAGAAACATCTATGGAGACCAAAATTATAGGATATTCTTAATTTTTTGAAAATATTAATTTAAATTTGTATTATATGGCACTGGTATAAATTATTTCGAACTTTCAAAAGTGTTGAAGACAAATATTGATTTAAGGACAAAAAATTATCAAAAATCATAGTCACATCACACTTAGTACAACAGAACAGCAGTTTTAGTAGAGTGAGAAGTATTTTGATTACGCTAGTCAAATAAATATTAATAATTCAAACTAACATCAGAATAATTTGACTCGTGACTTATAGGTATTTAGTGGGATCTAACTTATTTAATTCTGGTGAAGCCAACACTTTGATAAAACTAACTGGGATAAAATGGCAGCTTGGTTTACCATTTACTGACAAACCCGTCGCAAGTGGTCTACATATCTCGCTATAAACCGTTCTCTGTAAATAACTAATGGAAGGACCTGATTTAATTAAATATTTTTTTATTAATAAGATATACAAGTTTGTAGATAATGAAGAATACGTAGAAACAATAGGAACAAAACGAAAAAGCTTATGCGCTACGAAATACTGATACAAGCTAGGAATAGGACAAAAACGGTTTGGTCGCTAAAATCGATCGATTACAAAGATACAACTTTATTTAGTCACTTCCTAGAAAGTAGCAGGGAAAAGGGAGGAGCGATATACTTGATCCCCCCTTACCGCCTGCATACCTAAGAAGAGTCTGTATTAAAGTGTCATCCGATTATTTCTATAATAATAACTAAAACGGGAATGGTTGGATCGGGAATCAAATTACAGGAATGCAAATGGTTTTTTTGACACTGTGATATAAAGGGTCTTGAAAGATTGTGTACGTAGAATGATTATTTTTTTAATATATGAATGATTAAACATATTTCATTAAAAGTATATGGCATTTTATGGCTACCTCATGGATCACATAATATTAGCACTCAAATATTATAATTTGTACACTAAAAGACCAATCTTATTTGTTTTTACATTATATTTTTAATCGTATAACACTTAGTTTTTTTATAAACATACTTTTGATATATAATATAGTTTTATTTACAAAGATTTTTTTAAATATAGAATCGACATATTGTTTAAAATAGGCTTTTTAATATATAATTTTGTAAATCTACGATTTGTGTGTGTGATAATTTCTTATAGTAAAACGATAATCATGTTGTTCTTTATTTGTTTAAGTATAGTAAAATCTTATACTATCTGAAACTATCACACTTATATTGTCATGAATTTTTAATCCCAGGCACAAAATGGTGTTCTTAACCCAAAATTGCCTTATTTTTTTAAATTTTATCTTTTACGAAATCTAAATTAATAATACTATTCGTAAAAATGTCTTTTCATGAGGGAGTAAATAAATATAAATATATTTTTTAATAAACTATCATCTATGTTGGTCGGGATTTTAGGAAAATACACACGTCTATATTTTATCCAATTTAACATGCAATTCTACAAGTACATTTGACTTAACATTTGGGACCGAGTTGTTTTCCAGCAACAAAAGTCACTCATTTTAACAGTGCTTAAAATATATTTTCCGTAAACATTAGACACTAAAGTATCAGTATTGTCATTATTAGTTTAGACATGAATTTGCATTTTTTCATACACATTTGCATTTTTATTATTGCAATTTCGTTTATCGTGCATTTCATATAAAAAGTTTGGCACATAATGTTTGCCACATATGTCGTCCAGTCAAAATGTTTTAAAGACACTGTCTATAACCATACAGTGCGACAGGGCTCTTTTGGAACGTGGATTGGTCGTGACCAAAATCGGAACTAACTTCGCTATCCTAATAAAACGTAGCCCTTGTTTCACAGCTGCGTCGCTCTGTTAATGTCATCCACGCGCCAATAGGGCCTTAGCACACTGTATTCTTTGACAGGCATAATAATATATTAAGGCACAATTTTGAAGGTTTTCTACCATTGTGACCACTATGAAATCATCCTGAAAAGCATCAAACAACTACTCGCAGTAACACAATTAACAGTGGAACCTTATCTGAACTTCCATTCCAAATGGAACCAACAGTCATCAGAATCAACTGTGAGTCGTAGAGTCCAGTTTAACCTTGGATGCACGTACGTCAGTTGACGCCACTGGTGGAAGGTCCAAGGTTAGCTTCCTGATGCTTGTACTTGTGTGACGTCATTTGTGATAGACCGAGGACCGCAAAGCCACACTGGAGACAGTGGTAGTGGGTTTGCTTCTTGCTGTGGATGCATTGGGGTTCGTAGCCGCAACCTGAAAAAAAATACACTCGATAAGATATCGACAGAAATGAAATAATAGGTCTTTTACTTTTGAAATTGCTGTTTTGTATGGAGAATTTGAAGAAAACTTTTCTATTTATTTTATTATAGGAAAAACAAATCCAAATTTTATATTATTGTATATGAATGAGACAACATTAAGCTAAAATTTAATTTTTGAGAAGTGTCCCCTGTTAAAAGGTTTTACGATTCTTATCATGAAAATGGATCACTAAATTTTAGTAATCAAACTGAAAATAAAAACAAAATTTATTACGGAGATATCAACTTTCAAACATAGAACAAATAATAGAAATATTGATTTACAGGAATTGTGAAATCATGAATCTGTTAGAAAATTTTGGCAACTTTTCTTACAAGCGTAACAGAAATCTCAGCCTATAATCACAAAATAGATAGGTACAGATGGCCAGCTCCCTACAAGCAGCGATTTCGGGCGCACGCACACATAGACTTGTACATACTACGATATCTAGTCTAGACTAGTCACGAGTGCATACGCTTTGCAATACATTTGATGAGTAGATTTTAAAATCAACGTCAGCAGTAGCTGGCCCTCTGTACCTATCTATTTTGTGCCATAATGATCAACCGTTGTAGAGGTAATGCTACAAAGAAATTAAGTAAAAAATATAATAAGATAATATGTAAAAAACACCAAAATAATTACGTAAAGATATGGCCAAAACAAAGAAATACAGTATTGATTGAATAATCCTACCTTTGCTAGGTGGAAACTTGTCAAAGCCAGCCGCCTGGATCGAGTCAAGTTTCTGATGCTGCCGTCGATGAGCTACCACCTTGTTGGTGTCGGTGCACACAAAATCACATTTAAGGCAGTGGAAGTGGGAAGCTTTGTTCTGGCCAGTACCTGTGGAACAAAGATTGATGATATTAATCAACTATAACATATTTAGCAGTCAAAGGAAAATATGATATGTTTTACATCTGCTTTTTTTGCAAGAAATGGAAGCAGATGTAAAACACAAGAAATAAAAATGGTGAACGATAGAATACCATGCTTACCGAAAGTAGAGGCGTGAGGACATTCAGGCCTTTGGCAGTATACGTTAGCTCGGTACTGCTGGAAGTCTCCACCCATGAGGGTATCTAGTCTGTAAAAAGGATATAAAGACCGATTTATTTTTATATAGTTTGAAAGAAGATGGATAAAAGCAGAGAAAGAAAAGTATGGTGTACAAGTAAAAGGCAAAGCTCGACCGGGTTGCACTAGAAAGACGTATTATGAACAGAATGGCTCCATACTAAGGAAAGGCAATGTCAGAAGTACCCAGAATAGTAGAGGTTGTACGACTAGAGTTATGGATGTGGAAGAGGTGAAAGATGTGTGGCAGGATCGTAGCAGATATAAATCTGTAGTGTCTGCCTACCGTTCTGGGAGACAATTTTGAGTACATGTATGTAATTATATTTTTAGTTTCACTTTAATAAATGATCAAGATATTTGGTAATTTTTTTAAATATAAATGCACATAAATATTTACCTCTCGTGTCTAGCAGTATGCTGGACAAATCTTGTTTTGTCACAAAAAGAATATCCACAGTCTTTTCTGGTACAATGGAAGTGGGTTTGATGTTCCCTGTAAAAATCATCGAATAAAAGCCATTACATCACCAAATACGGAGACATTAAAAACATGCAGGTGTATAAGGGAGTTTTTCGTGCCCTAAAGAAAAACAGGTTTTATTCGTAAGACACTAATCACTATCAAACTAAGAATGAAATGAAGATGACGGACGGAATATTATTGGTGGTAGAGCTGATGCCGAGCTCGACTGTAGACGTACCACCATCTTACTCGGAAATCCTCCCGAAGTTATTCGGGGGAGAGTAAGAGAACAGCTCTGAGGCAAAACCAGGCGGCCCACCATTGCCTGGGACCGATGGATGGCGGTATATCCATCCCCAATTGCCGGGCCTTATATAAAACAGACAGACTGGTGACGGGTAGCAGCGTCACTGGTGCAAGGGTTTCGGGACCGCACTCCCCAACCCGCCTGCCCAGCGTGTGTGAGTATGGGCATTTCTTCCAGGAGGACCGCCAAGAGTGGCGAAATCCTAGAAAGGCCTATGTCCAGCAGTGGATGAAACAGGCTGATGGATGGATGGATGGACGGATGAAATTACCTGTATCCACAATGCTGGTAAGCACAGTCCTCGTTGAACCTGAACCGCAGGTATCCTTCAGGAATGGGCTCATCTTTCAGGACACGCATATGCGGCCCTCGCGTTGTGTGCGTGCGTCTGCTGAAAGTAAATATTCTCTTAAATTGTGTTCCACCTACAAAAATACAACTTAAAAATTCAATTCACAATGTACAAGATTTGAAGTCACATATTACAATTTATTTTATTGTGGGTTGAGTCTTCCGATATCTTTATAGCAGAAGTCGACACAGATAGTTTTGATCAACAAAAACACTTGCACTCGTTTCACAATAATTGTTTAGGTATATAATGTTAATCCCAACCGGTTTCGGTATTACACCATAATCAAGGGTTTTAATAACTAATTAATAACACATTGATAATGGTGTTATACCGAAACCGGTTGGGATTAACATATTACAGTATTGTGAAACGAGTACAAGTGTTTTGTTCATCATGTTGTTATCGAAGTTTCACCAACTGCAGACAATCGCAAGTATTAATCATACATCACGGTTACGTCATAGTTGCGTTCACGTTAGATTTCGTATAGAATCTGATAACCACCCCTAGCGGACAGTAGCCGATCTTTTCAGATTCTGTACAAAACATATATACAAATATTATGAACGAGTACAAGTGTTTTTGTTCATCGTGTTGTTAACGAAGTTTCACCAAGTGCCGACAATCGCAAATAGTTTATAATTTTTATTTTTAACCAGATAAAATAATTTGTAGATCATGATAATTATGAGATTGTGAAAGAAAGAAAAATAACTATTCAACTAACGACTTAGCAATCATTTCAGCTTCCTTGTCCAACCCTGGTGGTAGACCATGACCTTGGAGCAGACTCTGTTCTAGAAGCAACTCTGGCGGGTACAGCATTGTTGGGTACAGAGGAAACGGGGAATTCCTGTAAAATAAGAAAAAAAAGCAATCAGACAAATCACACTTTTATTTAGACATCTATTGGTACATTATAATGTATATTTGACTGATGCCGGATCTAGATCGGACCCAAAATATAACATCTATCTCTATTCTGAGCATCTATTATATAATTTATATGTATTTTATTCTATTACATATACATGTAAATATATTTTTATAAATCAAAAAAGCTTTATAAAGTCATATTTTAAACAATTTTTATTGATGTTATATTTACTATCACATGTTTTAAAATGAACTTCATTTTTATTTCATTAAAGTCGAAAAATATTGGTTGTTTTCTGTAGGTTGCTTTTATATTTCACCTCACTAGCCTAAGTCGGGGTTTGTATGTACACTGTGTAAAATATTTTATATAAACGATGACACAAAATAATTTACAAAAACACTGCAAATAACTCACCCTTGTGAAAACAGCGCCACCTGCGCCAAGCCAGGCAGGCCAGCCAAGGAAGCAGTATACTGTTGCTGTAGCTTCAGCTGTTCTTGCAGACTGCTGCCCTTACGTCCTCCTGCCAGGTATTGCTGGAGAAGGAGGCTGTGAACTGCTTGAACCTGGAAGCAATCGTTATAATATAACATATTTGAGATCAGTAAAAAAGGCAGTTTAGTCTTTGCAAATGTTATAATCAACAAAAAAGGTGAGTCATTTGAGACACACGTATTATAAGAAATATTCTTTATGTGATATGACCAATTTTTTCATCTTGTGTCAAGCTCAATCAAGCTAGTATTTTTTTACCATACTGCAAAAGTATGGACACCCAGGCTTTGTACGTATAATATCGGGTTTCTGTTTTTACAAGTAACATTAAAACCTTGAACTTTATATTTACGCAAATATTACCTGATCAGCAGGATTCGGTGGTCTTTGACTTGGGGAAGGTACTTGGCTCACCGATGATGACGATGCTGTTGAAGGCAGTATCGATATCTCTGGATATTCCCTTTCCAAAGTCTCCTAGGACAAAAATGGGTACGACTTAAATAGTAGTCCTTTATCCAGTATCGATAACAAAGAACAAAAGTGATTAGGCAATTTGGTGGATCTTTTCGTGTTTAATTACCTTAGTAGCAGCTAATCCAACTGGTCCAGAGTCCATAGAATTGCTGTGTTTCTTCACCATATGTCCAAATAGTAGTTTCAAATCTATATAAGCCTGGCCACAATGGGGACAATGGTAATGCAAGTTCATCCCGCCAGCATTTTTGTTCAAAGGACAGGACTGATCGTGACAAGATGGGGGGATCGTTGGTCCCGAAGTCTTAGGGCTTTCGTAACCAGGTTTCATTTTTTGATCGAAGTCCATGCGAGGTATTTTCATGTCTTTTGAGGGTGAAGCATCGTAAATACTCCGTGGTGACGGTGAAGATGTGTTGCTTCGGAGATGCGAAGATGGGTAGAAAGTTCCGGTAGCTTTTACTACTGAAATGGAGAAGGGATTCCAATTTTAGTTGAGGAACGTTTATAATACTAGTTGCACCTATAAGATACAATACTCACCAGAAACATTATCAGGTTCTCTGTCGAATTCACTCTTGATTGAGAAATTTGTCGGAGTGTATGATTCGCTTGGTTCATTCTTTACAGAGCTAACACTGTCAACTGAAGCTCTTTCTTTTAGAGAATAGTCTTTGGCTTCATCAAATATCTTCTCATGCTCCTCACTCTTTATAATTGGGGTTCCTCTTCCATGTTTGTGAGTAGCCAGGGCTGAATACTGGGTTAAAATGGCTGGGCAATTATTGCCCTGAGCGCAATGGAAGTGAGATCTTAGCTGATTTTTGAAGCAGCTTTTTCCACCGCATTGGTCAAATGAAGAGAAATAGTCAAACCCTTCTAAAAGAGGAGCAACTCCGTGTGATTCTCTCATGTGAGTTTCCATAATTACATATGTTTCTCCTGCAAAACTACAGTTGAAACAATGGAGGTGCAGTCGGGTCATTCTGAGTTGACAGCTCGGATATGATTGGCTGCAAGCATCTAAGGCTGTAAAAACTTCAAAATGTTGAAACTTTACTCTCGGGAATTCCTCAACAGTCGGAATCACGGGGGATTGAGCTACTGGGGGTAGTTGATTACTTTTAGGTAGTTTAAATGATGTGAAAATGGCTTGAGGAGTCACATTATCAGTCCAAACTTCGACCACTCGATTCTTCGGCGGACGCCCTCTCTTTCGACTAAACATTTCATCCAAAGAACTTGACGGATTGATGTGTTGAGGGACGACCCCAGGGCTTGGTCCCATGTTCAGCTGCGCTTGAAGATTCGGAGTCAATTGTGACGTCAGCGTAGGAGCCATCTGGGCCAATTGCGCCAAATTTGGAGGCAGACTGGGCACTTGACCTAATTGAGCAGCCATATTTGGATGAAGTTGAGCCGAGAGATGTGGTGTGAAGTTGGGTGCAAATCTTGCCGCTAGGTTAGGAGACATTGGGCTGATAAGGGCGTGTTGTCTGTGATGCTCGAGGCGTCTGAAGGGATGCTCTTCGGAGGATAATATTACAGCTCCACAGTTTTCCTAGAAAGAGAAACGTAAACATTTGTTAGATCATTTACTTATCATCAAAATATTATTATACAACATGAAAGTATTGAGACCTTACCCAGGTGCAATGATAATGTGAGATATCTCTGATGTGCTGACACGCGGAGTTGCCACAAGGGCTGTTTCTTGAAAATGTCATGAAATAAGCCTCAGTTACTTGATTTTGCTGTTCATGTTCAAATGCGTGTTTGACCATTGTTTGGTGGCAGCTGTAAATAAAAATTAATATGAGACTATTTTCATGGTTCCTTGCCCAAAGGGAAAAACTGTGGCCTATTAATGTCACTCTGCTGTCTGTCTGTCCGTCAGTATCTCATGAGTCTCTAGCTCGTAGACGGAATGAGTTACAGACCTAAAATTTTGATATTTTGTGTAAAACGTTGACCCAAAAACGAATATAAAATGAAAATCGTGAAGGTTTAAAAATGCACAGTTAGAAATTCAATTACATTTTTAAGGGGGTCCGATTCATTAAAAGTTGCGTAATGTTATTAGTATGTAGAGTGTCATTGTCTAGAGCTCATTTTTTGTTTTTTATCTTTATAATCTAAGGAAATGGGAGGCCATCAAAGATGGTAGTTTTAGGCCATTTTTGTTCCGGGGTATATTTCAAAAACTAAACTAGTTAGGAATTTGGAATGTCTGTGTATTTTGCGCATACTAAATAAGTACTGTATGTAAACAACAAATACTGAAAACGCCGATTTATAATGTAATCTGGGACCAAAACAAAGAAATTTTTTTTTATTTTCACGTCTATTTGAGATGTTATGGATCGAAGGAGGCCCGACTCATAAAAATAAGAATAAGGATAAGATACGTTTATTGTTAAAACAAACAGAAAACAAAAGACATAGGTACATACAGGTATTCACAAACATACATTAAATTAACACTAATACATACATGCACAACATAATTATTTGACAAAGAGATCATGCTCAGCTAGGGTGCTGGCTACCCCGTAAGAAGTCTCTAGCGCTGATTTACATCACCTCCTAGCTCTCTAGAGCAGAGCCAGTGAACAAAAAAGATATTTACACAAAAAACAGAAACAGTACAACAATAAAAACAAAAAATAGCATGCAGTTAGAAAAAAAGAGATGTGTATGTTGTGTGTGTGAGGGGGTGTAGTGTATTGTATATGTTTATGCAATGAAAAAAATGTGTATCTTGCAGTTAAAGTGACTAATAATAAAAACTGTAATTCAAATAACTCTGTAATATGTCTTGACTCGTACTTTTTATTTATATTCCTATTCATAAATTGGATTCGAGCCACGATCTGGACTGTAATCTGTTGTTTTATCGATAATGAGAATTGAGAAGGTTAAGTTATAACATTGTTATAGGTAATAATAATAATGCAGTGAAGTTTGTAATAATGTAAAAATCTGTAAAGTAAAAAGGCACCTTCCACGTTTCCTTCTTTTGTGGAAAAAAGTGGTACTTTGCTTCAATTGTCAACTTATCGATTGCTGGTCGCTTATGGTCCCCCAAATCAAATTTAATATAATTTCGTAGTTCCCATCAAGTTTTGCTGGAAGAAACCTCTTTTTAGCGATAAACTTGCCTGTGTACCATGCCAATGTAGTCAATTCTGTTTACCAAAAAAAAAAACAGAAGAAATGTATTCTTTGATATCTTACCTATGTGCCATCTTGCAGCCATCGGCCAAGCAATGGAAGTGCTTATTGAAAGCGCTGCATTTTGTACATTTGTCTCCTTCTTCTTTGCCTCCAGTAAATGTTTCAATGTACTTCCGAGTGACTTCGTCAACTACCGCCTGGTTCTGAAAATGAGACACAAATTTTAAGATTATCTCTTTTTTGCGTGACAATTGATTTAAATAATGCTTATTTGCCAATCACCTTGAGTCATTATTCCATGACATTTATGAAAATAAGTAGATTAATTAGGTATAAATTCCCACCAATAACATTTTCGTTATTTATAAGGACTTTAGCTCTAATATTTTAACAGACTATGTGATCTCCATTCATAACAATCATATCATCTAAACAGGCATGACAAATACATCAATTAGTAAACTTACGTAATGAGGCGGGTAGTCGTCCCCAAGCATGGAGTTTGACAAGTCATCATCTTGTAGCCCAGAGTACATGCTGAGATCGGTGGCTCCTTGCTGCAGCAAGGCGCTTTGTATCACTGATGAGGGTAAGCTGTAAAAAATCAATAGCCTATTAGGAACGTTGAATTAAAATGATGTATATACGTCAACAGTTTTATTTCTAACTTGTCACTGAATCTAAATGCCCATAAAACGCGATTCTTAAAATATTTGGTATAGGTATTATGTTATACACATATGGTTACTTTGATTGACATGTCAGAATTCATAGTAGAGACTTGAGCGATCAGAAAAAAAAAATTCAAATTTGGAAAAATTTGCAAGATGAAATTTAGACTCGATTATCGCCCTACTAAGTTACATGGGTATACCATGGATATGTTTGTGAGAATAAAACATTTTTTTTTAATAATATGTTCAATAGATCGAACCCACGATCTTGCGATTTACTGTTTTAGTATCATATAAGATAGTATAGTTTTATACGAGAGATTTTATATAAAACCATATAGTAAAGAAAGCTTACCCAAAGCTCATCTCCTGCTCCTTTCTCTCATGCTTCCTTTTGTGCGTGAAGATCTGACTGCTGGAGTGCAGCACGTAGTTGCAATGGGGCCTGATGCAGTGGATGTGGTTGCAGGTGCGACTGAACCGGCACTCACGGTATGGGCACGCTTCGTTTTTCATGTATTTTTTAAATCCGTCTTTGGAGAGGGCCTCGTCTTTGATGTGGTAGGTTTTGTGTTTTTCTGTAATTATTGCTTAATTTGTAGTTCTTACTGTTAATGTAATCTTTAAAAATAAAGACATTAATTGTTAATTAGTTAATGCCAAGTAAAAAACAGCCAAAACAAACGAGCTCTAATTACTTAGTTGGTGTACATATATAATAGATGTTTTGTCCCAGTCAAATAGTCACGGAGTTTAAGCATGTAATATTGTGTAATATAATGTGTTATGAAATAAAGGGTTTCAAAAATGATTAAAAGCATAGATAGGAAATTGGTGAAGATTTAAGAACCAGTTACCCATATCAGCCTTATTCTTGAAGGTGTAGGTGCACCCTGGCCGTCTGCAGTGAAAGTGCGTGGTCCTCTGCCCAGCGAAGACGCAATGAGGTGCAGAGCAGGATTCAGTTGCCCTGAACCTCTGGAATCCTTCTTGGAGGATGGCTGAATCTTTTCGGTGGTAGTTAGCGTGCATCTGAACGTCTGAGGTAGAGATGTAGACCTGTAGAAAAACAATCACAAACATAAGAAATTGGCAATGAATTTTCATGTACAAGAAATGTTGTCCATTTCACCACGACTTGCAATGCCAAAACTATGTTTTCTATGACTGTGGTGTTTACAAACAAGATTCTGGTCGATGTCCAATTTATTGCTAAAAACTGCAAGACATTTATACATTTAAATTGAGATTCGTGCCAACTATTGGTAAATTAACTCTATTTATTACACCACACAAGCCATTTTTTTAATTACAAAAACCCCGTGAATTATATTGTAAAAGATGCTTACCTTATCACAGCCATCTTGAATGCAGTGGTAGTGGGTTTGACTTCGGTTATGGGGACATTCACTGAATCTTTCAGAGCAATCATCCAAGGGGGAATACCTCATGAAGCCATGGGCCAGGGACTCATCACGTTTCTTATGCCACTGTTAAACATAAAAGTAATGTCAATGTAAAATTAGAGAGTCTCAATTATTAATTAAAGCAAGTTCTTTAATTGTATCATCACAGATTTTCTAAGTCTTGTTGTGTCATGTTTTAGTCCAACTATTAAATTACCTTGAAATGCCTGATCATCTCTTCTTTCTTGCAGAAAACCCTGGCGGTACAGTCCATGCAGTGAAAGTGTTCCCGGTAACCGAGGTCCTTGCAATATGATGATCCACATTCTAACGTCGAGCTGTACCTAATGATGAAGAATATTAAAAATACCAAGAAACCCTATTTAAAATAAAATTGATTACTGCTAAGGCGTCACTGGTGCAAGGGTTTCGGCACCGCGCTCACCAACCCGCCTGCCCAGCGTGTGTGAGTATGGGCATTTCTTCCAGGAGAACCGCCAAGAGTGGTGAAATCCTGGAAAGGCCTATGTCCAGCAGTGGACGAAACAGGCTGATGGATGGATGGACTGCTAAGCTTGAATTTTTTATTACAAATGATTGAATTTATTCACATTGTAAGGCTTAGCAAAAATTTTATCAAAAAATAAAACGAATAAAATTAGTTTATACGGTCACGTGCTACACTAACACCTTTTAGTACGATTATCATTTTTATCAGTAGTAAAAACTGCCATGGTATACCATGACATGTTGCAGACTGTACGATAAAAAATCTCAAACGAATATACAATAAAAAAATTACTCAAGATCGTAAAGAAAAAACAATATCCCGTCACTGAGCAGATGTTGTTTCAATAGAACCAAATGACTCATGGATCATAATGTAGATAATAACATACTAAAACTAAAGTAGATTTCTTCATAATACCCTGTCAAAGAGCGTTCCTAAGCCACTTAATAACCAAGTTTCCTACGTGACAAAGGATTTCGTCATAAAATCACGAAAAAAATAAAAGTTGTAGAACAAGATTTTACCTTTTGACGTATCTAGAGTAATCCACTGTTGTTTGCAGAGAGTTCTTCCTAGCTTGATCCAAATGATTCAAAGCTGACAGCAAGCCTACAACAACAAAAAAGAAAAGTTTTTTAAATATGCTAATGCCCTGGAAACAATCAGAGCTAACGATATATTCAAAGAATTCCTTTTCCGTCAAAGTTATTCTTTTGTTTGGGAACAGCCAAATCACTTCCATGCATCATATTCTTACGAACAATGTACTGTTTTCATCATGTCGGAAATATTTTAAAATCATCTGCCTCGATTTCATCTTGTTTTTTGGGTTCCTTAATCAAAAATCAGGTTGTGTTGTAAATTATCGATCCAACTTTAAGATTAACTAGAAAGTGTAGATTTAGAGACGAAGAAGCATAAAATATATTTATATTATTGAGCTTATAAATAAGGGTATGACAAGGTTCTCTGTTTGGACCTATTTTAATCAACTAAGACAGGTCTTTAGATAAATTTACGATGATAAGTTCCTAAAAAACATTTCTTAGGAAATATTTAGCGTCGAAAATGCCAATCAAACGGAACCCAGTACTGAGGATGTGACCGGTTTTTTCCGGACCCAGCTCTATTATCTAAAAGTTTTTGGTTCAAAAGCCTCGTGGGTTGTGTAAGGCTCCTCCCAATATCAAGTTTTGGAGTATCAAATAAATGATTATGGTAATTAATCAACGTGTTTTCTCCGAGTCACTCTGAGTGATCGTTGGCTTCGTGTTGATGGTACTGTCGTCTACGATAGTATACCCAAGATATAATATATTTTTATTTCTAGTGGCTCGAATGTTTCAATCCGACTTGAAATTGAGGTTCCAAAATCATTATTACCTATGTTTATTAATCTGTTAAAAATCATGAAAAAACTCTATCAACAGATAAAGAAGTAGATACATTTATAGGTAATATTGTACAGATAATATTGAAAAATAACCACTTAACGTAGCAATCTAATTTAGGAAATCTAATCAAACCTTCAACCGAACATAGAACAGGAAGTGAATCAACACTTTCCGTCACAACAGTACCACACAATGGTACAAGTATACACACAAGTACAACATCTCATTGTATTGAAAATTCAACTTATTTGTGAGTATCACGTCTTTCGGATTAACTGTAACGATTTGTTAACTATTCAACTTTTATGTTGAAACCTCTCGCGGTTTTTAGGGTTCCGTGGCATGGGAATCTAATTATGACAATATCCTTAATTAATAAGGAAAAAGTTGTCGGAAGGATTTTTTACATTTATATTAAAGGAGCTTATATGACTATTGACTAATATGAAAGGAGCGAAAAAGGTAGCAGACAGAGACCCGGTAGTCTCACAGACAGACAAGCCGTCTGTCTCCAGGGTTATGAACAGGGTTACTACGATGATAATAAAAAAAACTGCACCCAAATCCGTTGAGTGGTCCTCGAGTTAAAACGGAACATACTCGAAACATACAGACAAACAGCCGAAAATTTAAAAATGTGTGGTTTTGGCGTCATTATAAAACTAATAATTACCCATTTCATTTCAAAATTTCACGAAAATATTTTATGTACAGACATGACTTTTTTACTTCTTCATTATTACATAATACAGGTAGATAAATAGAGAACATAGTATAAATATAGATGGCAATGAAATTAAAACGTACGTCACCTTTACAGCCCACGGAACTCTATTATTTGACTCAGCACTATCTTAACCAGTTTTTTTTAACAAAACAGTTTTTGAAAGACGAATTAATACCTACACTTATGTAGATTAGTGCAGAACACAATAGAGGTTAACATATAGCTTTATAATTTGTGTTATATAACGTTAAGCTTGAATAGTTCGTGTGGTGAAAATTAAAGTAATAATAGGAGTGATTTTGAGGTTAGCGCTAGTAGAGAGTAAAATATTGTAGGAGCCTCACAACGTCTATTAAAAAACTGAAAACGTTTTTGATAAATTAATTACCGACTTCCTTTATGAATAAATGTAAAATTTTAATTAATCTCTAATCCGTTACATGGTTGACATACTATAATATTATATAAATACTTTTTGACATGAACCTAATGATTGTAATATCATATTTTAATAATATTATGTTATATTTATTATTTTTATATATAATTTTCTTTTTGTGTGATGTAATTATTTTAGTTTACATTTTCTACATGATGTTTCACTTGCCTGGCGATGTAGTTATACTAAATAAATGAATATTAATATAAATATCATATATAATGAATAAATAAAATAGGTAAAGTATGTATGATGTACGGCATTGTTCGGTATTGCGTTTAAATATTTGATACTCCATATAATCCTACTATTAGGATTCAAAACTTGGCATTATAAAAATGAAATACGGAATATGTGAGTAGGGCTTACAGCCAAGGATCTGTGCCGATATATCTGTTATAATAAACTCATTTTTGGATAATAATTTTACTACCTCAAATCTGTGCCCCAGCTGGCAGCTCAGTTCATAAAGGTATTGTTATTATAATGACTTCTTGAAATATTATATCTATGATATATATCTGCCCCAAACGGATTCGCTATTACAGCATTATCAATGGCTTAAGGGGCTATGTAAATTTTATTTTTGTCACTCTCACTCCAAGCGAAAAAACGCGCAGTGCGAGAGGGGCGAATTCAGCGCAAAAGAGAAAAAAGTTAGTTTTTTAATTTTATAAGAAAAACTAAAACATCTAGCAAAATTTCCAAAATCTAGATTATGTTAAAACCAATCTAATAAAATATGTTTAAGTATTGTACATGATCCTTATCCGTCAAACGAGGAAAAAAGTGTGTTTGAAGACCTCATTTCATTAATTATTTCTATCTAGAAAAATTTATCCAAACGTGTTTTCCAAAATCAAAACCCTAGATTATATAGTCAAAATACATATACCAAAAATTCAATACTATTTTCCGTTTACTTCATGAAATACACAGAAACAAAGCATACGTATATTTTTTACATAGCACCTTAAGTTAAGAAAATAGGTATATTTAAAACGGTTAAAGTTTTTTTGTAAATCAATAATTTACTTATCTCTTTTAAAATATATCTACTTACTTTATTGTTACCTGATCTATAATACTAACGCTATATTCAGATCAGTTTCGTAACGTCAAAGTTTTCGTAAAGTGGTTTTATCTTGCGGTTATCTCACAAAATTATAGTGGTAATAAAAAAGAGTTCACTTATTAACTTCTAACAATACTTATTCGCGTTTTTAGAGTATACGAAAACCGTTAACGAGTCACGAGAATTATCCGAAATTGGTTCGTAATAAAACTTTGTAAACTAACGTAATAATAAATAATAATAACCTAGATTGTGTAGTCTTCAATTAGTCTAGTTTCTGCGCGTGACTGTACTCTTTAAGGATTTTTGCAACTCGTTTATTAAAACTTGGTGATAAATTGCGTAATTTTGTATTTTTAATGCAAGTAGACTGTTTGGATTTTTTTTTAATTCATTTAGTGTGATGTGTAAACTATTTGGTTATAGTATGTAAATATAACAAGTAATTAACATTTTTTGTAGTTTCTTTTATTAAAATTTGAGACTAGCCTTTGCCCGCGGTTCCGTCTGCGTTTTTTTTCAATCTGTGCCCCGTTTTCATCTTAGAAAGTTATTTTATGAACACCCTTATAGCCTGTATTATGTTAACCAAAGTCACTCTACGTTAATAATTAAACCACTTCCAACCCGTTTTTACTACTTTATTATTATTATTAGTATAGATTTCAGATATTTTTAATGGACATATTCTATGTACAATATTGATACTGTTGATTGTTGACACTTGGTGGAACTTTGAAGGAACAGAAAATCACTTTCTGTTCACAGAAAATCACTTTCTGTTCATTAGATAAGGTTGTATAATAATAGTCAGCGAAACACAAAACATAGGTATTACTCGTCTATGGGAACAGCTTTTTCTATAGGGACTGGGCAAAATTCTCAAAAAAAAAAACGTTTTTCATTGTAAACCTGACGACTGATATGGTCAATTTGTATGAGAGGAAGTGAAAAAATGTTGCGAATTTCGCTTAGCCCCAATAGAACAAGTTGTTCATATAGACCAGTACTACCTAAGTTTTGAGTTTCGCTGATTATTATTATTTAACCTTGTAAATCCCATGTACTTGCTTTTATCGTTTCGATTGTTTTCAGATAGTATACTATTATTATGTATTTGTAACTAACGAATCTTGTTTTACAATATTACTGAATCAATTATATTACTATTCTAATAAGGGCTTAAAATAGGAGGAAACTCTATGCTTTAAAGGTTTTTAAAGTTCATTCAAAAAAGCAACTTCTGTTCCTTTATAGAAAAAGTAATAAATACTGGTCCGGTATGTTCGTTTCGTAATTATTATTATTCGTCCGTAATTATTTATCGAATAAATAATTTCTTGATATACAAATTTCAATTCTTAAAGAGCTCCTTTTAGAAACAGTACACATTCAATAAGAAGGTCAAATTATGTTAAACATTCCAGTTGCCGGTTTTATAGTATTTTTTTAAACTGTGGTAATAGCTTAATTCTGCGCTAAACAAGACTATAAAAAACTAAATTACACAATTCGCCAATTACACAGAGTTGTAAAAAAATAAATGTTCTTTCGTAAGATACATTAATCTTCGGAAAGCCATTTATCTTATGACTTTAAAGTTGAAGTCATTTCCAAAAATATAACGATTCCATCAATCAGAAACTGTGCAAGTGCTTAAGGATTATCAAACGTGATATGAGGTAAAAGTTATTTACTTTGATGTTGTCATAACGCCAACATTAAAAACGTTTTTACAAGTTCCTACGTTTTTTGATAGTATCGCGAAAATCGATGTTATTATATTAAAACACCGCAGTTCTGCGCTGTGATTGTTACAATTTATTACATCACAGCTTAGATAACCAGGCAGCGTTTTAGGCGAAGAGTATCTTTGCCATGCAGTCTCGAATGTTCTCAGCATAACACCTCCAGTAAGCAGTTAGTCCGTAAATTATCAACAATTAGGCTGAAAGTTAAGAACCTTACCTAATAAGCTTATAGGATAAATAAAAAAAAGAAACCGGCTAAGTGCGTGTCGGGCAATGCGCAGTGCAGGGTGCTGTAGTTGATTTTATTTTTGAAAATGATGCCTATTTAAGTTATTAATTCGTTTTATGTCTAAACGGCTTGAGTTGTATGTCTGAAATTCCTGATATACCAAGATAACATGGTTTATTTTCCGATGTCAGGTGAAAAAACTCCTACATCAAATACTTTTTCGTAAATTCCAGAAAAAAACTCGAAAATTCACTGACTTTGCGTGCCGGCAGCGCGCGAAGCAAGGGCTCTAATGTAGATTTTCTGACAACATACTGAAGTTCAAAATCGCTCAGTAAGATTATAGTGCACCATGGGTAAGGTCTTAATTTCTAACAACGTCTAAAAACGGGCCCACGGTCGAGTATTACTCTTTAACTTGTAAAGCCACTTAGCGTTTGAGTTTTAGTTTCCCTTTTAACTTCTTTATCTAAACGACTGCTTTGAATATTTTTCACATATCAAAAATCAACTGCTTAGCTGGAATGGGGGGGGGGACACTTGACTCTATCAAAAATTAGCCTGAATCGAAAAGTGGTTTTTACTAACCCACTATATTTTTATACAAGCTACTATCTGATACCGCTAGAATAATAGGTAGTACCCATTCTGTGTTGTGATAAGTTATAATTTAGAAATATAGTTAGCTGAGTTGTTGACTCGAAAACATAACCGAGTTGAGTGTTGAGATCGGGAATATTTTAGAATGCCAAACTTGGTGTAAGCTTTCTTTAATCTATAACCGATGTCAACTCTATGGAGCGCAGACTCAAGTTATATTTTCAAAATAAGCGCCACAGACAGATTGACGGACATGGAAAAACTATAAGATTTAACTTGTTGACTACGGAACCCTAAAAAGCGGAAGTGGGGGCACTTCGCTTCGTTTCAGAAACAAGCACTCGCGTCTCAATGACTATAATTATTTCACAGTTGCACAAAATACTATAAATAAATTACTCGTATTTGAGCTTTTTATTTTTATTTTATATATTCGAATGATGTCCCCGAAGTGGCCCGAAATATATCTCGATAAAAACCTATTTGTTGTTTTGTTTAATTTATTGAGACTTTACATTATACAGCCAAATTCTTACTGAAGACTCGGTAAGTGCTCAATAACAAGGTTCGATGACCCTTTTTGTGAAATTCGTAAATTATTCTTTTCGTGTTCCTTACAAACGCAAGCCCAGCCCCGAGTCAATTACTACGGGAGGTCAAGATTTTATTTTGCGAAATTAGCAAAAAGTGTTATCGATCCGTGTTACTGATCACATACCAAGCCTCCAGTATGAGTTTGGCTGCATAAATAAAAGTCACCTTATACTAGGTGAAATTAAATCAACCGACCAAATTCATACTGGAGACTCGGATAGTCATCAGAAATAAGGTTTAATGACCCTCCAGGTGAAATACTAAAAAAAAATTTTTTCCCCCTTAATGCCTGCACTAGGAATTGTACATAAACTAGTCCAACCAGTAAGGGAGCAAAAAAATAATTTTTCGAAATTAGCCAAAAGGATTACTGAACCTAGTTCTTGATCACTAACCGAGTCTCCAGTATGAATTTGATCGGTTGATTTAATTTCACCCTATATATCATAATATAAAAAATACTATAGCGTCGCAAACGATAAGACATCACATGAGCATAAAAAATCTTCAAAAATCGGTAAAGAATTGCTAAATACCAACAATGGATCAAAAACTCGATTCAACATCAAACAATGAAGATCTGAGTCACTAATCATTTTGGGATAAAAATTACACAAACCCCGAAATCGCTGAGTCCCAAATTTTCAACAATCAACCCGAAAAAACCAAGACAATGGGTGTGTCAGACCATAAGCAGATAATGTTCGATCCACATAAACATTTATAATACTAAGGTGTTTTTTTTTAGGAAATTTCGTAAGATATTGTACTGGCTCATTGAAGCAAGACAATAGGGCCCTCATAATGTGCCCAGTAATGGGTTTTTGGAGTCATCCAATGGAACCCTGGATTGTGTGATCGACGAAAGTATCGTTTGGTAATGTTTTATGATTTTATTGTGGACATAAATTAAGCCCTTTTATAGCGACTTTAGGTTCCGGCCCTGTTTGAAGTAATAAGGTTCGTTATTGAAGAATTCATCAACAAAGTCTCTCCTCCATAGAAAATTATGATTTCTGTGCGATACATTACGTTACAGACAAAGATTATACATAATTGCTAGATATTATATATATTGACTAAATTGAATAGATAATGACTGTGTTAATCAATCACTTTATTTAGACATTATTCATAATAGCTATTAGGAATAAAAAAATTGTTTTCATATACCCACAATATTTTTAAAACACTTACCCAGCGATACTCCATATTATGGGGTAGACCCAGTATACCCGTGTCAAATTACAGATTTTTAGTACTAAGATTCTCTGAACTAAGCCGCGAACAGACAGACAGACAGACGGACGACGGACATGGGGAAACTATGAGGGTTCCTTGTTGACTACGAAACCCTAAAAAGTCAAATCTGTTATCTGTGTGGCCAAGTAGTCAAAAGTCTGTGGTATAGCCTTCGCCTGCTAACCCAAAGGGCCCGGGTTCAATCCCCGCGGTGCACTTTAATTTGGGTTGGATCTGCGTACTTCGGAAGGCACGTTAAGCTGTTGATCCATTTGTGCCCGAAGTACGGCGATAGGGCTCACTACTCAAGTTTGGGACTTAATGATCGTCGGTAAAAAGCGGTTGTGCTAAATGTGGACTGTGACTTGCATTTCACAGTTCACACTTAGTAACACCTCTGACTACCCCTCGGAGATTCATGTCGTGACGATATGTATGTATTTATTTTTAATCCATTCAGTCATCGATTTTTAATTAAATTAAAGAAAATATCCGCGGAGTGCGATCGCACTTTGTAAAAACAGACGGATTGAATAATAAAAATAAAAAGGATAATTTTTATTGTTTTTTGGTTGAGTTGTTTAGTTTTTTATTGTTTGGAAGAATAGCGGTTCCCACGTTTTTAGAAGATTCATTTCTGGTACCAACTCAATATCACTCGTAATCACTTATTACTGATTTGATCTTAAATCCTACTTGGCATTTTGGTGAACGAAAAACTTTGAAAATGTCAGTCTACTTATGGTGCATTAAAAATGTTGCTCAATATTTTGTTATTAGTACTTACTGAATTAAGTAAAAGGTCAATTTGTCAGTTTAATGAAACAAGCGTAACTGATATTATGTTACTGTTTTTGAATATTAAGTGAGTATTAATTTTCATTTTAGGTGGTAGAGCTGATGCCGGGCTCGACTGTGGAGGTACCACCATCTTACTCGCAAATCCTCCGGAAGTTATTCGGGAGAGAGTAAGAGGACAGCTCTCAGGCAAAACCAGGCGGCCCACCATTGCCTGGGACCGATGGATGGCGGTATATCCATCCCCAATTGCCGGGCCTTATATAAATCAGACTGGTGACGAGCAGCGGCGTCACTGGTGCAAGGGTTTCGGAACCGCGCTCACCAACCCGCCTGCCCAGCGTGTGTGTGTATGGGCATTTCTTCCAAGAGGACCGCCAAGAGTGGCGAAATCCCGGAAAGGCCTATGTCCAGCAGTGGACGAAACAGGCTGATGGATGGAAGTAATTTTCATAAAATAGAAATAAAAGAATATTCAGGTAGTATTTTTTTATCATACAAATCTTTATTGTAATCTTAATCTAAACTAACTTGATTTTTTATCGTTTTAGGGTTCCTTGCCCAAAGGCCGAGACGGACCCCTATTAATGTCGCTCTGCTGTCTGTCCGTCTGTCCGTCCGTATGTCACGGCTCTTTAGCTTCCAAACGAAAAGAGTTATGTGAAATTTAGATATGTTATGTATGTGACCAAAAACCTAGAATTCAATTCAAAATTCAATTAAACTATTTTCAGGGAGGGGTCCTTAGAAAAGGAGCCGAAACATATGTTTTTCTTACCCCCACTTTTTTTCTGAATTATTAGGATCTGGAGTGTCATTGTCTAGAACTCGTTCAGTAATAGTATTATTAGCCGAAAAACTAAAAAACCGGACAAGTGCGAGACGGACTCGCCCACCGAGGGTTCCGTTAAAGACTATATTTTTTACAAATGTATAGTTTTCAGATTTTTACCTATACTTGTAGTATAAGACGGTATTACTTGACAAATTTCATAGTTCTAGGTTAACGGAAAATACCCTATAAATTTTGATTCCCTTGAGAGTGTCGAAATATACGTTTCTTGCGGCATACGGCCGTATCTTTTTTTTACGTTAACTTAGAAGTCTGGTTTTTTCAAAGCTTCAAGGAACTGTACACTTGAGTACCTATATGGTTTTAATTTCAACTCGAAATCTTTACGCGTTCCCGAGATAAAGGGTCTTGACAGACAGACGGACAACAAAGATGTGTTGTCATGGCTCGTTTCCTCAACCCTAAGATAGAACGAATAAACCATATGTTTTATTTTTATTTTAACAAGTGGTATTTTACGACATACAGAGACGTGACTACTTGAGCGCAAACTTTCTTGAAGTCGGTACTCTTGATGAAATCATTTAACTCTATATAAAACGGTAACGGTATACGAATTTAAAATTATTTAAAACGGTATGTACAAGTTCAACTTTTACCGAGAATCAACCAATCATTTCTGATCTCATTTGACATTTACTCTTCACCAAGCGCGAGCATCTATAATGTAAATGTGGTTTTTACTCATACGATGCTTCCACGAAACTTGTTTACATTGGCCTCTAATTCTAAGCTCTTTACATGAAACAGAAGTCCAAATAAACTGGTCTTATGATACTCGATTATATTTTTGTATGGAATATCATGGCGTAATGAGCGTAGCATTAGTTGAACGAACGAACATAACATTTAAATAACAGATTTAATTTCAATATTGATATAATGGAAAAAATAACTTTGACTGACATAATATCCTGCTTATAAATCGATAAAACCGACGAATTATCTACCTATGTAAAGTCAAGTCGACAAGTCGACCTAAAAAGCGGCACGGCCGTACCATCCTTTTCTCAAAACAGTGCAGGCCATTTTTGATCCCTATAACTTCGTTGTGGATAAAGCTAGAAGCCTGAATTTTCAGTAATCAACCAAATTCAAATTTCTTTCAATTTTAACCAGTCACTCACTCACTCACTCACTCACTGACCGATCATCATAACTCTAAGGCACTTCTAGCAGACATAGAAGCTTTAAATTTGGAATACAAATAGTGTTTAGTGTATAAATCAAGGAAGCACTAAAATATTTTGCAATTTCGGTCTAGTTTTCTAGATAAACCAACTGCACAAATAAATTATAAATGTATAGGATTATAAAGTTACGTTCGCAGTGAAAGAATCATTGTAATCAGTGTAAATGTAGGAAAAAAGTAGAACTATCTACAAAAAGAAATGAGATGCCATCAAAAACAAAACTTGTAAAAAAAAACAAGTCTCGCAACTTAGTTCTTCTACCGTAAAAAGTTGTGAGATCCATGTAATACCAAGTTGGTTAATTTATTCAGTCCCTACTAAAGGACCTTAAGTTATTACATAATTAGCCAACCTAACAACATCTTATAGTGACCATATCCATATTAAAAATCATTTATGTTTTCAATAAGTAGATTGACTTGGCAATCGCACTAAATAATCTAATTTCATATATTATATATTAATATGAGATACATTGTGTTTTCATGCGATGGCCAAGTCAATCTATTTATTTAAACATAAAAGATTTATAAAATTGATACGGTCAAAAATGTTGGGTTGGCTAATTATGTAATAACTCAAGACAGAAGGTCCCTTATGTAGGGACTAAATAAATTAACTGACTTGGTATTACATGGATCTCAAAACTTTTTACGGTAGAAGAACTAAGTTGCGAGACTTGGTTGTTTTGTAAAGTTTTGTTTTTGATGGCATATAATATACACATAATCATACCATTATATGTATACGTCTTCCTAAATAAATATTATTATAGGTACAATAGTGAATAACAAGCACGAAATCCAATAACTGATATCAAAATCGTGCATTCCTCAATTCACCCAATAAGGACTCAATAAAGTTTTTTTTATTTTCTTTCGTTCAATCAAAAATAGACTTTAAGCTACAAATATTAAGATCTATGAAACATTTATTTTTTGAAATAAGTTTGTAATATCGAATAAAATTGAATCTCACACCCTAATATGTACCGACACCAAAACTGATGATTCATACGAGTAGTACAGGAAGATAACATATTTGTGTAGATAGGACACTACTTCATCCATCCATCAGCCTGTCATCGTCCACTGCTGGTCATAGGCTTTTCCAATATATTTTTTTTCTACTTACCATATGCAAAAGTAATGTAAAGAAAAGAAATGTATGAGAAAATGGTCCGAGATATTGTATTAGGCTTGTAGACAGGGTAAACAAAATATTATTCTATTTAGTCTGTCATTTAGATTATCAAAAAATATTGGACACGTATTTTTTCTTTTGTCAAACAGAGAAAAAGCGCGTCAAAGTTTGGGAGTGGGGGAAAATGACGTCACTTCTACGTAAAATTGTACTTAACTTCAGCGGGTTATACATATTTGAAAAAAGAAAAAATACGTATCCAATATTTTCTGATAATCTTACTGACGGACTAATACAAATTATTTAGTCATCATGCCTCCAACTAAACTTTAAATGAGATTGGTTAATTTATCTAACTTGTAATAATTGGGTATAGGGTATTCACTAGGAAATAGTAATAATCCCTACAGTTGATACAGTCTTAAGGATCGAGATTTTTATGTTTTGTTTGTCTTAAGACAAGACGTTGAAATTGTTTATCCTTTATGAAATTATTTTGCCTTTCCACACATAAAGATGTATTGTCATAGAATCCTTGAGGGGCTGTCAGAGGTGTTTCCGAGTATTAATTGTGAAATGCAAGTCACTGTCCACATACGCACACCCACGTTTTACCGACGTTTATAACATTCAAGCGTGATGAGTGATAGCCTATCGGTGTAATTCGGCCACGGTCTCACAGCTCTTACAGGACCATTGTGCCTTCTCATTGTTCTCTTGGAAGGACGTTGCGGGTGACCGCTAAGAGTGGTGAAATCTTGGAAAGGCTTTTGTCCAGCAGTGGACGAGTACAGGGTGATGGATGGATGGATTGGATGTGTATCCACGAAGTTTATACTTTTTTAAATGATGTAAAAAACTCAAAGGTAAAAATCTTTAGGTTTTCCGCACTTAAAAGCTTCCCAGATTTACCCAAAAGGAGTGTCACGTCTGTTAAAAAGTAATTGTAATGGTATTCTTTGTTTCACATTACGTCGATGTTAGTTTTTGTAACAACATTGAAGATCCTACACCGGATAAGGTTTCAAGCGTGTCGTCTTATTTTCTGTTCTATCGATCAACTTTTGTAACTCTAAGATTGTAAATATGTTTTTTTAAGTTTTCCTCTACAGATAAGTAAAAACTTATTGTTATTGCTATCTGATGGATCTTTTCTGGTAAATTCTAAAGTCGGAGATCATTCTTATTTTAGTTTTGGTTACGCAAACACTTTGGTGAATTGCTCCGTCAGGATTCTCGGAAATAACTTCGCGAACGATTTATTTGGAAGCCTTTTGCTTAATTAAACCTTATTAGAATTATTTTACAACAGTTTAAATATTTTTTTTATTTTTAGTATGATTTCACTTGTAATTTTGCACCACATTTGATTCTATTCACATCTATTCTCTTAAAAAGAGGAGGCCGCAAAGAAATAAATGTGTAAGGGATTGATATCCTTTTCTCAAAACCATCATATATTTATATTAAGAGTATGGCATACCCTAGGAAAAAATGTTATTACTCGTCCAACATAAAAAGGCTAATGTCAAAGACTTTATAACCTTTTGATAGAGGCGATTATCGGTTAGCTAATAGACCTATTTGTCCAGGAAGCGTAATACTAATAATTACGCGCGAAACAGCAGATCGGAGGGTTTTTAGATAAAAAGAGGGTGCAAAACATTTTTTTTACAAAATAAATCTTAGTACATTGTTTATAAGTAGATCCCCTAGATAAAAGATCAATAAATCAAATATATTTTTTCCAATATTCTGGCTTTTTTCATATTCTAGGGTCAGGTGCAGCCTTAAATAATAGTTTTTATTTTATTTTAGCAGTAATATTGTTAAGATGTAAGCTTTTTATAACATATATTTAATTGATTTTGGTATGTACCAGTTTCATTATTGCTTAAGTTTTGTTGTATGTTACTCTTTATGTATTACATAATATAGCTCGTTATGTGGATAATAGTTTTTATTTAATTATTGCTCGCACATGCGATGTATTATAAATATAATAATATATGTACCTTCTTTATGGAAACTTACTTACATGTATCTAATTACAAAACCCTACTAAGTTTCTTGTCTTCATTAAAAGTGTTCACATTTATACACTTTATACACAAGATATTAAAAAGTCATAGACAAGTTAAAACCGATCTTATTTCTTAACTATTGTTCGGAGAGAGAATTCAACGGTAAATTATAACAAATCATTCGTCTAACCTCTTTTAAACTACGTAATCAGATTTAAACTTATCAGATGTTTAATTATGCCTTTTTGTACTGAGTTGTTAATTATCTATGTATAAAAACCGGTCAGGTATGTCTGTCCATCACGGTTTGAGTTCCGATTTCTAAACAATCGTTTTTGAAAATTACCTAATCTTTTTTTAAATTTATTTTCTTATGAAATGTAAATCAGTGTATTAAAAGTGTTTATAGCACACCGTGCGTAAAATGACCATTTTACGCACGCTGCGCTTGCGTAAAGTCGGCATTTTCCGCACTTTTGCTATAAAATATTATACGATACTCGTGCGAGAAACTTTATCTCGACTCGTGTGATTGTAGCACTCACCTTCGGCTCGTGCCGCAAACTCACACTCGTCAGAAAACGTTTCATCGCTCTCGTATCGTAATGTACTATTTTACCTTTTATTTATTTATTACAGCCAACTTGAAGCACATTCAAATATCATGTCACTATTATGATTAAGATTAAAATTACCATTCTGGAAATCCATAGGACCTAACATTTTAAGACATTTTCCATCTTCCGTCGTACAGTGGAGCCCACATCAAGCTAAACACTTTCAGTATAAGCTGACCTCTCATTGTATAGGCTTCCCGTACAATGAGAGGTCAGCTTATACTCAATGTGTATAGCTTGATGCGGGCTCCACTGTACAAGTACTTATGATAATGGCTTTTGACAACTGGCCCTGTATAGCTAGCACGCGCCGGAGATACAACGTCTATCTATCCTATTTGCACTCTCACACAAAGCGCGTTTGTCGATGTGCGAAAGGGCAAGTATGATGGAAAGATCCTGTATCGACAACGCATGCTAGACCAACTGATAGGTAGCTGTAATTCTTTTTTATAGTTAATAATCGGGGGTAAAGTAACATTGACGAAAGCCGATTTTCCTAATTTCTTTTTTTAAATAACTTTATCCAAATAGCATTTTAATTTCTGGTAGGTATTTGTTTTCAAACTATGCTCACTCAAAATTACCAACGAAACATAATATAGTTAACAAAACGCCATTAATTAACAGCCAATATGAATTCAAATATTTTACACGATCTAAACTAGTCGGCAAATCTTAGTGAAGGTAATTATGAGCGTGCGCATCCGTAGATCAAATCGGGATCCATCAGAGGATCGATAAAGATCAATATGTTGCGATCACTGTCTTCGGGTCTTGTCGGGCATCTCCGGCCCATGTAGCCCCTTCCCCCCTACCCCCAGCTCATTGGCCAATGGCACTGATTCCAGTAAATGATTCTGCATGATTGTGTTTCCCTTTTTTGTTGACTTTTTCTTGTTTTGCTTTGATCAAGAGTTTTTTTTATTTATAAGGCTTGTCTTTAGCCTCATTATGAGCGTTTTTTTGCTTGGGAGTGCATTTAATTTGAAATATAAAAGCAGCACATTAATTATAAAAAAATGTCCTCTTTAAATTAACGATCTATGTAAATTTAGTATGTATTCTTTTTCTTTTTCATTATTAGAAACTCGTTAAGTTCATGAAATTGATATTATTTTAATGTTCCAGTCTAATTCTAAAACTTAGGAAAGACCATTTAAGAGTTTTTTTAAAACTCAACTCATTAGTCATTCATTAGCTAATCGGACCCTTGATCAAACTTAAGGACTAGTTCACAATGATGGATAGTTTGACAACCGATGTTTCGATCGAATCGACGACGTACACGGATCGATTGAGGACTAATCGAATACTATTCAGCGTATTCGATCTTGGTACTTGTAATAAAGGATTTATGAGGCTGATTACTAACGTGTTTGATGTCTGGGCTAGGTCTTTGACAGCTTTTTATTACCGTTGTATGCCGTCTTTGAGTTAGCAAAATAATCTTTGATGTTTAAATCATTAGCAAGCTCATTTTATTCACGCTGCGTCCCGAATCGGTAATATTAATCGGAAATTGAAAAGTATGCCATACTAAAAATGAGTTATTCTTCAAGTAAAACGCGAAACACGTACGTTAAATAAAACGAACGATAAATAAACGATTAAGATTCACCCGCAGACACAAGGAAAGGCCAACAAAGCCGCGTACAGACATGCGAATTCCAAGTCAACGCCTATCGCCTATTTATACATCCTTTCATACCATAAACTTGGGTACGATGCGATGGTACCGGGGGTCACATAATGCATTATAATTTTACACAAAGATACAAACTGCAACTCTCAAATGAATATGCAAAAGGGTATATGTCTGTGTTGAATTGAGTTATTGTGATTCGTCTCATGTGTGCGTTCAGCTTTACATCGCACGCGTGTCGAGAAACCAGAGTCTTACATGTGTGTGTGAATGCGTATTTGTGTGTGTTCTGCGCATACGCATCCGAAGAAATGCATATTTTATGACGTCTGCTCACATTCTGCGCGGTGCCACAAAGAAATTATACGCGCATTAAATCCGTAGAGCCGTGATTTTTAATTTTTCTTGTATACACATGTAGATGTCTACTTATTATGTATAGGTTAGGTTTTAAAGCTGCATTATGCTAAGTATTGTACGAGTATCTTTACACAGTGTTCGTGCCGACGGTTTCAAGATTGACACAAAAGAAAAGATAGCTACGGCAACCTTCATGTTCATAACACAACTGTAAGAGCTCTAGCGGGATATTTTTCTGTAATTAAAAGATAACTTATTTATATACAAGACATTTCAAGTCAGAAATTATAACAAAATCAAAGATTTATAATTAATCACAATGTTTATCATCTTTTAAAAAACATCCAAGACTTAAATATTGTATCGCAATAGCGACTCTACAGCTTCCTTCGTCCTTTCCTCAGGATATGCAATACAAGCGAGTCGATCGCCCTAAGTTAATTAACAAAAGGGCCTCAGATGCCGACGTCTCCGTCGATGTCTTGTCCCGAACAATGTATGGGACTGTGTACCGATGTACCGATGTTTCAGAACGGATTTATAGGGATTTCAAATCGATCCTGGGGGGCAATTCTGAACGGATGATTAGTAATCACTTGTAAACCCGAGTTCATATAGTTATATATGTGTAAACTATGCTTTATTTTGTGCAAACGGAGTTTAATGTTGCTGTTTGAAAGCCAGAAATAATAAATCACTATAAAACTAAAAAGTTTAAAAAGTAGATTTTACGTGAATATCAGTCTGAGCGCTGATGTATTAATCCGGAAATACATTATTGATGCTAAAACCATTGAACATAATCAAATCAAACGTAATGGGTTACATTTCGCTCTAAGCGAACGAACGAATTAAATCATAGAGAGTTAATTTTTATTCGATTGCCTCTAAAGTTGACAACCGATTACTAATCTGAATAAATTTCGGATTACCAATTAACAGCGTAATCGAAATTAATCACTCACTACAGATACATATCTCTATATTTTGCTTGATGGGTGAATTTAGAAGGACTCGGATGAATGAGAAGTTGGAATAATTTCATATTATAGTAGGTAGATTATAGTATATCTAAATATGAAGTTAATTTATGCAGCCAAATCCATACCGGATGTTTGGTGAGCGATCAGTATTATGGATCGATCATAATTTTAGCTAAATTCGCGAAATTAAATGTTTAACTTTATAATAATTGAATAGGATGGGCTCGCGTTTGTAGGAACACGAAATTATTTACAATTTTATAAAAATGGTCATCGAACTTTGATTGCATGGAGACGTAAAAAACTACATAACAAATTTATTACTATTAATTTGTTTATATGAACGGATAGATATTTTGTCTAGCTTCATGTGAAATTAAAAACTATAACGACTAATTGACAGGGAGCTGAACAGGGAAAGAAAATGAAAGATACGGGCGGACAAGTCACGGTGGTAAGAAATAAAAAGCTTATTGAACCAGAAAATTAGTGTAACAGAATTCCAAACACATTTGAATAAAGGGATTGGCTACCCAACGTGGTTAAGTACAAACTGTTGTAGAAAATAACATTGGTTCCGTGGTTTTTAAAGTTATACTGCAGTAATAGTGCATTCCAATATTGGTGTCAAAAAATTGTGAAATAGTACATTAACAAAGACATGTAATTTCGAGCTGTTGCCAGAACTGTTTCCAAGTGTAGACTGTCACTAGAATGGTCAAAATTCGTAACATTCATACAAATAAACGCTTTTAAGAGCATTTAGGCATAGCTCACACTTCACGTCTTTTTCACCGTCAGCTAGTATTAAGAGGATAGTCCTTTCAAATTCATAATTTATTATTCCTTGTTTGAAGAATGTAGCGATCTAAATACGTATATAAGCAGTAGTATTTCTGCCAAGAATAAAATGCACACTCTTAATCAAAATAGAATCTTCAGGAGTCATTCCAACATAAATCTAGAATATAAAAAAAACAATTTTGGCTCTGTTTTCATATCGAGTTTCAAGACTATTTGAGCAAATTTTTTATGGATGTAAATCTATAAACTTCATTTAACTCTGAAACGAACAAACATTTCACATAATCTTTGTTTTTTTTGTAATGAAATTTGTGAAAAAACTCGTCATTATGACTTTTCCGTGTCTTTCCGAACGGAATAACACAAATCAATGGAAGCGCGACTAACTGTGCACATAAACTCATTGACGCACGCTTGACCGGCGGAATTTGAACCTGGGTCTCAAGTTCGAGAGTTCTTCATACTGAATGAGCTACCACCGCTTATTTAGTGGAGAAAGATTTAAAAATAATATGGATAGGGCTTTGAATAATGCTTCCGAAATCTTTAATATTGAACTTCATTATAAATTAGAATAGAATATATTTATTCATAAACATAGGTTAGATATGTATATGTTACCGGCAATCTGTATAATCCGGTATTGTATACAATACCTAGGTAATGTATACAATGCCAAAAAGGTTAAGGTAATGTATGAAATATTACTTATTTAGTACTTTGCCTAGGTATTGTATACAGTACCGAATGCGCAGCCGTTGATGTATATAAAAGAAGTGAGCGGGAGCGGGAAATTGATTAGGGCATGTATATAAATGATCCTTTATGAACAAACCTTAGCCTTTTGGTTAAATTATATGTCTGGGTGGTCATAAAAAAAATAACCACGAAGGTTATGTATGGCGGTCGCACCCTATGTGGCACGACTCGCAATACCTAACCTTCTAACCTAACCTACCGGTTCTCTTCTGCGCTACAGGTCTTCCAAAAAACTAATTTTGACTGCGAACTTAATATTAACCCATTGATTAGTAATAACTTTACACTTTGCCGATGGACCAGCAGGTACTCTATACAATACCTAGGAATTGTATACATTGCCTAGGTAAAGTAATTATGTAACGAACAATAATATTCATAATATTTCATACATTGCCCGGACGCCCCAGGAATTGTATACATTGCCTAGGTATTGTATACAATACCTGAATTATACAGATTGCCGGTGACATATACATTAGATCTTAATAAATTATAAAGGATCTCTATGTTTTGCCTTTCGGCGTATGAATGTATCAATTACTATTTATTTACAAATTAATAAGATAATAATCTAATCACCAACATGCTATATAAAATTAAAAATGCACAAAACAAAATTAAAAATATTAAGAAATTAAATACAGATATCATTCAAAAAGTCATTTATACTATAATGGCATTTTTTTACTAGCAAAACCCTTTAACTCTATGAGTAAAACATAAAGTTTACTTTTAAATAAATTATTGCTTGATATTATTTGGTATTTTGTTGTAAATTATTGGGGCCATACACTGTTCTTGTAACACACATTCTACCTTATTTTTGTGTCAACTTAGTTCTCATTGTACCTAAAACATCGCAGCCCAGATCGTGACTCGGATCCCACAGATTAACTTGCCTACTTTAAACGCGTTCTACGTAGAAAGGAACCCTAAAATCAAGTAGAAATCTCGAAACAAACCAGTCTAATACAGATAAATATCCACAAACACGTAATAAACTTAACTTTTATCGAAGAAGCATGTTTTAATTACTATAATTACCCATTTTTAATATAAATTACATCTTTATCGCCTTTGGGTAAGCAAAAAAAAGGCACAAAGATACTCTGAAAGGGTTCTCGTATGGACTATTGTGTGAAAGAGACGGTAGATACAAGGTATGTAGTAGGAAAAGGAGAGATGGTAAGCGATGATTTTATCGAACAATCGACGTGTCATATCCATCTATTTATGGGTGCCGTAAGAATAGTATGGATATAGTCCTACTTAGAAAAGTTACTCGTAGTTAATAAAGACAATAAAATACCAGTAGTAGTGAATAAAAAAAATATACATTATACTTATTGGGAAGCACATCCGGAAAGTTATTTTTGAATAGTTTAGAATATGTACTTTATAATTAAATATTTACCGATAAATTGATTTTGCATAACAAGAACTTAGAAACTTAGAAATTACTTGGTTGTTCACTAGTTAAACATTTTGAGAACTTTAACTTAAAATTAACTTTACACACGTACGACCGACTGACTGCCCCTGTGGACCAGTGTTTGCTACATCTCGTCTACCAATGTTTAGGCTCGACCTCTAGGGTTTGAATTCCGTAGGGGCGCATTTTTGTTCAGTCTGCAATCTGCCGGAAGTACGGCAATAGGATTCACCTCTTATTACGCTCGGCAATAAAAATCGTCGGTGAAACGTGGGTTTAAGAGTGTGGACTGTGACTCGGTAATACCTCCGACACCCCCTTAGGTATTTATGTCGCAAGGAAGTATTGTTTTTATTTTTCTTCTTTCTTAAGAACTATTTTGGTCGTAATGGGATTGTTTAGAGTTTTATACCCAGCGGAAATGAAACAGGTGTACTATAGTTATTTTATTTGACAACAATACATACAGATTAGAAAAAAAACTCTTTAGAATTAAAATAAATGGTTTTAATATTACTCAAGCTATTATTAAAGCAGATCATTTATAAAAGTAATATCAATCAATAGCAATCGTACTTTTTGTTGATACATCATTAAGGGCTATTTTCGTCTACTCACGTAAAGTTTTGACAGCCTATCAAAGTATCAACATTATTCTTTCCTCTCACAATCCATTTCGGTCCGATATATCATTATTTTATGCATAATCATTACGAAGTAATATTCCATAGCTCTTTTTGTAAGTCTGAGAACCATTTTATTGTTTTATCGATTTCCATTCTGTGCACAGACGGGCACACGTTCAGATTTTTATGTAGATATCGACTAGTGTTTGCCTGTGACTTCGGTAGTCAGATCTATTATATATTTTTTTTGCCAGCTGCGGTGCAATTGGGCTTTGTTCCGTTATTGGTTGATCGATCACCCAACGTTTTGTCTTTTTACCAGTTTTTTATGACCTATATTCAAAATTATCCTTAAGTGGTGACCACGGAGCGCTGAGCCGAATAATTCAGTGAACCCTTCAATGCTAGCGCCTGATAAACAATTTGGCACCCTTTAAGTACGAAACCCACATTTTTAATATCTATCTAGGTAAGTACCTCGGTGGCGCAGTCGGTAGCGCGCTTGTCTTGATAACAAGAGGTCGCAGGTTCGAATCCTGGCCCGAGAAATTTTTTCAAATTCTTGTCTTTATATTTGTTTCTAATTTATCTTTTCTGGTTTGTAACGCACTCTAATAATAATATTTAGAGTATTCAAAAGCGATGGATTTCGCAATAAAAACATAATCTTAATTTTTAATATACCTATAGTATTAAATAATTAAGGTGGTAGAGCTGATGCCGGGCTCGACTGTGGAGGTACCACCATCTTACTCGCAAATCCTCCCGAAGTTATTCGGGGGAGAGTAAGAGAACAGCTCTCAGGCTATAACCAGGCGGCCCACCATTGCCTGGGACCGATGGATGGCGGTTTATCCATCCCCAATTGCCAAGCCTTATAAAAAATAGACTAGTGACGGGCAGCGGCGTCACTGGTGCAAGGGTTTCGGCACCGCGCTCACCAACCCGCCTGCCCAGCGTGTGTGAGTATGGGCATTTCTTCCAGGAGGACCGCCAAGAGTGGCGAAATCCTGGAAAGGCCTATGTCCAGCAGTGGACGAAACAGGCTGATGGATGGATGGATGGATTAAATAATAATATATTTATGATAAATAATAAAATTATGGTTTCGTACAATCTGAATAAATTTAAACCTTTTATGTATTATGGTGTATAGAGAATGCTAGAAGAAAGTATGTTTGTGAGTGCTTAGATTTTAATATAATATTGTAACGTTTTGGTTCAACACTGTGAAGTTATAATATTTTTATGAAATAAATAAGATAAATCTGAAACAAATAACCGTAAAAAAACCGTAAATTTTTCCAAGGTTTTTTGAATGCTGACGCCCCTGGCGTTAAATTTTTTTAAATTGTTTTTTATGCCATGATAGAGGCTAAAGTAACACGTGTTCTGTAAAAATTTCAACAAACTTTAGCGCCGGAAGCTATACATCCCTGCCCTGTGTGACAGACGAACAGACAGACAGCGGAGGCTTAGAATAGTGTTCCGTTTGAAACCTTTCAGGTACGGAACCCTAGAAATACGTTTGTAAGATTTTAAAAGTTTTATGACAAACATACGTGTGTTAATTCCTTAGTATGTAGTAGTTGCTCTTACATTGTATTGTTACTAAAAATGGTATTCAAAAGAGATAATCTATCATGACGATGCACAAAATTCCAAGAAAACGATGCCTTCGGAAATTGTTCGTTAGGTGGTCGGACGTGTTGTATTGTACCATGTCATCTTTATTTGGAGTTTTACCTCAAAATAAATTGTTGATACCTAATGACGGCATACAACTTTATTATAAAATTTATTTGTACGTTTTTACCCTGCCTATTGTAAAATTTTTAATTTATTTAAGTTTTTTGGTGTGCAATGAAGATTATTGTATTGTACTTCCTAACGTCTGTTACACTTAGGTTTGTCCCTTTCAACTATATCGGAAACCGTGTTATGTAATCCTCGGCTTACAATGAGACTTCTGAAGGGTTTCAATTTGTTTATGGTACCCTAAAAGCTTGACAAGCTAATGTCGTCCTTTTTACAACTTTTTGTGATAGTAAACTTTAAACTTTCGCGATTTTCACACATTATTAACTTTGTATTGGGGTCTTACTCGCGATAACTAACAACATACCTTAATAGATAATGTGCTTGACGTTTCGACGCCTCTGTAGGCTGTCGTGGTCATAAGCTAACTTTTAACAGTTTTTTAAGTTTTTTGTGCCCTCATTTTCTTACTATAGCATCCATCCAGTGTTAATGTTAAGATTTAATTTGTTTATCATGTTAAATGTGTTTATTTGTTTTAATTAGGTACCTATTAACAATGAGAGCGGAACTACGAAGACAAGAATGACCCCGAGACTCACCTTAACTCGATAACTGTTCCAATAATGAGATGTATACAAACTAAACATTGATTTGAATAAGTCACTAAACCAGAAAAGAAGTAGAAGTCATTCCAAAGCATAATTTAGATACTTTTTCTCCAGAATTTTGTGCATTTCTTTGCACTTTACTGTGAAAACTGACACGGTGGTAATTTATTCTGTGTTTTTTGTCTATTAGGGGGAATTAATTATCGATTTCGGGTAAATATTGAGTCTGCGGGCTTTGAACTCCGAGAAACTAGGTTTAATTAGATGCGAAGTAACTGGAATTCTAGAGGTAATGAGTTTTAAAAACAGAGTTTGGTTAGTTTTTTTATTTAATTTATTAAATACAGGTAGACACCAAAAACATAATTTATGATAAAAAATATGCACAGAGGCGAGCTTATCTCTCAAAAGTGATTTCTTTCCTCAACACCTGGTAGGAAAGAGGAAACTATAATAATAAGATATACATTTTGAAATGATTAAGAAAAGTAATTTTTGAAATTGTATGGAAAGTTAATGTAGCGCAGATCCACCTGAAAATTTGAATAAAAGATCGTCAACATGTCTAGTTTTGAACCCTGTAATATTGAAAACACCTTTTCGTTACACGTTGTATAAAGTGACTGTGGTTAATATGAGTAAATTCATACTTGAGACTCGGTGAGTGATCAGGATCAACGTTCAATGAAAGGGTTCTGTAGAATTTGCAAAATTAAATTTAGACTTCCTATACTAGTTGAGTCGAGGTTGTTCTTGAATAGGGGCACAAAACGTATTTTTCATATTCCTCAAAAAGGGAATTGAATTGGTAATTGAATCTTAGTTCTGATCACAAACAGAGTCTCCAAGCCAGTCACCTTTTATATTTTTAGACAATTATAAAACACTAGCTTTTGCCCGCAGCTTCACCTGCGTTGAATTAGTTTTTGTGTACTCCTATGCAATCTGCCAATATTTTTCGGACTGTTACCTACAGTAAACACAGCTGGTTAAATGTGTGTGTTATGCGCCTCTGTGTTTCCCATTTTGTATGTCTCTTTTAAAGCGTTATAATGGGAACTGATTTTGTGTATACAAAGTAGTTTTTGTCTTATTCTAGATTTCGAACATTATTTGTGCAAAGTTTCAGCCCAATCGGTTCAATAGGAACGGTGTGAAAGGGTGACACATCACTTTTATATAGAAACATGAAACCTCATTTCCATCCCATGGAACTGATTTTTGGGATAAAAATATTAAGGTCTAGACTAGAACTACATTTATGCACAATTTCAGCCCAATCAGTTTCGTAAGCATGGCGACACATAAATTTTCTACTTGGAAGCTCATTTTCATCCCATGTGTGCTGATTTATGTGATAAAAAGTAGCCTATGTCCTATTCCAGGTCCAGAACTACATTCATGCAAAATTTCAGCCCGAATTTATTTACATATAAACCTAACACGCTCAGGTTTGCTGGTGACCTATCCATTCCCAATAGTTAGGCCTTATATAAAACGGACTGGTGGCGGGCAGCGGGTGTCTGTGTGGGTATTTATTCCAGTGGGACCGTCAAGAGTGGCGGAATTTTGGAAAGGCTAGTCCAGCAGTAGACAGGCTGAATAGGGCGATAAACAAAAATAATCGTCTCGACATAATCCCCGAGTGGGTGACAAAAGTTTTTCCGAGTACAGTGAAACGCAAGTCAAGTCCAAACTCACACCGATGTTTCACCAATGAATATTACGTTCTAACGTTATTGGTGTTAAGGCGAGCGTTATCCAGAGAAATCTGTCCTGCTCCAACGCTGTCATTTCATACTTTTCTATCCTGATCAGCGGAAGCCGGCCGCTCAGAAAACTCGCGGTTTAGATGTGTTTTTATTTACACTTCTGGACACATCTATTGGCCCACCTTAGGTTTCGATGGCCCCTACCTAAATATGATTGCTAGATTGAACAAAAACTATGGATCCAGTTTTAAACCTGATACATTTTACCATCTATTTCGATCGTATTGTTTTGAACTTTTTGCTCGACCTAATATAAACTTTTAGCTAGGACCAAATGAAACTGAAAATGCAAGGTGGGCCAATAGATGTGTCCAGAAGTATATTATTTTGGGATTAGGGGGATGGCTTTTTAATATGACAGCCGTTTAATATCACATTTTTCAAGACGTTTATTTTAGTGTAACTTTTATTGTCCAAAACTTAATATAGCTCAAATGAAATGATATCTAGATCATAGTTTAGACCTATCTTGGCGATTTAATTGGATCGAGCAAAATTTAAGTAAACATGTATCAAACTGCCGAAATATTAAGATGAAAGAGTGAAATATGACATATTTATTTTTACAAAATTTAATCATCGCTATTTATTGGTTTAAAATTAATTTGAAAAGAGACAAAATGAGATAACCCCCCTTAAGCTATCACCGATGAATAAGTGAAGAAACTTCCATAAAATCGTTTAACAATTACCCTACAAATCTCCTTGGACAGACAAACAGACTCGAACTTCGCAACAAAGCTTCCGGTCCTTTATCAACATCAACTGCGCCGTACGCTACACATAAACATATAACGAACGACGTGTAACGAGCACTGATTCCGTAGCCGCGTTTTATAACACGAGGGACCCAGCGTTCAATTGAGTGAATTTGCCTCTATTGGTCCAGATTAGAGTTCCACAATTACTGGAGGGGCCCGTAGGGAAGTGCTCGGTATTACCTAAAACTAGATTGATTGTTATGTTTATGTTTTGTGTACGTAACGTGACGCTCTTGAGAATACGTTTGTCGTAGCGTAGGAAAGCGGTTTCTACAATGAATTTAGGATTACATGCATAGAAAAAAGAGTATTTATGTTTTCGCTAGCTTTTGCCCGCAGCTTCGCTCGCGTGGATGTGTCTTTCAATCAATGTAAGATAAATATTACTATCGACAGTTTTCGGATTGGCAGTTGCTTTATCAACACCACTTATACCTTATATTTTGACCAGGGTCACTAGAATGATAATAAACAAAACCACATCCAATGGATATAGTTTATATCCTAACTCAACACATAGGCTACTTTTTATCCCGGAAAAAAGCATGTCGTTAAACCGAACAACAATCGGGTGGAGCCGCGGGCAGAAGCTAGTTAAAAACAAAATTTCGTAATAATATTCAATGTACAGACACGACTTTTGTACTACTTTATTATTATAAAATATATTTTGATTAGGTACATTTAATTTCAACCTTTTAATATGTTTTCCAAAACACATGTCGCGATTTTATACGACACCTACTATTTATGTTAACTCGTTCAGTTATCTATCTATATTCGATATAAAATTGGTGCCTGTGTACTTCCATTATTTTTAATTTATATTTTGTAAACGGAAAACTAAAAAGCAAATAATTCGTTAAGCCAAAAGATACGCAGATCAAAATACTACAAATATAATCAAAAAATACCCATCCGTGATACCCATTTATACAAAGCGTAAATAAATGTTAAGAAAACTCCTAAACAGTCACAAATCGTAGACTGTACTGGACAATCGCACAAAGTTCCACTGGCCAACTTTATGCACAGTAATAAGTCGGTCCGCACAATTTTCCCCGATAGCCCGTAGACAGAAGCCTGGCAAGCACCTCCGGCAATTTCCTAGCTCCATCTAGCGGGGAGGAGCGTAAATAGGCAAATGGTTTGATGGTTTCCAATTCCTCGGCATAATGGAGTGGCAACGAGCGGGAGTCGCGTCCGGTGTCAACGATTGTGGGTGATTGCCGTGCGACTCTACATTTTAGATTCACTGGTTTATCTACCGTTTTGCCGCTTCGACCGCATTGAAGGAGAAAACTCGTTTACCCCCCCCCCCCCCAATTATTTTCAGTCACTGCTTAAAGTATATTTTTTTGCAGGAAGGAGGAAACTGAAAGTTCATGAGCGAGCATGTTCCGATGCATGCGCTATTTCACATTGCAACATTCAAAAGTTCGCGACAATGTAAAATGGCTCATGCACCATAAGAATTAAAAGCGCATTTCCCACTATCACGAACTGTTAGTTACCTCCGAGCAAAAAAAAAAATACTTTAGGAGTGTGTGAAATGGTAACTACTCGAAATTTTCAAATTGTGATGAAAATCAGAGGTGCAATTGTGTAAGATTTATTCAAATTCGATTGTCATATGGCTATTCGGCTAAGAAAATTAGCCCGTTTGACAATTGAAATTAGGTATACGTTTTTGGCTGTCAAATGAATACGATTGTTTTACATAATTGCACCCCGGAACTGCGTTGCCTCGTACGTTTTACTGCAGAAAAGTATTAATATTTTGCCAAATTATCTTTTTCTCTAAATTTTTTAAAAGAAATAACAGTCTCTCTGTTGAATTAATTTAATGTTTTGGGAACCGTTAGAAAACAGGAAAGCTTCCTTGGTCTCACTGAAGTTTTGGATAGACCAAATTCTGTTTACATGCCTCAAAAAATACTAGGAACATGAAAATCACAAATTTTTCATGACTTATAGTCACAAGGATGCCAGGACAAATAATAATAATAAAAACTTTTATTTCCAAAGAAATAAATAAAGCCTCACTTGGCGCCTCGTTTGCCGAACATTTAAACTCTGTTGTTCAGAACGTCTTGGAAAATCGACAAATTAACACACATTATGAAGCTAACAAGTCTGGAAAACTGAAACGTAAACTAACTGCCACTAATTAAAAACCTAGGACAAGTGAAACCAGCGCATTTAGCGAGCAAGAAAATGTGTCAATCGAGAAAACAGGGCAGACTTATTTTATTTTTCGCTAAATGTGAAGTGAAAATCTGCTAATTTCGTTTTATTTTTTTATTATTATTAGTATCAATTTACATCCAGGGAAGTGACACTTGCTTGATCGAAAAGAGTGATAGTGATATATTTTTGGTGGATATATTAGTGAATATAGGTAAATACAATACACATCAGTTCATATTGAACAACTTTATGTACAAATCATAAAAAACGTTTCTTCTTTTTCATTTGCTTTGATTTGATTTTTGGTAAATAAACGTTTATTTGATTTGATTTGCGCTTTTATTTCAGTAAACGTTATTCTGTATGCAAAGTAAAATGTATGGTTCCAGCAAATCTTAAATATTATTATTAGAGTGCATTACAAACCTTCTTGGTAGCGCGCTTGTCTTGATAACAAGAGGTCGCAGGTTCGAATCCTGGCCCGAGGAAATTTTTTCAAATTCTTGTCTTTATATTTGTTTCTAATTTTTCTTTTCTGGTTTGTAACGCACTCTAATATTCATATTTAGAGTATTCAAAAGCGATGGATTTCGCAATAAAAACATAATCTTAGTTAATGAGAACTGTGAATTTCTTAACTGTCTGAAGCAACACATATGTAGCGACGACAGCGCCATCTGTTCCTGAGAACAAGGCGTGAAATCACATAACGCCCTCGTGAGCGTTCAGTATGTGCATCACAAGCTGGTTAGAACAAATAGTTACAAAAATATTCGGTGGAAAAATTCAACGGTCTAGGTAAGTACCTCGGTGGCGCAGTCGGTAGCGCGCTTGTCTTGATAACAAGAGGTCGCAGGATCGAAACCTGGCCCTAGGAAAGTTTTCAAATTCTTGTCTTTACAATTGTTTTCAATTTGTCTTTTCTGGTTTGTAATGCACTCTAATAATAATATTTAGAGTATTCAAAACTTAATCTCAGCAAATCTTAGTGGAACACTATACGTTATTTTTGGAAAACTAATACATACCACTGGCTTGCAGTTTTCTTTCTTGTGAATCCTCTCCATCCATCATCGGTGAGTGTTTTTGTAAGAAACCCTGATAACAAACGAGATAAGTTCATTGATATTTTCGAAGAAATAATGAGAAGTTCAGAACAATAGGAAGGCATTGAAAGTTCGTTTCATAACAAGTTTATTGATTAATGTTCAGCAGTGTAGTCGTTAAATGGTAACAAGCCTATCAATGAGTTTTGAGTTCAAATTTCTATCAGTAAATAGAAATGGGGATAATACATTTATTGCAGACTTCGAATTCTAAGTTCTTAGAATTTGATCAAGATACTTATTCGACCACATAACTAATACATTTGTATTTGAATTTAAAATCTTGAGATTTACAGATATTCTTTCTCACAAGGATCGTTTGTGTATGGTTTTTAGTAGTGACGTAAGATAAGCGCGTTTTGTGTGTGTGGCGCGATTTGTACACAGACATATAATTATTACTAAGTAATAATATTATATTATAATTAATATTAACTATATTATACGTCTGTGGTTTTGTAGCGCTCTTACGCACACTAGAAAAAACCGCGTGTGCACTTTCTACTTTGCATTGCCAAATGGACTTCGTCAGATAAATTAACATAGTTATTATATCTGTGCCTGATAAATTCTTTAAAATGTTTACCTGGAGTAGCTTGGTTCAGCATATAGTGCAAATTTACGTTGTTTTATTCGTCCGTATGTAATGTGGCCGAAAATCAGTTAATAACTTGCAGTGTGGCTAGCACGTGCTAGAGATACAGCGTCTATCTATCCTACTTGCGCTGTCACAGATACAGTTTTTGTCTATGTGCGACAGAGCGTGTATGATGGAAAGACACTGTATCGATGCCGCGTGCTAGACCCCCAGTTGGTTTAGCTTGACATTGACAGAACAGCTTGAAGGTGCAGTTTATAAGAAACCACTGCCGAATATTAGGCATCTCATATCTTGCGTAAGGGTACTAGTGTATCTTGCGTAGGTTCAGTGGCGAAGAGTGAACATTTCAAAACGGAAGCCGGACAAAAAAATCGTCTTACACAGAAAAGCAACCAAGGAAAACATAAAAATCGTTGTACCTTAGTACCTTGCAACTCCCTGTCAGCCAAGTGTATTTGTCGTATTGAGATTTATGGAAATGTTTGACAAAGCGAAGAGCACGGAATAAAGAAATGTAGTATGGGTGCTATTTCTTCAACAAGCCAATCGGAATCGTGTTATACATATGTAGCCTTCGCCACTGGTGTTGTTTCTTACCATTTGTAAATTGGCTAAGTCCTCGAGGTTCTTCCTCATCAGAAGACTCTGCTGTTCGTATTCACTGACGCTGTTGCCTGTACTCGAAGTCGTCGACTGTTCCTATCAGGAAATGTCTCTTTAAATACCTCGACATGCGCGATACGCCTACGGTCTGCGGGCGGTCAGGGGCGGGGAGGTATAAGGCACGAGTTGTTGCAAGAGGTTACCGCCCCGTGGCTTGAGGAGACTATGGGCGTATCGCGCTCAACTGCTTAAGTAAGGGTAGGGGAGAGACGAAGGGAGGCTGTTGTAATGTCGCTAAATCAATAAAAACTTATTTTTATTTCTTTTAGAAAATACCTCTCTTGTCTTGAAAATAGGACCCCAAGAAACGAAGGTAAATTTTTGATAGTGTATTATTTTGCAAATAATAAATCGTCACGACATGAATCCGGTGTCAGAGGTTTCACCAACGATTACATGTTCCATCACCAAGGCTCCTGCCCATCCTGTTTCAAAACCTTATTACTTGCATGTGGCGATCTCAACTAGCTGTGCCTTTTATTTTATTTACCAATTAGAGTTTATGGAGACATTTTTATGGCGTTTTTGGGTCCATCAGAGTCCATCGGTCATTTTAGTCAGACTCTATTGGTAGACAAACTAGCAGAGTGGGGCCTAGCGAAGGTTGCCGCGAGCCACTGCATACCGCGAACCTTTCTGACTGTACGTCTCAGCGCAATAGGTAGCAAACCGTATGCCATACTTCGGGCACAAATATGAACTTACAGCTTCACATGCCTTCTGAAGCACGTAGACTGAACACAAATGTGCCTGAATTTTAGCCCGCAACCCCTACCCTGTTCAACATATAGGCTATAGGCGGTGTTCATAAAAGAACGCCCGAGACGAAAACGGGGCAGCGGAGGCACGGGCAAGGGCTATAGTTTAATTTACAGTTTCACAGCTTTAAAAATTTTAACATCACGGTTTAAAGCAGTGGTTCTTCATCTTTTTTATGGACCACTTGATAAGTACTTTTATGAACAATTGCCCACTACTTAATTAACAATGCTATGAAGCAGCAAGGTGTGTCAGGATACTAGCAGATAGAAATCTATGGTCTCTGCCTACCCTACTGAGAGAGAGGCTTGAGTGTATGTATTTAATAATAGTAAGATTATTCGGGTGTTTTATAAATTCACATTACTTTTACTAGGTCAACCCTGTCGTTGTAAGATTTATTTTACTACACGGACCATGTATGTGATGAAATCTTACGGACCACAGGTTAAGGAACACTGGTTTAAAGGGTTCAAGCTTTCCCCCCTTGTTCATAAAGGTAAAGCTCCTAAACAAGTTTAATGTCATTAAAAGAAGATGCTCAATGGCAACTGTTACACTATACATACACCCACACACAACATTACAGTTCAACTAACAATGCAACTGAATTATTGATGTTGGCAGTGTGCAATAAAATATTTATTGGTTTTTATCAAGAATTATATAACCCATTAATAATATAAGTTTCAAGTCCGATGTGGTTATTCCTTAGAGATGCGTATATAATCTCAAGTACATATATTCGAACTAGGAATACGTATTTAACGCCTAATAAATACAATAGAATTACCACATTATGATACGTTATAGCGCTGGGCATGACAATGACTTCCTTATGGCAACAGAATAAAGGCTAAAATCACTTGAAACAATCAATTTATAGGTAATAAGTTGTTAGTGGAAGTTTATGGAACTTTAAGGACAGCAATCACGTTCAAACCTCCATACAAACGCAAACACAAAATGGTACGATGTTCTATGATATTTTAGGCTGAGTCCATCACATTATTTATATCTACGCCAAATTATAACGAAAAGTCCGTAAATTTGAACCATATGTAACAAATGAATCGTACTTTAATAGGATATTATTTAAAATTGGACATTACTTTCTAAATTTAGTTTTTTCTGCAACGGCCTTAGAGGCTATAGATGACAATACAAAAAACAATTGAATATTCAGTTTTAAAATTCCAAAAAATCTCACAGAGTGCACTCTTCGTCATCTATCTAAGCTTTTATTTTAAAGCGTTGCAAATATATTTTATAAAAAATTATCACCAGGTTTCATACCTGTCCATCAGTATCCCTAGACACACTGAGGTCCAGGGTCTGGTCTCCATCCTCAGAGCCACTGCCGTCTTCCTCCTGGCCTTGACCCCTTCCGAACAGCCGCAGTGATTGCTGGTTGATGATCTGTAGAGCCCTTTGCCTGGTGGTGATGAGAAAGTCGTCAATGACAGGGGAGGATTAAAACATTCAATATGAATCGAGACTTCTTGGAAACGAGACCATCGCATTTGTTGGTCTCTTTGCTGGCAGACCCCAAAAACGAGCGTGCCAAATAATCAGCTTGGTATATGTAAAATAAGAGCGACAAATACCAAAACAAAACGAAACAACCTGCCTGTTTTTTTTAAGTACATTTTCTAATAATTTTATTAGTGTACGAAATCTTTAAACGTTTTAACATTACCAGAATAGCTAAAATAGAATAGAAAAATAATTGAAAAACATATTTTTTGGAAAAGTTAAGGAAACGTTAGGGTGCTATGAGAATTGCGATTATGCACAATACATAGGGTTTAGAAAGTAGTTATTTGCCCTTAAAAATATTACACGATGTAAGCTGTAGGAAAAAGTTAAGAAAAAAATTGGAAAATGAGACCATCAAATTTTGACTTAACTGGGACTTTATCTTGTAACATCTTGTTTTATCCGTTAAGGTTTTCATAATTTCGAACTTTGCTTTCTGGGTAGACAGAACTTGTTTATAGGTACAAGAGATAATTATGTATAATTTCTCACCTCTGGGCCTCAATGTCATTGTCAGGTGTCTTCGGGGGCGTAATGTTGGTGGATCCTTCATCTTCAGTTGCTGATGAGGACCGTCTTATACTCCTGTCAGTACCGTCTCCGGAGTCATGCCGTCTCTTCAGGCTGAGAGGTAGCTGAGTAAATGGTTTACCTGGTGGAAGAGTTGGTGGTTGTAGATAACTTAAACATCAAACATGGTGAAAAACATGGTAAAGGGAAAATAAGTTACAATAATAACAAATGCAAATCTAAAATACATATGTGGATGGATACAGAGTTAATCAAAATTGTGAAATCGTAAATAAAATGAAAGGAGGGATATAAATATGATTTTTAGAAGATAATATTGTAAGCATTTGCTTAACTCACCTTGAAGTGCTTCTAATGCTCTGATCTGTCCAGTAATAGCATCAGCAACTTCATTTGAGGACAACCCATAAATGCCTAGCAACTCTTTCATCGTATTCATTGCATAATCTCTAAGAATCTTATTTGTAGTGTTATTGGCATCACCATTTGGATGAACTTCAGTCGTTTCCATTGGCTCTTGACCTTCTCCTAGTCTTTCATTTGCATTTATATCCTGATTACCTTTATTCTCCTCTCCATCATCAGAACAATCTGATTCCCTTCTTCTAGGAGGAGAGTCAGTTTTAATTAATTGAGAAATAGCAAAGGGATTTTTGGCACAAAAGGTTTTATTCTGTAAACTACTAAAATTTAGAACAGTAGACCTATTCTCACCATCTTGGCTTATTTGTTGTAGACTATCTATATACGATCGTTGGAAGGAATCTATCTTCTTGTCATCTGGTAACCTATTTTGGTAATTTGAGTCTATGTTTTCGTTTGAGTCCGTGCTTAGTCTTCTACTTAGATCGACAGCCCCACTTTTGAGAAGACTGAAGTTTTTAACGCCTATCTTGTAGTCTTCTCGGTCCTTATCTCCGTCTACCATTTGTTCTGGAGTAGTTCTGTCGTTTCCATTATGAGGACTATGAGCTGAACCATTGCCTCCGTTTGAGTCATCGGAGAATGATGCTACCGCGTTAGGAGCGCATCTGGGTTTGAAATTCTTTCTTTTGTTCCTTTTTGGCATGTTATAGTAGGGAGAAGCCTCAGTGCTGAGGTCGTCTTGGTGGTCAGCGGGTTCCGTCGACCACGAAGCACTGCCATGGTGAAGGTATAAGGGTTCCTCTGTAGATTGTAGTCTCTCATGTATGGAATCCTGGTGTGTAGCCATCGCCGTAATCATTGCAGTAATTGGATTATTTCTTGGGTTCAGAACCTTAGAAACAAGTCCGTCTGGAACAATGCAATTTGCTTTTACAAACTTTTTAAAAATAAACACGCAAATTTTTTGTTCAACACATTTTAGTGTCGAATCAAAACAGTGATTCATTATGTTCGATATAAATTGAAACAATGTGTCTCGAGAATAACAAAAGACTATTGTTGACATGATTAGTTGAATGCTGTGGAATGTTTTGAGTTCGAAATTTAAATTTTCTCTTCATTGTTTAAAAATTATTTTGTGTTTACTTCTTATTCGTAAAATAATTATATTGTATCAACTTTGACACGGGGACGAAATATAAATCTAAGAACAAAATTATACAAATATACTGGCCTTGCTGGATGTTAATAAAATCATCTTTCGACTTAATGTATAGTATAAACACCTTTTTCCATGTTTACTACATTATGTGAAATTCGAAAAAATAAAACTCAGTTTGGCCCACGCTTTACACATTAAATAGAAAAGTCCCGAATATTGAAGTTTTTCCATCACAAGTTGGCCGTTCAAGGAATATTATATTGATAATAATCACTGTGATATTTGTAGTATTGTTGTAAGTTGCTACTTTAAGTTAGAGCTATAGAACATCTATACCTTACCTCGATAGACCTCTCACGTAGTAATCATCTCCAGTTAGTTGGCTTCATTTAATATGATAATCAGTCTTCGGACGCAGCCAAATCATCTGTGGACAAGAGAAAATTGTATTTTAGAATTGGTCGCATATCATCACAAAAATCGGTTAGAAACCATATTTTAATCTCATTTAAATATTTTTTTATCCTCACGGCAAATAGTGCAAGTATTTGGAATAAAAGAGCAGTAAAGAAAACTTTAGATTCGCGTTTTTTGACTGTACCCTAAAATACTTAAAATAGCAAGTTATCTGAAAACTTAATTAAAATAGCAAGTTGTCTGAAAACTCTGTTAAAAGACAGTCAGATAAGTCAGAAACGAATATATTGTGTGGTTCATTAGGCAAAGCCGTGAAAAAAAAACTCCAAATTCAAGTTCCGCGTAAACCAAGCGAGAAACCCACAAAAAGCCGTCCCGTTTTCTAAACGAATTGACGTAATACACTGTAATTTAAAAATAATGATTGAAGCTAGACAAAAAAAAGTTAAAAAAGTTACACGCATCGATCAACATTCAAAAATGAAATTAATTACATAGTACATATTAGATCTATTTTCGAGAAAACGAGATTGCCAGAGAACGAGGCCAAAAAAATAATACATGTTACCTATTCATGTTGAAATTGTTAAAGTTGGTATTCAATTACTTATTAAAATTAATACAAAGATGTAGCCTTGAAATTAGTTTTGGACCAGTGTAACTAGCCGCTATGTCATTATAATTTTATTTAAAAACTTTACATTTCAAAATCCGCAAAAATTGTAGGCGAAATTATTTTATGACCATGAAGATAACTATACTGCATTCACCCTACTAGAAATATGTCACACGTTGACAGTTTTAAATTGTTACTGTCAAATGTTTGACAGTTCTTTTTAAAATGACGTGTATACTTACCAATGTATGTTAATCTGTTTTGTACAATGGTCGCATATATAAATGGCATTTACTGTGTGATAAAAATCTTGGACATTGTATTATAAAAGAATAGTTATAATTTATAGTAAATAGAAACCATATAGTATATAACTCAATATGAAATTCGGGTCTACAGTGTGAATTAATATGAGTAAGTATTGATATTCTTGAAATTAGCTCGTCTTTGGGTAATTTTTTCTTTGTAGTTCCACTTTAATTTTAATCTCTACCAAGCTATGTATAAATCATTTCGTTTGAATCTTTACATTAGTTGTGAATATGTTAGGGAACTACGTGGTTTTAGGTCACGGATAGAGCATTTATTTAATATTTTAAAGATTCTGTCACAAAGATTATAAACCGGCGACCTAACGAGCTACCTAAATAGGCAGGTAAGTTATTGAAAGAAGATGCTCTACTGATCACATTCAACGAAATTAACAAGAATCTATACCTGCGCAAATAATAAACGTCTCCATTTTTACTAAAGGCCCTTGTAGCCTCCAATGACCTTGAGATATTTTAAATAAAGTCAAAATGAACGTTAAAACCTTGCATTTGATTTTGTAATCTACTGCTTCGAAACTTGCCGTTTACGGCAACGTTGACGCCACGCGCTCTCAAAATATCTAGTTTTTATTTATTAACTCTGCTGTAAATCAACATTTTTAAATTTTTTAAAATGAGTTTTATAAACTAGACTTTTTTTGTATTTTAGGGCAAGAACCATACAAATAACATTAGCGGTTTCCAAGAAATAGCCAATTTTATTCTAAAAACAGCTTCATTTTGGGAAATATTTTCAAGGTGTTTCTTATAGGCGAGAATATTTTTATGAAATAAGATTGTTTCTTATATTTTAAATAATAGTATATATTTTTTTCATAATTTTTAAGTAGGCCGTTTAAGAGAAATAACTTCATCAATGGGAGTAATTTTCGGATGACGCGGGAACACGCGCCTTAATCATTCATTGTAGTGCTGCGAATATTATATCGATGAGTACATAAATTTTTCATTTTAGAGATAACTTTATTCCGTGAAGTAGTCCAGTATGATTGGAAAAATAGGTGACGTTACAGATATTCTATTTATTTATTTATTTATTTATTTATTAATAACGGAACACCAACAGTACACATATTACACATACTTAACAAATTAAAACATAAAACTAAAATTCTGATATGTGGACCAGTAACAGGCGTTCACAACATTCTATTTCACGAAGTCCGGTCGTAGTAGTGCGTGCGTAACCTCGGGAGCGCTACAAAACGCACCACCCACACAAAACGTGCTTATCTGTACACGTCACTACTACGACCATAGACAAACGGACTTGGTGATATAGAAAACCTTTACGCGTCTCTGTTTCTCCCAAGGATACAGAATCTCGGCACTTCGTGACTAAGACAAGCCGGGATTGTCAAATGGTTTTTATTTTACACTCAATCACGGATTCGACATCTGGTCTAATTATGTTACAGCATTACAATATTACGTCATGGCTACCCAAGACCGGATACTACAGTAGTATCAAACAACTAAGTATAACGGCCAAAAAACGTCTCTCAGCCAAAAACAATGTATTCAAATAATGTCCAGATGCCGACAGCTCAATCTGCCTATTTGTTTGTAAACGATTTCAATAGCTATGATCCTGCACGGAGAACTACTAATAGATATCCTATAGGTATATACCTTTACAATAATAAATATGTGAAATTTAAATAATTGGAATTGGAATATTGGAATTTCCATAGACCATAGTAATTTGCGATATTTGGAAGAATTTAAACCTAAATCAACGTGTGTGATCCAAGGGGTGAGGGGATAGAAGGGTATCAAACACGTCGCGCGCGCATAGCGTCGCCTCACAATTCCACGTCGCTGCCGTCGCAGCCCTGATCTATCGCTTATTGCAAACAATAAGCTAACAAGAAAAAGAGGCAAAGATAGAGAGTCGGATGTAAAAAGGTCACAGCTGAGGCGCAAGAAATGCAGTCTGAAAAAATAAATACTGTAGAGCAACTTTCAAAAAGAGAAGAAATCCCATCAAAAACATTTCATGTAAACTAGGCCAGCAAGACTTAGAAGCTCATAACATAACGTTTTCACAGTTAAAACGTTATCAGATCTCATGTAGAGCCAAGCCCTTAACTCTGCAAGGCCTAACTCTACAAACCCTATATCTTGAACAAAAAGCATGACTTGGCCGTTTCATGGAACTATTGCATGACATAATATAATAAGTGCATCATGGACTCCATGGGAGTGTCTGTTTGACGGCCGCGAAACGGCCAAGCCATACTTTTTGACTAAGATATAGGGTTTGTAGAGTTAGAGCTTGTAGAGTTAGAGCTCTACATGAGATCTGATAACTTTTAACCGTGAAAGCGTTATGAGCTTCTGAGTCTTGGCGACCAAGTTTAGATGAAATGGATAGAAATATTTTTAAAGGCAACAGAATCTTTTTTTTGGCCGGGATCTATTTATTTGATCGGTGTAAATAGACTGCTGAAACCACTTATTCTACTGATCAGAGTGAACAACTTTCCCACTAAAATATACCCGCGTAAATAAAGAAAGTTGTTCTCCTCTCCATACGAGTACACTAACTCTTAAGGGGCTCCGTAATACTGAACTTTAGTCCTGCTCTAAAGCTTTTGTTTTTTAATTGTCTATCCTGCTCTAATTAACCGCCGCGCACGCCAATCTATGGTTATTTCAAAATTGCGGCTACATTAGAAATTAACTATTAAAAAAAAAAAGTTAATGTATTTTTTTTTTCATGAAGTATCTGCGTGTGTTGACTTCGTTTGTAGGGTTTTAAAATGAGGCTGTCAAAATCAAAATGGTCTATCTTTTACGTGTCTAGAAAAGACCACTCCTGTTTCTGACGGCACCAAATATGGCAGCTAAATCGCTTTATTCGTGAAATTTACACTTTTTCTAAGTATATGTATGGTCTTGAGCCAAAAAACACCGTAATTTTTTAAATTTTTTGTCGTCTGCATAGACGGAACTAATCTGAAACTGAAGTTTAGCATTATGAAGCCCCTTAAAACAGCATTTTAAGTTTGTTTTGACAAATTTATGGCTAATCGTAAATTCATATTTAAACTGTTGAATAATAACCTGACTTTTACTGATTTAAAAAATATATTACATATTTTTTATCGTTATTTAACATTTATACTACCCTGGTAATAGAAAGATGTATATAAAATATTATACCAGGCTGGTATAATATCTTATATACATTTTTCTTTCACCCTAAGGTTATCTTAAAAATATTACCATTAGCAATAAGTGGCGCCTTGTACACAATGTTTTATTTAGTAAGTATAGTTATTTTTTTTATATACGAGTATAGTACGAGTGTAATAAATAAATCAATTGTATTGAACTATTGGCGAGAATTACCGCAGACCAAAAACTCTTCCACTTTTAACCTCTACTCAAGAAAAACAAAGTTTAGTTGTGCACTTTGCACCGAGGGACTATGTCAGACTTTAGGGAAAGGGTATTTATACATACATCATATACCTATACATTCGTAAGACTGTCTCCCAGACAGGGAGGCAGACACTACTGATTTCCATCTGTTACGATCTTGATACACCTCTTTCAGTTGCCCCCATTTATTAATCGAGCCATATACCAGCTCTTTTATTCCGAATACTCTTCTTCAGTATGTCACCAATTTAGTCGGTAGATAATGAGGTTAAAGCTTTTAGTATTCCATCAAATATAGAGAATTTTATTAAACAGCTGTTAATCAATTTGTGGCTTATCCGATATTTGCTTCATATTACACAATTGGTTTAGTAAGATAATTAAGATATAACAACACAAAAAAACGGAAATCGTACAAAAGGTTTTTTCAACGCCAAATTAAAACCAATATAGTATAACAATAAGTAACTTGGGAAGTTATTTAAAAAAAGAAAAATGCAGTACAAAGCAATAGATCGACAGTAAAGATAATATCGGATATGGCACGATCTACCTCAAATTACCTTCACACGAAATAAATACTTAACATTGAAGGTTTAAATTAAGTTATTTCGATCACAATTTTAGTATAAATTACCCCACCAAAGAATGGGTATGATAACTTGAATCAGTGATAAACCTACTAATCTATATTAATAAGATGCAATAAATTGCAAATAAAAATCGTACCCATAGTAAATTGTACAGCAATTTCTGCTCCTGGGATATCTTCTCTATACAATATAGGGTTAGTTGTTCGAGTGGGGGTGAATGGCCTCATCCGAAACTAAAGAGAATAGCGAAAAATGCTCAAAGGACTCTCGGGGCCGATTTTGATAAACACCAAATCTGCATCATTCGATTTTTGAAAAAATAATTTCCCTAGCCGGAAATGGAACAAGTTGATAAAAAAAAAACACTCTGCATATTATTGTACCATCCAACAGGTAAGCTGTTTAATATAAGGATCAAATTTTGGGAGGTTATCTGACGGCAAACGAAAGGAAAGTTTTATTTTTACTGATTCATATTTTTAAGTTTTCATACATTATTCGCGTTCCGTAACTACATAATTTAAATTATTCGTGAATACACATATCTGTCCCCTGATTTTGTATCGTAAAATCAGTTGCCAACCGATTGCCTATCGTCGAAAACATACATATACTATTGAATTACGATTATCTTAGGATACGTTCGCACTTGAAATGACGTCACAATTCGTAAATAGCTCAATACGCATTGAAGAAGTTCATTTTTAATTTGTTTTTGGCGAATAGGAACCATAGTTGGCAACCGGTTCAAAGATACGTAAAAGGCCCGTTGGACTCAACGATTGCTTGACAACCTGCTTTCAGCATCTTCAGCATTATTTTGCACTTATTTAAATCTATATTTATTTGCTTTTTGTCTCTCAGTATCAGAAGATACTAATGATAATATAATTCAAATATATTTATTTGCTTTTTGTATCAGATCAGATTCAGTATCAGAAGATACTGAGAGACAAAAAGCAGACAAATATAGATTTAATAAAGTGCAAAATAATAGCAAATAAATTAAATTTCTGTGTCGCGTCTGGTGATTTTAGTTTACTCCTTGCTTAAGACCTTGAAATACACGAATAGCGTTGGAATTTCGTTCAGTTACAACTATTGTTATTTTGACAAAGAATTAAATTATTTTATTATGTTTTACTCTTGTTTCATTATCATAATATTAATCGGAGCTTTAGACTCATTTTTATCGAAGGTCTTCTAAAAGTTAATTAATTGATGGAATTTTGATAAGCTTTCTGCGTCTTTGTTCAATTGAATCTGAATTCCTAAGAATAAGTCAAGGTAGTTTTAATTAGATTTCTTATGCACAACCTTTTGAGAGCTTTTACAATAATTTTTATAATTAAAAAAGCGGAATAGCGATCTAAAGTAAATTTTTAATTTAAGAAATATATTTAAAAATTCAATACGTTAGTATTAGTTGTAATTTTGTTATCCTCTGTAAGTAAAAAAATCTTTTCTTTAGATGGATACTAATTAAATCAGATAAACGGCAAGATTTTTCTCAGGAAAATCTCTAAATATCAATAATGACTATGACGTCATTGCAAGAGTGTCGCATGATACAAGTTCCAAGTAAATCAGCAATAAGAAGACAATCCTTATCCTCAAACGTGAACGAGCCTTTTCCGCAACGACCTTGGCCGAAACAATGTCCAATAATAATTTATAATAATAATAAAATCGTCACAATTACATGCGCGCGCGCTTAATAAATATTGATCAGAAACAAAATGGCTGCGCTAAGATGCCCCCCCCCCCCGTTTTTGCTCGTTTTACCCTCAAACCGAGCAATATTGACACCTATTGTAATCAGGTTAAGGCCGTAATAAAGGTTGTATATGTGTGGCTATGTATGGAATATGTGAAGGGCAAAGGAAGTGTGCGCTAATTAAATCGTTCTTTAGATGTACCTTTACATGTCATTGTTGCTTATTCATAATTGAAATGAATGTATTGTACTTTTAATGACAGAATCTAAGGAAACTTCATTATAGGTATTTTTGGTGTGCTCGTAAAGGTGTATGAGATGCAGTAATCTCATATTACTGACATCAGTACAAATGTACTAAGATCACTGGGCGGTTTTACATTTAACGGCAAGGGAACGGCGACGGCGCGCGGCGGCGGTGACGGTGACGTCCATCGGCGCGACGGCAACGGCACGAAGCCGGGCCCCGTTTTTTCGTCGCCGTCGCAGCCGCCGTGCCGTTAGTAGTACAAAATAAAAATAAAACTTAAAAAAAAAAGGTTTTTAATTTTTTATATGACCTACTAAAAACTGATATCCTATTAAGGGCTTGCCTTTGGTCTTTCAACGGTTTTTTTTAATATGCTGAGTCAACTACTTATCTAATCAATGTCAAACTTGGACACGTGTTCTTTTAGACCTTTGTCTTTCCGTTGTCAGGTCGGTTACCTAATTGGACATATTTCACTCGATATATTATATTTTTGAAAATAGTGCCTTTTTAAGTTATGAATTCGGTTTATGTCTAAACGGCTTGAGTTTTATGTCTGAAATTACTGCTATAACAAGATAACATGGTTTATTTTCCGATGTCAGGTGGAAAAACTCCTACATCAAATGCTTTTTCGTAAAATCCAGATAAACCTCTAATATTCACTGATTTTGCGTGCCGGCAGCGCGCGAAGAGAGCGTTCTAATGTAGACTTTCTGACCACATACTGAAGTTCAAAATCACTCAGTAAGATTATCGTGCACCAGGGGTAAGGCCTTAAAAGTACATTAGAATCACCTGAGTACGATTGTTCTTCTCGTGGAACATTATGAACCAGGAAATTTTTCCGTTTCAGTTTTTTTTCTCAACATTTTTGCCATAAATACATAGGACACAAACATAACGTTACCCAATTTATTCCTTTAAATTCGAAAAAAGAATGTGTCTGGAACTCAGGAGGTTAAATGGAAAACCACCCACTCGGCTTCGACACGGGCATAAGTTGCGTGAGGCCAAACTCTATAGCTAACCGTGTTTTATTTTTTATAATTACAAAATTTAGTTCTAAGTTTTGTATGAATATTTGATATTTATTGAGACTATTCGTTTAAATGTAAAATCACAAATATCCACAACATTTACGTTTTGTGAATTTTAACGAAAACACATAAACATTAACTTGTATTTCGTTTACGAGACCGTGACTGCAAAACATAAATTCAATAAAAATAAAGAGTATTATTATGTCACAAACATGAAATATGTTACAAAATTAATAGACCGACACACAAGTTTCGAAGTCTAACAAATATGAGCAAACAAGAGGCCAATTCTAGTAAAAAAGCCTGCGGCAATACCATAAATTATTATTTAAAAGTCGCCGAAATTAAAATTTAACTTTTATATACGGAAAATAGATAAGACAAACGTTAGTGGCACCTACGCGAAAGAACTCGATCTAATTTAATTATGTTCTCAATTTGAAATGAGTGGAGTCGATTTCGGTTGCGACATCGAATAAAATCGATTATATATGAAAGAAATTGACCCAGAAGCGTTCGTGCTTCTGCTGTTATTTTACTACTCAATAATTTTTTTGACTACACTTTACTTGAAATTGACTTGATTTAAATATTTTTGGTGACTGTCTTTGTGTGGACGTTTAAAACAAACTATTTGGTTTTTTGTTTATTTTTACAATTTGAACACGATAAACGCGTCATTTCAATAGTTTTAAGTAATAATATAAATAAATATAAAAAAGGTCGAGTCCATAGTTTTCCATGTTTTCACAAAGATATAGAGAAATACATCAAATCGTGGATCCGACAAGTGATCATTAAAGATCGTAAAGCTACCAATAAAAACGATTAGCGCCAGCGTTGAATATTCAAATTTCAAACGGGGATTCCGAATTCGAACGATTTTAGTGGCAACGTAGCCTTAAGAAGGGACAGAAGCGATAACACAATTTGTGATATTTAAGTATATACATAGATGCCGTTGTTTTTATGTTATATAGTATATGTCATATTATAGATAGGCCTCAGCTACTGGCGGTGCCGAACGCCCGTACTAACCTCCTCCGCGATGCACCGTTCGCCCGCGCGCTGCGCACGCTCAATGCGATGTCACAGACTTGTTTTCATGTTCATTGGACGAGTTCACAAAGGCCGGCCAGTGTATATTGTGTGTTTCAAATTTGTAAATATCTTTTCCTTTTGTATTTATATTTTGTTTGTGTATTTACTATTCTATCGCATTAGGTTTAAGCTTCCTGTAATGATAGTGTTAGTATTTTAAGAAATAAATAAATAATAAATATTATTTTCCATTTGCCTGATGACGACCCCACGAATAAAGCGCATTTAATAGTAAATTTCTTTGCCCTTATTTATAAAAAACACAATTTACCAATAATAAAATATTTGTGAGAAATCACCAGAAATAAGTATTTTATTTGTTATTTGTAGGTTTTGTAATTAAATAGATACTATGTATTTATCAACCCAATTTTCCTATGAAATTGAACATTTTTAAAAAAGAAACCAGAGAAGTACCTATGTCTATAAAAACAAATACATCACCTTGCGTAGCATATAGAAATAATATCGTTGGCAAAAATCACAAGAACGAGTATTTAAGCCAACAGTTGGCACCTGGAACATCTTTCAATAATGTTGCAACTATATAATAACTGACATTCGTATTTTCCCACTAAGCCCAAAAGTAGACAAATTTTCTCATATGTAATACAAGTGAAATATCGTAGCGTGCTACGCGCTGTGCAAGGTCTACGAGCTTCGTAGCTCTACGTTGGTAGCGGAACTGCGCGCGCAGCTTTTATCGCTTGTTAGCTCCCGCGCAGATGCTATAAACTTGATCATTTGTAGAAATACAATTCCTGTACAAAAATCGAATTACTTTGATTGCGATTTTTTTAAGGATCAGAATTTTTCAATTTATAATTATTTTTAATGGTAGGAATACTAGTATAATTGCCTCAAAAAAGGCGGTTGGATATTTTTTAAATGAAAATTCTACCGAGGCCTTAATTGACTCGAAAACTTCAAGTCCAACGTTTTTTAGGGTTCCCTAGTCAACCATTGTTGTGATAAAAAAACACTTGTACTTTTCCACAGATAATATTTAATTCTACACTACCCAACCGGTTTCACTATATAAGCATCATCAGGGGCTTTTTAATTACATAATTTTATATATAATTATTTATTTAAACAATCTTTCTGTTGTTAGATGTCCGTGCAATAAACGATAAAAAAATAATAAAAAAAAATATATATTTATATCGTTTATTGCACGGACATCTAACAACAGAAAGATTGTTTAAATAAATAATTATATATAAAATTATGTAATTAAAAAGCCCCTGATGATGCTTATATAGTGAAACCGGTTGGGTAGTGTAGAATTAAATATTATCTGTGGAAAAGTACAAGTGTTTTTTTATCACAACAATGTTTGATAAATTCCACCAAGTGCCGACAATCTCAACTATCAACTTCCCTAGTCAAGTTCAAGGTCTTCTTCTGCCATAATAATATGTTGAAATGCAAAATTGTCCGGCAAACATACGCAAGATGAAGATACAGGATTTTCTGGTAATTATGAGGATGGAATACATATACAATTTTATCAACTCACACATTAAAATAAGGTGATGACGACATCAATAACGGTTTTATAAATACCTCAATTGCTTGTTCGATGTTTAAAACTGATGTTACAATATAAATACAATATAATGCGGCAATTACAATGCCGCGCTGTGATTGGCCTAATTTATTGAAACTCCGCTTAGATAATCATTAAGCAACTAATATCACTTCTTTTGTTTTGGCTGAAAGGCGTTAGTATGGAGACCACGTACAGCAAGCGTAGCGTAGGCCGAACTCGTGCCCGCTGGACCGACGACCTGAAGGACGTTGTGGGTGGCAGCTGAATGAGGAGGACGGAGGACCAACATGAGTGGCGAAATTTGGGAAAGGCCTATGTCCAGCAGTGGATGAACACGGGCTGATGGATGGATGGATGGATTGTTTTAGGCTAGGCAAAAGGTATATCTGCCATGCAGCCTCGAATGCACCCATAAAACACCTTCAGTAAGTAAATTACTGACAGTTAGGCTGAACGCTAAACAAATATCATTGCCTAAGCTTGGAGAATAAAATAAACACAAAAAGCCCGGGTTTTACTATAATTTTTTTTCATGAAATTGTAAGTTGAAGTTTTTGCCCGGGAAATCCGTGTGGGGTTTATGACTCTTTAGGTGTAATTTCTAGGTTCTTCTTAGTACAGTAATTAGTACTATATACAACTGGTGACATAATGAGTGCAATTGGGACACTCGTGTTTGTAACTTAGCCTATACATATGTTGATCATAATAAAGAAAACCGCATCTAAAAGTGATCGTCGAGTTAAAATTCCTCAGTTTCTTTTAAAATTTGAAAAAAATATTCAATTTACAGACACGACTTTCTTACTACTTTATTATTAATATAGATTCAATAACTGATTTCTGCATCTTGTCAACTGGCATAGAGATAAAAACGAAATGTAGAGAGAAAGTATAAACTAACCTACCTATAGTTCCTATAGGTGTGTATACTTCTAATACCTCTAATTATATTACTTTCTACAAAAACAAACGAAAAGCAACGTCATAATAATAGTCTTTTGATCTCAAATTAAATAACAGTTCGATCCACATAACGCGGATCAATCTTCCGAAACCTGTCAACCGAATTGGGAGAGAATTCGAAAACCAGTAGTTATCACTATTTGTTCACCTCACTCGCTAATGACATGAAATATATTCAATAAAAGTCTGCCAAGACACTGTCTGTAATACATGCGTGGGTTCCGTAATAAAATCATAATAATTCATAGAATTTCCGCACTTTACTGAAATCACAAGCTCCAGTTATGACGTTCGTACAATAGGTATATTTAAAAAGAGTCAATTCAAAAGCAAATAAATGTATTAGAAGAGCGCATACCACCCAACCGATGAATTTGGAAGAAGCGACAGAGGCATGTCAGGGTCGCAGCAGATAGCTATCTGTTTTTCTTCCTGTATTTCTAGATATGTTTAAGTTTATGCAGCTAAGCATGTTTTTGATAAGTACTTCAAATTAAGACCCGGTCTAAGAGAGTTTTTAAACCGAACAACCCACAAAAATTTTATAGAAGTAGTTTTCTAGTTTGTGTGATAAAATAATATTTCCGGACATTTTCGGGTGTCATCACAAAAAGTATCAAACATGCAAAGTAAATTAGCTAACAGAGTCCCCACTTTTCAAAGGAACCCCAAAACCAGACACACAAACCAAAAAAAAGAGTTAAAAAGTCAACGTTCCAGATTCAAAACGTTCGAATTATGATTTAAAACGTGTTCCGGAGAAACTTGATGTTTCTAAAAACCGAATATCAGTCTAGCGACCGCGGTCATTATACATACGCGTAATGAGGGTTTGCTTAAGAGCGTGGCGGACATTTTGTTTTATCGAGATTCGAATTTCGAACTTAAGACGACTCATTAAGGAACTATTTGGCACCAAATAATATGATTTAGTGCCACGTAATAATAAAATTCTAATTTAAAGTAAAATGTTGATGCACAATAGATTTTTGGTCCATGTGGTCCGCAAAAGATAGGACGAATGTTGTTAGCGGAGATTTCATGCAGATTTAATTTGAATTCCTTCCTATATGTCCGTGTCTCTAATTATATGACTGTGGAAACAGTCATATACTTCTTACCAGGTTAACCTGTCTTATTGAAAGCGTTACGAAAAAATACAAATACCAGAAAAACTTTTTGAAAGTTTTACTTACGATTTTCAGATACTGCGATCACAAGAATGGTAAGTATCAAATAATCTGGCATAGGTACAATCCTAAAGTGTGAACTGACTAAATTACACGTTTTGTTTCCAAATTTGGGAGAAATACTAAAATTATTTTCATATTTCCTGGTTTAGAAACTCTTGCAATTGTATCTGTAGGGAAATGAAGCAAAACGTTTTCAATTTCCATTCGATTGATTGATGTGGGTACGAAGGTAAGGCTGACTCGCGCGAAAGAATTAACAAATTTTAATACCCCGTATCACAAAATCCTTTCATAACGGGTGAGGAAAAATACCTGTCGAATTTAAAGATTTGAGATTCTATCGATATCTATAGTTATGAGAATCTTATGATAAGTGATGTGTAAACCAGACTTTTGTCCACAGCTCCGCCCGCGCTGAAGGAGTGACAAACATTAGCACCACTGTTTCAAAACATCTCGTTGGGACGTAACAATCGATGGTGAAACGTGTACTGTGATTTGTATTTTACAGTGCATAAACGGTAACATCTCTGACACTCCCTCGGGGATTTATATTTGATTTATGTCCTTTTCTTTAACAAGTCAGACATTTATTCTGGTCTACTTAAGTAAATTTATTAAACTTTTACTCATCACCGCTCTTGACTCTTAATTACACTAAGTGCTAATTGACGTAAAAAGTCGTATCAATCTAAGCCTAAATTATAAAGCTATTATAGAACTTTACTAACATCATCTGCTAAAATGACCGGTTCGCTCTTAAGTAACGAAGATAGTGTACTTTATAATAATATAATGTTTCAAATATTTCAAGGCTAACCGTTCTCAGCTGTCAATCATAATAAGCTATCCATCTCTGTCTCACTTGTAACTAAAGCCGAATAGCGGCCTCTTTCTATCTTACGAGCTCGATCAACCGTCCCGCAGTCTTTATTTGAAAATTTGATTTTAAATGTGGAATGAATAAGCATTATCTTAAGGAATCCGTTCTTTTATTTGAATTTTTAATTCGTTTCTCGGCCTGGCTACCGCTTTGTGATTTTTTCGTTTTAATCATTTTTGGGACAGGATTTTGGATTCCAAAAGATTTATTAGGAGATGTAAATGTGTTTGGAATTTCGTTTGTTCCTTTTTTAATGCGGTCTCATCCTTTGTACAAGGATCTACCAACACCATAGTTTATTAATGCGTATTTTGTACTTAACTGTTTTTGTAACGCGATATACATTTAATAGTTATTCGTGTAATTGAGATAAGAATGCGTCACAGGAATTTGCCGATTGTTATTGTAAATGTAAGCCAATACCAACTATGTACCGCGCATGCGCAAAAATGCAACATTAGCGTCTGGATGCGCCCACGAGTTCTTCAAACTATACAATAGCAATAAAAATGACTCATTATACCTTTCAAGAATACAGTGTAGCTATTTGGTATTCCAAGTTTTGACATTGATGTAATCGCAGATGACGTATTTGTGATTTGTATGAATGACTCATGTGTCATGTGCAAGAAACATTATTTTTGAAGAAATATAACACATAATTAAATTTTTATTTTTATTCTTATTAACACTTATTAAAGCTTATGTGTTGACCACGGTTACTACGGTGATAATAAAGAAAACACATCCATATCCGTTGAGTGGTTCTCGAGTTAAGACGGAACATACATACAAACAGATTAAAAATATAAAAATTCTAAAAATCGTTTTCTCAGTACAGTACCAATAAACAATAATGCATTTCATTTAAAACTTCGCGAAAACATTCAACAGACACGACCTTTTTATTTTTTTTACCTACTTTATTATTAGTATAGATATCGTCACGACATTAATCCCAGAGGGGGTGTCAGAGGTGTTTACCAATGCAAGTTACAGTCTACAATCGTACACCCACGTTTCGCAATTGTTCGTCACATGGGTGGTGAGTGGTGAGCCCTATGGGCCATGGGCCATAGGCTATGGCCTTATTCAGGGCACAAATATGGTATGGACCCATCCAAAGCACGCAGACTGGACACGAATTACCACTATGGGATTTTAACCAACAACCTCCAGATTTTGAGGATCCTGTAATTTTTGAAGCTTAGCGTTTTTTATCAGAGCCATAAGACACTATTATATGTAAAATTTTAAACTATTTGTCCTTTTTTTCGTGTTAGGTTATGATAACCTAATAAATATAAAACAATAATATGTATTAGGTATCTTACTTAGTATTCTCGTATCTCTCTCATACTTCCTAGCCATCCATCCATCCATCAGCCCGTGTTCGTCTATTTCTGTACACAGTTCTTACCTCCTACCTCCTCCTTGCATAGATCTTAGTTTGTAAAAGCCTAGTCTAGACCACCATGAATAATCTAGACCTACCGCGTAATACCAGAAACAGGCCGAAACCTACGCAGTCTTATCTCTACATCGGTCTTTATCTCTGTAACTCTATACGAGGATTCAAACAAAACATCGCCAGGCCGAAACGATATTGCAACGTGATGTGACAAAAGCTTCATAAAAAAAAGGATTAGTGATGGCTGCCGGATATTTGGAAAGTTGTGGTGTTTTGAGAAAATGGAGAGGATGAATGAAAGAAGATTAAAAAGGAAACTTAATATATTACTTGCGCAAGTGGAAGGTAAAGCTCGACGCTGTAGAAGGCTGTAGAAGACCAAATTAGCGACATCTTAGAGAAGGGTAAAGTCAAAAGTACCCAGAATAGAAGAGCCTGTATTCTTCTATACTTAACTAGATTGGTGGTTGTGGAAGAGGTGATAATAAAATTATTTATTGCGCAAGTAAATTTTTTGTACACATGCGAGTATTTAGTATTTTCTACCAGTAAACTTTGAGGAAGAAGGGAGAGCGGGGGAAATCGTGCAGTTGAATGCAGGAATGTTGATGAAACAACGCCCAAGCCGAAAACGGGGCAGATATTGAATAAAGGCGGGTTGAGCCGCAGGCAAAAAGCTTGGCATTTATAAAATAGGTACTTGAGGGTCAAATTAAGTAACAACATCTAGACTTTCATGAAAAAATATGAACTAGATTTTTATGAACAAATATAAACTTTAATCCATGTCCTGATTTCAGTACTTCGATACTAATGAATACTCGAATACGGCCAATCCGAATACGGATACACGAGTCCCATCACTAACAATAATAATATTAACAAAGAGAATAATTAAGCCATGGTGTGTGCGGTACACCAAGAAGTTCTTGGAAACGTTCAAGGTATCAAACTACATACTGGCATTTGAGATTTTACAATTTTTAAAAGGAACTTATTTGAAATTGGAACGCACTTTTATTGTTTTCAGGAAAGTAAGCGAGCGATTGTCAGATGTTCCATTTTAGGGTTCTTTATAAGAAAAAACGAAGATCCTGGAGATCGTTACATTTATTTTCATATTCAAGCAAATAATTTAACTAAATTAAATATGAATTGATTGACTAAATGTGAACTTATATAATTACTAATAATAACCCATTTCATTTCAAATTTCGCAAAAATATTCAATGTACAGACACGACTTTTTTGCTTTTTTTCATTTTCCAGTCAGACAAACTTTTATATTCCAGGTAGTTTTAACTTAGCGGTTTTTAAGTATCCTGCCAATTTCATAGTTATTTACATTATTCAAATTCATATACTTAATATGAGAGGTAAAATGTTTACACAAATAAACGGCTGCGGTGACATTCTACGGAAACACTTGAGATAAATTTTTATGTAAATATTTATTTTCATTTCAATGATTTGTTATTTTAATAATAAGAAAACATCGAGTGGGAAATGAAAGATTGTATTGTGATTGTATTATTGTGGAAATCATCAATTGTTTTAACAAAGTTATGTTGCTATGCTAAGAAAACAATAAACTGCAGGTTTATGTGGTTACATGAGGTTTGGAGAAAAAATACGGTGATATATTCCATCAAAAATCGAAAACCTTTATAGCGAAATGTGTCTATCAATCTGTCTGTCTGTTGGAGTTGGAGTAGAAACTTGGCATACCGAGAAAATGAATTGTGAATAGCGTCACATTTTGACTCGTACGGTGTGTCCAATAAAGCGTATTTCTAAATATCCTCGTTGACGGAACCCAACATTGCAGACGATGTTTATTTTAATGGCTTCGGAATAATAAGAAGTTAACAATAAGTTCTTAATTTAAAACTAGAAATGACGAAAATAATGATCTTTGTAACAGGTACTTAATAATGTTTAGATTTTCCACACCGATGGATTTCTCTACAAATTGTTTATGTATAACAATATTATTTATAAATTTATTTAATATTTACTTATTGGCTACTATTTTTTTAATTTCATTAACTATATTTTTTACGCTTTTTAATGAAGTTAATTTTTGTTTATATAAATTAAGTTATTCCTTTTAATTTTATTATATCAGGATCCAACGATAAATGACTGATAAAATTTGGATATGTGGACCTAAAACCGAATATTGAATTAAAAATTCAACTAAATTTTGTAAAGACCAAGGCCTGTTTTTTTTAACTTGACGAGTTCACGATTTTTACGATATTTACGGTGTTTACGATACATAAAATCACACATCTAAAGAGGATTTCCAATCTCCACCCACCTGCTACGATCCTGACCACTTCTGTAAGTATTCAGAGTGGGAAATCTAGGAGAAAGAAACAACTAAAAAATAGCTAACAGGTTTTAGTGAAATCGGGTCTCAATAAATAGTAAATTAATATAACGTATTGTTATGTTGTATTTTTAGTAAATCGTATTTTTATGATTAAAAGCAAAGAAATACACAGTTTATACCCTATGTTTCTTTGCTTTTACTATTAAAAATACGATTTACTAAAACTTTAAACCCATTTACTGGGTTTTAGAGAATTTAGGTAGGTATATTTATTAACTTGTTATTTTGTTTAAACAGATGAGTAATTCATTAGCTTGCTACGACAAAACCATCAACCTGGCCATGACGTCACAATTTCACAAAAAATTAAAAACCAAGCTATTTCCAAGTTACATAACAAACTGCATAATTTGCCTCCAAAACTACTATTAAAGCGCACAAAAGATGAAGAAATTCTAGCTTGTGTACTAAGATTACAATTTGGAGTGGCTAGATAATTCTATATTAGCATACAATACAAGAATTGCCCGTGCGTTCGTATGTCACGGTGGATGTATTATTGTATGTATGTTTGTATGTGGCCACGCCTTGTAGCTGTCACGGGCACCCTAATTAGGCATGTCGTAACTGAGTTTTGTGTAATAAAATAAGTTCTAGAAGTAATTTAGGCGAAATTTGTGAAAAAACATAATGTAATTAGCTGTAAAAATTAGCAGCTTTCATTATTTACTTAGGTTTTAAAGGTTCCGTACTCAAAAAAGAGCAAATACTAGGGTGTGTGTTCATCTGTTAGTGACACCAACTTTTCTCTGGAATGGAAAAAGCAATAAACATGGAATTTTGAAACCGTCAATTCATAAAGCTTCTCGTCCGTCAACATCTAGCACCCTAATTAGGCATGTCGTAACTGAGTTTTGTGTAATAAAATAAGTTCTAGAAGTAATTTAGGCGAAATTTGTGAAAAAACATAATGTAATTAGCTGTAAAAATTAGCAGCTTTCATTATTTACTTAGGTTTTAAAGGTTCCGTACTCAAAAAAGAGCAAATACTAGGGTGTGTGTTCATCTGTTAGTGACACCAACTTTTCTCTGGAATGGAAAAAGCAATAAACATGGAATTTTGAAACCGTCAATTCATAAAGCTTCTCGTCCGTCAACATCTAGCACGTTAGATAAAATAAAAGTAAGATACGGTACCCCGCTTTGCACGCGCGGCCCTGCAAATATAGGCCCAATGGGCATGTTTTGTGTAGCTGGTCTCGCTCGCACCACTGTCTATCTCTGTCGTTCAGTGAAAAAGAGGTAAATTATCAGTTGACGTAATATGAACGTACCGTATCTACCCTTTTTAAATCAATGTCTAGCACAGGAGATTTTTTAAAAGGGGGGAACCGGGTACCTATGGAAAATCAAACTCTGGCCCCTTTTTATAGTTTTAGAAATGTTGAAGAGGTCTCTGCAGTACTTTAATCAACAACTCTTACCTTGTTCAAAAAGCTATTTTAAAATGAAAATTAATTTATAGGAAATCCATATGCGATAATCACGCGGCACGAACTTCAAATTTTCAAATGTGAAATGTAAGGAAAGTCATTTACTAATAAATAACAGAATTTTACGAACCAAATACGTATTAACTGATTAACTGAGAAATGTTTGACTCAATACTGAAGCTGGATTTAGAAAATAGATATTTATGAAATTTACAAAATTACAAAGGTACCTACTTATTACATAAATAAAATCTGACATTCTTTCAATCAGACATGCAATAATTTTATGCGATTTACAAATCAAAATAAACACACTCCCAGACGCATATTTTATTCGATATTGTAATAAACCCTCACCAGGAAGACAAGCTGCGTTTTACTCCGTAAAACCTATCATTAAAATGCTCACACTTTCTCATTTAAATATTTTAAGTTCATAAATTTCCGGTGCAGAAACCAACGTTTTGACGCAACTCACGTTCGACCGATTGCACACACAAACACATAACACACAGACAGACAATCACATTAACACATAACTACACGTCTTCGGCACACATCGGTCATAGACGACGATTTGCAATAATTTCTATCGAATCGTGTCAGTATTCGATTTTCGAATTTCTTTATCGCCACATCTCACTGCTATTAGTTTGCAAAACATGTCATTTTAGGCTTAAACACACCTTAAAACATGTCCATTGCTTTAAGATCTCTGAAGCGGGATATTTTGTACAAAGCAAAAGGTCAACGCGAAATGGAAGTATTATGAACGCAACCACTCTGTACAACAAAGAATTCCATTTACTAAACAATAGAACACACACGGATCCAAATTCAAATTTCAAAAAAAAGAATAGAGCGTAGGCACGCGTACGACTGCGCAAATTTCAAATATGGAACGCTGATTTCGTATTCTTAAATTTGAATTCAATTATTAATTTCAATTACCGTGGGTATTTTACAAGGCCCTCATTGTCAACTTATGTAACAACAAAACGTACAAACACATTTTTTTACGTTAGAAGCTCAGCAAGCTTTCGAAGCTTTTGCGTTTTTAACTTAATTTAAAAATGTATGAACTGAATTACGTCATGCTTGTACGCGCCGCCGGTCTAATTTCGACATCGGAGTACATTTTTCAACCAAACAGACAGTTTTGAATCAGCTTAGATAAATGACTTCAACGCCAAAGTCCAGTATTGCAATTACCCTACGAAATTACCTCGGAAACTCGACTCTGTCGTTGTAAGCTTTTCGAGTGAAGGAATTTGTTAATGATCCTTAAAAACTTAATATTAAGAGCATATTCCAATTATATTCCAATTATTTCCTTAATTTATAGCAAAAATATTCCATGCAAAATTGTGGGCGTTTTTTTTCTAAGCTTTGCGAAGTTCCCACGCTGCTTTGAATCAACAACAAAATTATGCATTCATGGAAATGATTAAAAATCGAATCTAAAAAATAGTAAGTACAATATAAACAGACGCTACACAGTAAACAGAGATGTTATTATAATGTAGGGAAAAAACGAACGAAGCCGGGTCATCGAACTAAGAGTGTTCCCATCCACTCGACAGTTTTATAGAGAAAACACTTCAAAACGAATATTACTATTTCCATACTTTAATTACGTACTTACACACCCACACTGGTGAAAACGCACACATACTACGAAAGGAGTAATTATTGGATCAACATATGGCTTTTTAAGCCAACGAACAGTTGTTTAAGTTCTTTATTCCGTATGTACCCGCAAGTCATATTGAATTACTTTCCTGTTTTTGATTTTGTTTAGCCATGTGTATGAAAATTCTGCAAAATTTGCGTACATTTTCAAATATTATTTGTTGTAATAATAAATAAGTGGTATAATAGAACGCGGCTATGAAGTCAATCCTGACACATGCCTCTAGGGTTGTTATACGTTCGATCACTGTATCGATAAAATTCGTCAAGTGTGAGTAAAGTCGAATGCAGTTATCAGATGTAAGTATATGAAGAAAGTGAAAAAAAAAACATCTAGGTAGAGATCATAGAAGTAGTTTAATTACTTAATACTTCTATGGTAGAGATAATATTTATATTCTTTACTTTATTATGTATCACTTTCCGAAGCACCATCACCATTATCACTACTGGAATCGTTTGTATTAATAACTAACTCAAAGTCATTATCTAAAATATTATCCACTTTAATGTCTCTGTTGCAATCGTCCCATATTTTGGCTTTAGTTTTATTCACTACCATTTTCCAATTATTTTTGGTTACGTGATTGCACGCTTCTTCTAACAATTTCATCATTTTCGCTGTGGAAAATGGAGGTTCAGTATTATGGCGTGCCGCATGTCCTTTGATCTGTGCCCATATCAATTCGATGGCGTTATACTCGCAATGATACGGCGGTAAACGAAGTACTCGGTGCCCATGTTGCAGTGCTAGTTCATCAATGACGTATCGTTTTACTCTCGATCTGTGAATATTCATCAATCTAATCAAATCTCCTTTCAACATAGACATACTTGCGTCTACACCTTTTTTTTGAAGCCATGCAACCAGATGGGCTTTTTTCTCAGAGTTTGAAGGTGGCTTATCAACTAACATGGAGTGATAAGGTGCATTATCCATAATAATAACTGATGGCTCAGAAAGGCTAGTCAGCATATTAGTGAACCATTGGGTAAACTTCTCACCATCCATTTCTTCATGGTAATCACCTGTGGTTTTAGACGCAAAGGCCAATAAACAGTTGTCTATAAAACCACAGGCGTTGCCAGCATGACAAATAATTAGTCTGGCTCCTTTTCCGGAGGGGACTTTGGATGCCGATGCCGCCGTATCGTCCGTCCACGAGCGACCAACTGTGTGATTCGCATTTAGCCACGTTTCGTCCAAAAAAACTACATTATCCCAATCATCTATAGCTTTCGCCTCGCGTAAAAAATCAGTCCTTTTCATGGCAATATCCGATCTTTCCATTAGCACCTTTCGTTTGTTGCATTGTTTATATCGGAATCCAATGTTTTTCAAAACCTTTGACAATGACTTTTTTGATCCGGAAAATAATCCAGTTTCCTTTAATGTCTGCACTAAATTCGACAACGTTGGGTACTCTTTACGTAAATAATAATTGTAAATATGCCTGCGGATGGCGTCAACGTCAAAATTATCTACATCGGTAAGCTTCGCTCTTTTTCTCTTGTTGGGAGAATATAGAACATTATCTTCGATGCCAGTCTCACCCAATTTTTCTTTCGTGATTTTTATAATAGTTTTTTTGCTGATATCGAGAGCATCTGCAACTCGATCCAACACCGATGTCACGGGCAATATCGGTCCGCCGTTTTGAGCTTCTCGTTCAAAAAAGTCACGAACACGTATGATAAGCTCACGAGACTGACTGTTAAGAACGAATTTCTTCGATCGTTTTGGCATTTTAACAATTCCAAGTAGTAAGCATTTCAAATTCCAAGTTCAAGCCCTTGCTTCAATCTGCCCCTTGGTCAATGGGTGAGATGGGGGATGGCACTAGGTATTAATAGCCAAAAACATGCACAAGTTTAGCACAATCAAAAGTATCAACCTTTGGAAAAGCGATCAAGGCAATACTTAAAATTGTTTTATCATACCTATTGACGTGTCATTGAATTAATTGACAGGAAATATTGTACTTTACATTCAAATTCAAAAAGTTTTCTCTAGGTAAAAAGAGTTCAATTCCCAGAGGTTAGTAATAAAGAAACAAACTCATTTATTCATTAATATTTATAATTAACTGAAGGAGAATATTACTAATATATCTAATTTTACGTTTTATTTACAATAATGCACATCATCATAAAACATAACAATATTTTTAGCTATACGAACTTTTTAACGTGTATCGATATATTGTCTGTGATATTATTGCCACTCACTATTCTGTCACACGCAATAAGTAATTATGTAATTTTTTCCTATGTGGTTGACATTGTCATTATTCAGAAACTTCATAGTTGCGCAATGTGTCAGGATTAACTTCATAGCCGCGTTCTATTATAGTTGTTGATTGTTTAAATAAACAATGAAGAAATAAAATCGATGAAAAATCTCAATAATAATAATAGCGTATTGTATTACAAACTATGGAAAACTTACTGGCAGCATGCGTGGCGCAACAGGAAAAAGAACTCGTTCCACCTTCAAATTGGAATAGTATTTGAATACACGATTGTCATTGGTTGACAATCAATCATTATAGTTTTTGAAATACGAATTCTTTAACGTACGTGAGTCTTGATTTGATCAGTAACGAGACCAGCCAGTTTTTGTATGGAATATATTTGTAGGTGTTTCGTTTTTTAAATTTTTCAACATGTGTTTGAACTTTTCGAATAAATTTTTATTTTATTTACGCTTCGGAGATGATTGATGATGAATTAAGAATACCTACAGCATATTTTTGAATAAATTAAGGAACTTGTTCCAAATTTGAATCTGAGGTTAGACAAAATTTAATTTCAATAGGAAAAACAAAACGCTCAGTACGTACTTTTCGAAACACTTATCTTCAATGCAGCTCTTGAAAAAAGCTTCAAATATTTATTTCTCGTTCTTGAGATCGTAACTTGCTGGAAGAGTAAACACTTAAATGCAATGGATTACGAAAAATTTACGTTTCAGCGTATTAGTTAAGTATTGTTTATTCTTCGTATTAAACTGAAGTATTTACCAAAGCTATATAAGCTTTTATTTTTGCCCCAAAAGCTTTAAAAAAGTGATGACATAATAGAAGAATCAAATTCAATCTCAAAAACGAATTAAACCATTATTTTTAGAGCACACCCATTTAAAAGTATAACTAATCTCAAAATTATTACACATAACATCAATAAAAACGCAGTTCAATCAACTCGTAATTAATGGGTTAAGGAAAAAAAAAACTATATTTTTCCGTCAATGTTAAGTTTCTAATCTTACTTGACATGTATGTAGAGTGACCAGGCAATGACGAAGCCTGGGATATTGGAAAATGGCTTTTATTCCAACGATATAGAAGTCACACCAGCAATTTACAATAAGATGGCAACTTGTAGTTTTGGATACCGTAAATGGCTGGAGGCAGTTTTCGTCCAAACATGATGGAAATGTGGCCATGATGTTAGATTTTTGAGAACTGCCTACTCTATTATAAACCAACTCCGTACAAATTGGTTTAGCATTTTACACTATAGCAATTTTGGTTTATAAAAAAATTACCATGGACATAGAAACTATCTTTTTATTTACCTTATTTCTTACTTTTATTATTCGAAAATTTCCTTTTGCTTGCCATGACACTAGCCAGTTTTCATGCATTTCACCCATTAATTATTGTCACACAAAAAAACAACGAAATTGTACATTAATAAAGAGTAGTTGCCCGAGTATAGAATAGATCGAAATAAGAAATAGAGAACAGAAGCAAGCGATCTAAAAACTATCTGACAGATAAGAATCTTGTCTTTGAGACAATTAAGTAGTAGCAGAGTTATCTGAGGATCTACAACTCTTAATGGCAATCTAATTCTGGGATTTTAAAATTGAAAATAATATAAATTGACGGGGCGTATCACGGTAAGAGATTATTTAGGTCGCTAGAGATCTATGAAAATCCAAAGCGTTGAAGAAAATTTGAGAAAAAAAGCTTGTTCTTTGAAAATTCAATAAAAGTAAAAAAAAAATTTTCGTACCTATTTTTTTGTAACTTAAGTTTAGATTTTAAAGCCGTTTTGACTACTATTCAAAAGGTTTCTCATGCAGGCGTTTAAAGTATCATAGCGCTATAGCTAAAGGGAATTTGAAATTAATCAAAAATGGGTCCAAAAAGACTCCTTCAAAGCTAGTCTTTAAGAGGATAGTCCCCACAAAACCATAATTTATTCTTCTTTGATCGAAGAACGTAGCAAAATAACATAGTTATAAGAAAATGTAAAACTAGTTCTTCTCCCAAGAATATATCGCACATTCTTAGCGAAACAGAATATTCAGAAGTCATTCCAATATTGTGAAATAAAAAAACAAAGATGGCATTAAAAAGAGTTTTCATGGACTAAAATCCCATACATTTATTTATGGATAAAAATCTGTATAAACTTTATTAAACTCTGAAACGAGCAGGTATTTCATGGAACCTATAGTCTGTTTTTCAAGTCGTCTTATTGCCTTTTTTTCAGACTCCGTCCCTCTCGCACTGCGGGTCTTTCTGCATGAAGTAACAGTGACTGATACAAGCGCGACCTATCCTCTTAATAAATAAAAAGGTTATCTGTAACTTATCTGTAACACATCTAATTAAAAGCGTCACCAAACACGTGACTATAAGAATCCGGCTACAATAAAGGTCAAAATAACGTAACAAACCAACACCGGACCCTGGTATTTACTATGCAAATCAGTGGCAATACCAGCAATGAGATTATATTGCTCATATTGTTGTGTATTGCTCATTATCGATACTAACTCAGATAGTAACAGGTATCGTGGTTGACAAAAATCTTTTATACTTCTCAGTAATTGCAGTCGGAATTACTGTAATGTAACACGTGGCAGATAAGTAGTGGCAGCAGAAAAGTTTAAATCTTGTACATACATATCGTCACGACGTGAATCCCCAGAGGTGTCAGAAGTGTTCCCGAGTATGAACAGAGAAAAGTCACAGTCCACACTCGGTACACCCGCGTTTCACCGACGATTATTACGTACCAACCTTAAAATATATATACAATCTTGTAATGTTAATTTATTGTGGTTATAGAGTAGTTTGTGTTATACGTAGCGGACGTATATACCTATAATTATAGATACGTAAAAAATTTACTATTTGGAATGCTTTTTAAATACACTAGTGCGATCCCACATTATAGATTAACAAACAAGTATCTCAAATTAATGTCATACTGACATTGATCGTTCCGATATAAACTAGTAAAACCTCCTATGCAGATAATGTACCGTAAGATTTAAAGTCAACTTTCTTCAAAATGACAATCAAATAATCGATTTTGTAATCAACGTAAAAATATTTACACACAACCGATCGATATCGTTAATTCTAAGATCACGACTGACAGTTCTATCAAACCGTATCTCAACAAAAACAATTACATCATACACATAAGTCTGAAGGTATGGATGTCACGTCAACAAAACCCAAAGTCTTTTGATCGGTAGCCGCTGCCCAAATCCCATGTGATCGATACTGACGCATGAAATTAATTATTGAAAAAATGGCGTAAGATTTACGCAATTCTCGGCCGGTTTTGCTAACCGTACGTGTTATCGGAGTCGTGCATCGGAGCTAGGTTTATTTTGAGAAGTAATTATTAATCTAAAGGCACCGAATTTCAGGTCGACGCAGTACGGTTGGTATGAACGCAACAATGCTTAATGAATAATAGAAAACTGGACTGTCCAAGTAGCTGATATCGGCCGATGATAAATGATTAATGCGTTTTACGTTGAGATTTTTAGAGGTTATTGGGGGAATGCATACTTTCTTTTGAAACATGCTATACAGGGTGTAAATGCAAAGTCAAAAATACCTTTAGGGTATGAAAGTATGCACGATTCTGATGTCATTGCGAGAAAAAAAAATATACCTTGAATTTCCACCAAAAATTCCATCATCTTTCTAAGCTATGGCTACGCAGCTCACTGGCCTCCCCACATACCTAATTGCACCCCCCAAGCCGCACCCCTCATCCGAGTGGCCAGCGACCAGTGAAGGTGTCCACGCGATTAGTGCATTTTGAGTTAAGAAAATCGTCCTTTCTTGAGGTATTGATCTAACGTCATACATTTTTTCATACAAAAAAATCTGCGTATAAGTTAAAAATGATTTACTTGCATGAAACCATCCCGTAGTAACACAAAACAGTTGGAAAGAGATAGAAATTATTTTTATTTATGAAACGACACATCGCACGTAGTTTGTGAACCACATTATACCGAAAAAGTAAATAATTATTTATTTACTTTATTTTCTCAAATTCATATAACTGTTCCGGGGTACAAAATTTCTTCATAATTGTAAACTACATACACAATACCATCTACCATTGAAGCCGTGGCAGGTATTTTTAGAGCACCTTATATATACGAGGAATGAGTGTATTTTCGGTAGACAGTAATCAGATTTACGACTCGTTTTTATTACTAAAAGTATAAAACCAAATTTTGAGAACCTTAAAAACGATTTGCGAGACGACCCGACATAATAACCATCAAAAAAAGCCCGTAGACAATGATTTCGGTAAAGAATCCGAACTTACCGAAATCGTCCCGTTTAAACGGAATCCCGGCGTAAATTTGACAAAAGTATTTTATGAACGTATAAATTCGAGAAGTCGGTCCGACAGTTGATCGAAACACTTTAATACTTCCACCGAATTCGGAGAAACATCGCATTTTTTGTCGAAAGAGATCGCAATTCTTACAATTACAGACGAAATTAATGATTGGACACATACAGACGAACTTGCGTACACAGAGTAATATACAACGCGAATGTAATATAGGCAGGATCTTACAATAGGATTACATTGCCATAAATGGATCGCCATAACCAGTTATGACCGCTTATGATTCGCCTATAGTTACCGCTTAACATTTTTAGCTTTTGTTTTGGAATAGGACTTCATACATGCATTTTAATTCGAGCTTTGGAACCCTTGCATTCTCAGCCACATGTTCATAAAAGTTTCATAATAAAATATTATTCATCGCGCGTATTGACAGGGTTTTTGTTAAACTTTATAAATCGCCTAACGATGTCTTATTTCCATTTTATCTCCTCTTTTATGGATTAAGGCTCCATTAAACAGAAGCCTCGCAGCAACTCATGCTAGTAAAAAAACTAGTAAAGTTACAGAAATGACGGGTGTCGAATTTAAAAACTATAAAAAGCCGTTAAAAACGCATTCGATGGGCCAATATTTCAAATTAGGAACAATTCAAATCAAATCTCCGAATTCTCGTTAGAGAAGGACGCCGGTAGGGTTAATAACCTGTTGAAATATCAGTCTGAGGCCGTTTCTTTCTTTCATCGTCGATCCACATACGTTCGTCTTTTTCTTTCTACGAGATGTTGATCTTGATACGTCACATTTTTAATAAACGAAGTTCGTATGACATGGCGCAAGGAAATTCGTTCCAATGATTAATATGGCCGCCGCGTTACTACACGAAACTAATTATGCTTTGTTTTTCAAACGTTATTAAAAATATTGATAGTTTCATGTCACTGCTTTACGATTTGACGATAAACGATTTGTAAATAGAAAGCTGCCACTGAGAACATTAAACATTCAACGGAAACAGACATAAAAAGGTAGCAAAACGTGTAAATAAACCTTTCTATTCATCAATTAAAAAAATTGCACGCCGTTTTAGATAGTAATTAATCTACAATTATTTTTTACGTTTAACGTTTGATTTGGGGCATCTTCGTACAGTTAATCGAACTTAATTAACTATTCCTGTCGCCTCTGGCGTTGCTATTAGGTATAACTTGGACTTTAATATCTTTATTACAATAAGTCTCGCATTGGTAAAATAAATCAAACATATTTTTAAAGTTACTCTCAGTACTGAGAAATATTTATCCGGCTGAAATTTGTAACCATGTAACCCTAACATATCCGAAACGTAAATTGTATGGAGTTAATAATATAGACTCACCTCAGCCAAGTTTGACTCAGGGAGAGCTTTGGGTCTTTGAATTCCTCCCTGAGAGAGTTGTTTCAACTATACAACCAAAATAAAAGTTCATTATTTGACGTTTAACAAATTGTTCCTTTTTCAAATTGACCAATGATACCATTGTGCTCGCTGCTAATGGCGCGTTCTATTTTTCAAATCTCATTCTCTTTTCAAATCTGGCTCGGCTTTCAGAATCATTCGAATTCGGAATGCGTTGGTTGGATAACGTACGTTTTCCCACACGTCTTTTTGAGAAGTTGTTTGTCTTTTTTAAAAGACTTGATTAATAGGATGTTTAGTAGAGCGATGATTGTTCTTGCTGTTTAAAAAATTACACTAGTTTATGGACACGTTGAGGCAACCATTCAACTCGTCTCGTTCAACTATGTTTCATTGATCAAATATGACACACGGTACAACTAAAAATGATTTATAGTCGCTAAATAAATTGGTTGCTAAGATTATAGTATGGGTGGCCAGAATTAAATTTTTTAATCTAAAATATGCATCTATAAAATCTATAGCCAAATGTCGCCAAGCGGGAGATATTGCGTATACACATCAAAGGGTTTTGTTGAAAAAAGATTAAAATTTTGAAGGGCGCGTCCCCAATGTTGGCAGAAATGGCGTCCGAGATTATAATAACGATTTTAAAGTCCCCTCTGGATTTTTTATTTTTAGTTTTTTGGAAGGGTCGTGTAAGTGGACGCGGGGAAAATTTGACACTAACACAGTTTCAGAAGAGAATGGGGTGAAAGTTTTGCATGTAGTTGTAAAGTCCGAAATAGTTATAGGGATGGAATTTTCGAGATCAATATTTGGGTAACTTTGATTTTGAAGTTGGGCGGTCATATTCTGTTAAGGCTGTACCTGACCCTAGAATATGAAAAAAGCCAGATTTTCGAGGGTTCTTTTGACGAAAGTAGACTATCTCAATATTGGAAAAAATATATTTGATTTCTTGATCTTTTATCTAGGTGATCTACTTATAAACAATGCACTAAGATTTAAACTTTTGTCAAAAAAAAAAAAAAATTCCCACCCTCTATTTTTTGGTTTTCAAACGTTCGTTTCAAGAACGCGTTGAAGAGATCAACTTGATTTTTTTTTCATAAAATAGGTAGTAGAAAAATAAAGGTTTTCTATTTAAATCCAGAATTTCTTTCTCTACAAAATATTTCAGTATTAGATAAAAACCCTCCGATCTACTTTTTTGCGCGTAATTATTAGTATTACACGTCCTAGACAAATAGGTGAATTAGCTAACCAATAATCGCCTCTATCAAAAGCAAATAAAGTATTTGACATTGGCCTTTTTGTGGTGGACGGGTAATAATATTTTTTCCTAGCCTATGCCATACTCTTAACATCGTAGGTTCATTACAGTTTTAAACTGAGTAAGCACAAAAGTATGCCTACAAGTTGCAAAACACGTCATTAAACTGTTTCAATTCGAATGGTCCAGAATAACAAAACAGCACCTAATTGTCGATTTTTTTGAAAGGAATAGACTTTTTTAATGTCATATAAGAGTATAAATTTTTTCTACTTGAAATACAAAAGATATCCATGAAAATATTCAGGAACTGGATAAATAGCTGTGATGACGTAATAGTCATGTCATTTAGGCATTACAGGAAATAGGCCACTGCTCACAAGAAAAAAAAAAGTAATGTCAAAACCGACGTCTGTTTTTTTTGTTTTCAGTAATCCCATCTTCAGGTTTTATCCCCTAATTTATTTTTTTCAGTCTTTCTTTACGTTAAAGAACTCTCCCTATTGAGCCTAAACGGTATGACTATTACGTCACATTTCCATTTTTCCAAAATGATTTTTAAAAATTAATTTCGTTATAAAAAAATACCACCTGAAAGTTAAAGAACAGTATGTATCTTCATGATTTAGCCTATATTTTCAGAAAAAATATACAAAGGGGCCTGTTACAATTTATGGTTGATTCGAATTGTCAGGATTTAAAATAAAAAGATAAAACATCTCTAAGGAAGTCTTCCATTAAATCCCGGATTGACAACAATGCTTCTCTAGCATTTTATAATTTTTTTCACTGCATGGTTTCATGTATACATAATGTGCACGCACATATATATGATATATCGATAGCTCAGAAAGTATTTATGTATAAATTTAATTACCTTGCTATAGACACATTACGAAAGCCTTTCAATAACTCATATCACTACTTAACAGCCGTTAAAATTCAACAATAGTTCATTAGAGAAACCAAAAATAACGTAACCTAAAAATCGAGCCTTTATTCCATAACCAATGCAACAACCTAAACAGGTATAGAAAGCAGTAATAACGTATACGAATATTTTCACCGATACGTGATGTGGGAATCGAACCCGGGCCCTGCATACTGATGGGTGATATGTCTGACTTTTCCGACGATACGCATTTCCGACGCCTTTTCTATAGAATTATGCGCTTTTGCGTAACTTTGCGACGTGATAACTGCGCACGCGCCGTTAGGAACTGTACTGAGTTGATTAGACGTATCTAGGAATGTTTATTTTAATATTATTACTAGCTCTTGCTTGCGGTTTCCCTCGTGTGGAAGTGTCTTTCAATAAAAAACAATTATCGTCAGTTTTCGGCTTTGTGGTTATTTTATGAACGCGTACAACCCTTAGAATAATAATATTCTAAGGTATAGCCTATATGTTGACAAGGGTCATTACGATGATAGTATAGAAAACTGCATTCAAATCCGTTGAGTGGATTTCGAGTAAAAACGGAACGTACATATTGACAGACAGTCAGGGACAAAGATAAAAAAAATATAAAGTTTTGGTCTCAGTAAAACCTTAATAACCCATTTCAATTAAAATTGCGCAAAAATATTCAAATATTTTTTCTACTTTTTTATTAATTAGTGATAGAAAGATTTCTGTATCTATGCCTACTCTTTTGAAACTCTACATATTTAAAAAAAATATTCAAGTTTACATGGTTACTTTAGAAATGAAATGTTTTGATGGAATGATTAAGTTCTCATTTTTGAAAGCAGACCGTCTTACAAAAAGTAATTTAGAATGGCAGCCGCATTATAAAATGAGTGGTCTCATACTCAAATTCGGTATCATGACACGTAACCTACTTTTACGTCAAATATTTTAAAATAAGAATAACAATAGCGAGCGTTCGATCGCCTCTGTATCGAGCAACTCATCAATTCCCGGGCCATAATGCCACTTGAATTCATTGTGAAACTTCAATAACGCATGCGCAACCCGCATATTAAAAACCATCGGCTAACTAACTACCAGCGAAAACGGGAAACAATCGGCCGTTCCATTTTTGAACTCGGATTTCGAATATGGAACTATTTAAAATTTCGAATCCGTTGCGTTATCGCTATTACGTGCTGGCCTTTTCCGATTGTTCTTTTTACAAATTTAGAATTAGGACGCGCTACGACAATAATACGATATCCGTTCGGATTGATGTCCACCGATTTTTGTAACGGCTTTTGGTTTTTTTTTTTGCGATTTTCGATCCAATTAAAAACATCAAAAACGTCTCAAGTCAACACTTTGTTGCAGGCAGACGTGAAGGAATTTCATAAAACATAAGTAATAACAAGAAAAGAAAAAAACAATATGGTGAGGGCCAAACATCCTGAGATTTTTGGCCATTCCCGTGAGCCTGATGTTTTTTATTCCCTCTAAATATGGTATTCATAAAATCTGCGAACTTTTTCTTATAGGAAAAAGGTTTACTTCGAAGACACGACTCTATCACAACTCAACCAAATGAAATAATTTTATAGACTCCATTGCAAGGAGTTATAAGAACAAATTTGAAGTTAGAATGTAAAAAAGATCTTTTTACAAAATAAAATATTGTCCATTTTGGTCTACATGTCACAAAATCGAGAAACTTTCGAAGATTTGTCTCGAATTTCGAGTTGCCAAGTGTCCGATACGAGAATACGACATAAATAATGTTAATGCCGTATTATGAGGCGTTTTTCGATGAATTTATCCTCAAAACTCTCCGCTTTTGTAGCGAAATCCGGCATGGGAAGTATGAAGTTGTACATACATAATTCATGACAACGTGCACTTTTCGACTTAAGTCACCTTTTACAGTGTAATGTTATTCCGATAAATTCTACTTATGAACGCCAAAAGTGTCACGAAATTCGACAACTTTTTTTTTATTCAGCCGCCCCCTTTCATTAGCGGCCATGTGTTCAACGTTCGAATTATCGAATTGCACAATCGAATCAAAAATATTATTTCTAAAAACGTTCTTAATACATTGTTGAGGCCGCAATCAACCTCCGATCTCGGCCGCAATTATTAACGAAAATGATCTTAGGAAATAAGTAACAAAAAAAAATTAAATACATCGTTTTGAGAATACAAGACGAAGTTTCAAAGAGGCCGCTCTAAACGCAAGTCACTTCACACGAATTACCGAAGCTTTGTTTCAACCTTCGACAGACAAAAACATTACTTTTAAATCCATACGATGAGGTCCAATTCTCGATTGTAATTGTTAGTACTCGATTGTGATTGTGAGCGCGTAAAATAGCTTTCTAATTAAGGTGTCAATGCTTCCAGTTTTGCGGCGCGCCATAAAAAAATATATCCTTTTAAAAGGTAGGCGTGCGTGGAATGCGCAATTGTTGGTCACATTACTGAAATACTTTGCGTCCTGTGTCATTTTGACAGCGTGTTCGATATTTGAAATTTGTACCATAAATCAATGGTGTGAATGACTAAAGATGACGCAGATTTAAAAAAAATTCCTCTTTGTTAACAGCCTGAATGTTTGTAATTAAAACTCACACCAGTAACAAAAAAAAAAACGGTATTTTCTCCCTGCCTGCTCTATAGCGTTAATATTTTCATACATATTTAGAATTTTGATGTGTGTGCCAGCCTGTGTCCCTGTAGGCGCAATAGGATTACGAAGGGGGTGAGTCCAGTTCCATCATCAATTATTTTTGTGAGCGTTCAGCTTTCCATTTTTAAAATAAACTTTTTAAGGGAAGGGGATCTAATAAAATTATATGTGGGGGCGCTGTGGATAAATCTCCAGCTTGATGTATCGGAAGACCAAAATGTTTTATTTTACTTTTCAACATGATTTCTTCTAACAAGAATCAGTAATGTGTTCACTCACTCGTTCCAAGAAATGTTCGTGACAAACTTCCGATTTTCGATGCTCCTTTTTCATAGTAAGTTCTAAACATGGTGACCTCGTGCTTAAATACCTGGTAACAAACGAAAACAGGCCATTAAAATAAAAAGATCTGTATTTTTGAAAAACCTAATTAAAATAGATATTGTCTATTGTTTCATCTCCGTGTTCGAAATTCAAATTCGAAAGCAATAAGTCAGTCAATCGATAGATTCCAAATTTAAAATCTGATAGCTGTCGAACTGCCGCCGTATTAGAACGGACAAAGGAATAGAGCATGACGATTCAAATATTTTTGAAAATGGAATATTAAGTGAAGCCATTATACGGGCCAGTGATTATTATTGGTAGAAGAAGAGGATGTAACATTTGAGCTACGATATTAAGGGGCGTGTCTTTTCATAAAAAAAGTTTTATATTTTCTTATTCTTTTGTTATATTTTCTCTCTCTAAGGACAAATAATAGTCCTTATTTGCGTATGCAGGTCAACGACTTGCTATGCTTGCAGCGTGTGACGACTGGTGACCTCTTAATGCGTCTTATTGGTTACTCATTGAAAGTGCATGAACCGCCACAGACTATCAACATATCATACATTTAGAAATCTCGCATATTGTGCCCTTTGTCAGCTCTTTCGAATTATTTCGTAGTCTGTAGAGTACGGTGTCTTATTGGTTTCCCATAAGGGCTCATTGAGAAAACAGATGTGATTTGATCATTGTGATATGATGAGCCAAGATTATTTTTAAATTCACTATTTTGTCACGTTTTTTTTTATCTTCCAGATAGAGCTGCGATAAAAACTTGCCCAAAATAAAAATAAAACATCACGGAGTTCCACAAAACATCATTAAATTCAATATTTCGTTTAAAAAGCACTCTACATATCTCTGCCATTAATCACTAAAACTACCGACCTTCAAGGAGAACATCGGAATAAAATCGGCAATCGAAATAAAGCACTTAAAACGAAACGTCATTATCGCGCAACATAAATAAAAAACACTGAAATCGAGCGCAAAAATTGAATATCGAACTCGATTTAAAACAGAATACGAATTTTAAAAATACGGGCGCAGCCGAACTGCATTAATTAAAAATTCTCGGTAGAATATTCAAAAATAGAATTCGCATTCGAACGCTCCTTGTACGGATTGAAAGTTTGAATTTGGAAGGAACAAAAGAAGAAGAACGCGGGAGCAACCCTTTTAGCGCTGATAATCTGTTCTTTGGCCGTGTTGTTGTTTTTTTTATTTGTTGTCACTTTTTTGTATGCCTCCGAGATTGTACGCAACATTTTTACTTCGAAACGAAGCTTTTTAAACTTGCCCTAAGATTTATTTCTTTTTGTTCTTTAGTACCTGTCCTCGACTTCGGAATTAATTGATTAATGGTTTATAGAAAATGTGTCGATACCTCACGGAGCTAAGATTTGGGTGTACCTTATCATCTTGCTTTGTTTATTTATTGTTATTAAAACGATATTTATTACAAATAAACCGAGAGTTACCGACCTACATGACTTCCAGAATATTTCACGAATTACGTCACTATCATTAAAAACGCTGTGATCCAAAAAAATCTTTCCGTTTCCAAATTACATCACAAAAAAGTAATCCCACAAGAGGAACTGGTTGTTCCAACTTCAAATTGCTTCGAAATATTAAAAATTTAAAAATAGAACTCAATCCTTCCGCCCTCGGCTCAGCGGTTAGTGCTTTACATGAAATATTATTTTATGGAATCAACATCTGCGTTTGCGTTTATGTTTGCATGTGTGTGTGGGCATTATCCAGGGAGAGGGGTTTATGTACACAAGTGAAAATAACTTCAAAGTTATTACATTTCAAGTGGACGCATTTTTAGAACACTCAAGGGACGACTCTTTAAGGAAGTAGTTACAACTTTATTATTGCGAAGGAAAGAAAACTGCTTTAAAAAATCCAAATAAAGTTAAATGTTTCAAACAAATAGTTTAATAATTTTCTAAATTTTTTGTTAAAGTCTATGCATTTTAAATTACCGAGTTTTTAAAGCAATAAAAACGCTCCGCTAGTTCCCTCTCGCATCATAAAATCCCATTTTACAATCCGTCCGAATCGTCAAATCACTCGTCGCGGGTTCATTTTTTAAAATTGAAACGAAAAGCGAAACCCTTCCATTTTTAAATTGCTTTCGTCATGGCTCTCCCTTTTTACTAATGTTTTATCCTATACAATAACACAAAAAAACTAAATTCTAAGAGATTTTGTTTCGATTAATCTTTCTGATTTGAATATTTAACTGCTAGTTTCTTTTCAACTTGCATGAATATTAATTTTGGCATTTTGTTCAATTTCCATTGATTTTCTTTAAATAAAAAATCTTCGGTTGGACGGCGTCTAAATTAAGGAGAACCATTGTGAGAACGCTCAGCTGTGTTAGTTTTGGGATTACGCTTTTTTGTGACTACCCTATTTTAAATTTAACTCTTTCGACGATTTTAATATTTCGGGAACATTTTTGGTTTAGGGCGAGGGTATATGTGGGTGTTTTTTCCTGTAAGTAAAGCACAATGGGTTAGGATTCTTTACGGAGGTACTTACTACATGCGGGCGGCATTTTTGAATTAAACTTCTGAATTGATTGAATGTGGATAGAGAATCATTGGAATGAAAGGGCTGTCTGTCAAAGTTTTAGTTATGGTTGATTTTTATGGGAGTTTAAATGGTTTAAAGGCTTTCGGTAGGTACATAATGAACATGTACAAGTATATTGTTATTCAAATTGTTATAAATATAAAATAACATATAATATCGTCGCGACATAAATCCCCGTGGGGTTTTCAGAGGTGTTCACAAGAATGGTGAAATGCAAGCCACAAACCACATTTGGTACACTCTCTTTTCGCCGACAAATATTACGTCCCAAACGTGATCTGTCGTAATTTTGAGCCATATCGCCGTACTTGGGGCTAATAGACCAATACCGAAGCACGCAGACCGATCACAAATAAACATGCACCGCGAAGATTGAACCCACGACCTGTGGGTAAGTAGGCGAGCGCTCTAGCACTCGGCTACAGAGAGGCGGTCAGAGGGGTATACAGAGACTACGGATTTCCATCTGCGACGATCCTGACTCACCTCTTTCGCCTTTTCCATATCCATCAACCTTGTCAGAAAAGTTCTTTTCATCAGTTTGTCGCCAATCTGGTCAGAATACGTCCTTCTCTTGACAGATAAATCAGAAGATGAATGACATATAAGGTTACTTTCGTTTATATAGCCAAATGCATAATGGGGACTCGGTAAGTGGCCAAGACCAAGGACCGATGACCTTATATGTGAAATACGCAAAATAATAGTTAGACTTCCTATACTAATTGAGCCGAGGGTTTTCTTGGACGAGTATAGGGACACAAAAAATATTTTTCGTATTTCGCAAATAGGGTTGTTGAACCTTGGTCCAGAGTCTCCAGTATGAATTAAGCTATATAAACGAAAGTCATATTATAAAATAAAAAAGCACACCGTATCGCCACGACTAAAATCCCTGAAGGATCACAGAAATTAGCAACACTTGTACACCTTCTTCCTCTTTTCACGTTTCATTTTTACGTTCCCAAAGTGATAAGGAGTGAGCCTTCCTTAACATAGTACTTTGGGTAGAAATACATGCTGTTTAAGGCATGCAGGTTTAAATCAGACTGTTTTCCTTTCCCGTTTAGAGAGTGGTAATTACACAAATACTATACAATGCACATAAATTTTGAATAACTCATTAGTGCACGCTAACAGCAGGATTCAAACCTAAGTCTCAACGTCAGTCAACCAGCAACCGAACGACAGAGCAATTGCTGCTTAAAAAAAAACTGTAGCAATAGATAATCCCTGAAACTATTAAACGTAAACGACAAAAAATCAACAAAAATATCAGATCAAAGCATAATCGAAAGTCAAAGGAGAGAAACGGCACATCCAACAGACAGAGCCAAATAAAAACAATTAAACATAATGACTTGTCAACATTACGTAAAAAACTTAACCCTTCAAATTATACCCGAATGAAAACTTTAAAGAAAAAAGGAAGCGATCCTTTTTTGTTTAAAAAGTAGGGTGAATGTCCTTGTGTTGGAATAAGGGACAATCCTGCCTGCACCCTATGTAGAGATCGTAAGCTATGATTTCGTTGTGTTCTCTTTTCATCGCTTGCTCCCTAATGCTTACATTTAAAGTTAACAGAAGTTAGCAAGCAATGAATGCGAAGCTGAGTCGTTGTTTATGAGTTAGTATGGGAAGCTTTTTTATGTTTTCATAACAATATTGCGTGAGCAAACGCATCTTTCTTAGAAGCAGCTGCATTGATCTAGAATCTTGTTGGGTTTAGATGCTTTTTGGGAAAGTAAAATGCATTATGGACCAATACTAAAAAGGGTGCCAGACCAGTAGCCTTAGCATGAAAACATTACGGTTACGTTTAGTTTGAACGTAACGCGGTTTTGTATGAAATCTGATAACCGCCCCTAGCGGTCAGTAGCGGAACTTATCAGAATTCCATACAAAACGTTCAAACTAAACGTAACTGTAATGTTATCATGCTAAGGCTACATATCTTGGTCAAACGATATCCAATTTGAGTAAAGTCTACATGCTGTATAGAGCTTATTAAACAGAAAACCACTATATACTATCCTACAAAATTATCTATTTCCAAACCGGTTTCGCCTTCATGGCATTTTCAAAGGAATTTGTTGTAATTATATCTAAATGACATATTGTTTACATGAGTGCAATAAATTAAACTAACATATTTTTGTAAAATTGGGAAATTTTTGTGTTATGTTGTGTTCAAATAAAACATAAATTGTAATGAATATAGATTAAAACAAAATAATAATAATAAAGTCTTTGGATATAAAATTATGTAATAACGTGTGCATGCAATAATCACCTTATTTATAAAATAATTAATCCCATGGGTTAAAATGTTTTAAAAGGGGGAACTATTAATTTCAAGCCGTTGATTAAGAATAAGGTATTGGATAAAGAGTACTATTTTAAACTTTGACAGAAATAAATTTATTTAAGAAAAGTAATTCTGGATGTAAATCTGAAATGCTGGTAGGAATGCTCGGGAACAGTCATAGTATAAGCTTTCTAGAATTCTGCGCAAATGAAAACCATAATTTTACCCTATGAATTAAAAACAGAAATTCAATTTTGCAGTAAAGTGAAAGAAAATTTATAGAATTTTAATTAAAGATTTAGGTGTTGGAAGTTGAAAATGTGTTTTTTTTTTCGTAAATGAGCTGTGGGTTTTTGATAACTACAAAAAAAAACAAAGTTGTATTTGCTAATGTCAATACAAAAGCTTAACCTATGTTTAACATATATTCAACAGGACAAAAGTTCTTTCAAAGATGGTAAATAACAAGCTGGAAATATATATTATGCTAGCTTTTGCCCGCGGCTCCGCCCGCGTGTTATTCTGTTTAACGACATGCTTTTTCCCGGGATAAAAAGTAATCTATGTGTTAAGTTAGGGTATAAGCTATATCCATTCTAAATTTCATCCATATCCGTTTGCAGCGTGAAAGAGTAACAAACATACACACACACAACCACACACACTCACACACGCACAAAATTTCGCATTTTAATATTAGTAGGATAGGAAGTAGGAAGTAGGATTAACTACTCACATGAAAACGTAAAATGGGGCGATATTAAAGTCGCTTACTTGTAAATGAAATAATGTTCTAAATTCAAAAATTACCAAAATTGTAATTTACGAAAAAGTACCCAGGCGATTCAAAAAGTTTCTTTTTGTGACAGATGTTTGAGATTGGTTAAAACAAGCACAGTTTACAATAAAATCATCTCAAATAAAATTTAATGTGACCGTGTATTTGCTAAAGCGTCGCAATGACAATCCCTTATTTACGATATGACAACTTAGGTATTCATAAAGTGGCAGTAACAGTCACTTTATTATCGCACTAGCAATAAACTTGCCAGCCAGTTTGTAATATCACTGCTGAAGTGCTGATAGTTTTGCTTGTGTTATTTTATCACGAAATAAGACAATATTTGAACAAATTGGGAAATAAAATTAAAAAAACCGGACAAGTGCGAGTCGGACTCGCCTACCGAGGGTTCCGTTAAACACTTTATTTTTTTATGATTTTATTACAAATTTATAATTTTCAGATTTTTCCCTATACTTGTAGTATAACAAACTTCTAAGTTAACGTAAAAAAAAGATACTTGCGGCCGTTTATGTCGCAAAAAACGTATATTTCGACACTCTCAAGGGAATCAAAATTTATGGGGTATTTTTCGTTAACTATGGAATTTGGCAAGTAATACTATCTTATACTGTAACTTAGAAGTTTGATTTTAATAGCTTCAAAGGACTGTAGACCTGAGTATATGGTTTTAATTTCAACTCGATATATTCACGCGTTTTCGAGATAAAGGGTCTTAACAGACAGACGGACGGACGGACAGACAGACGGACAACAAAGTGATTCTATAAGGGGTCCGTTTTTTCCTCTTAAGGTACAGAACCCTAAAAAACATTCGTAATTGAAAATCAGGACATACACATTTGTTTGATTACGTATGTATTATTAATTTATTACAATAGTACTAAATCAAAATATATTTAGTTAACACCTAGAAAAGCGTGAAACGTTGTAAAATAGTAGTTTATGAAACTGGTACATAAAAAGGTTATTAAAAACACGAGTGTCAGATTAAAAAACGAGCCGAAGGCTATAGTTTCATAAACTACTATCTTACAACTATTTAATAGTCGACTATTTCATGAAATATTCAATTCTATGGTCTGGTCACAACATATACAAAAATAAATACACAATTTGAATTTACACATATCGTCACGACATGAAGGTATTCAGAGGTATTCCCGAGTGCGAACTGTAAAAGTGCGAGTCACAGTCCACGTTCGGTTCACCCGCGTTTCACCGATGATTATTACGTCCCAACGTGATAGGTGGTGAGCCCTATCGCCGTTCTTCGGGCACAAATACACGCTTTTTAGGGCATGCAGGTTTCCTCACGATGTTTTCCTTCACCGTTCAGCAAGTGGTAAGTATTAAAACTCATTGGTGCATGCCCGGCCGGGGATCGAACCTGGATCTCAAAAACTGAGAGGCCAGCGTTCTACCCCTGAGCTACCGCCGCATTTTGAATTTACAATTCTCGCAATAAAAACCCTTTTGCTAGTTGTTACTGATACCGTTGGGCGTCACAGACAACATCGTCTAGCTATTTGTGTAATACGTTTTGTTTTCCTCATTTGTAACTCTGCACAACGTTTCGCATTTTCATAATAATTAACGTAACATTTGCGTTTAGTTATGCCATTTGACATTTTACAGTTCATTCTCGTCCATATTTTAGTATTATTGCATCATCAAATTATTTAATGAGCATCAGTGTAGAAATGTAAATTACATTAAACCAAAATTATTCGTCTCCTGTCTTACCATTTTGTATTATCACTTCTACAGATTTGTACAGGTCATTTTAAAGTCTCTTTTGTTTAGCAAGCATAAGGGTACCTACAGGGGCGAAGGGTGATCATTTTAAAAAGGGAAGTCGGTCAAAAAAATTGCCTCACTCAGAAAGAAAACATGAAAATGTTTGTACCTTGCAACTCCCTGTCAGCCAGGTGTATTTGTCGTATTGAGATTTATGGAAATGTTTAACAAAGCAAAGAGCACGGAATAAAGAAATGTAGTATGGATGCCATTTCCTAAACAAGGCTATGGGAATCGTGTTATATGGGCCCTTCGCCACTGGTACCTACTGAAGCATTCATATATAGGCTGAAATTCAATCAACCAACCAAATTCATACTGGAGACTCGGTTAGTGATCAAGAACTAGGTTCAGTAATCCTTTTGGCCAATTTCGAAAAATGTTTTTTTTGTTCCTTTACTGGTTGGACTAGTTTAAGTACAATTCCTAGTGTAGGCACTATGGGGAAAACGATTTTTTTTCTTGAGTTTCACCTGGAGGGTCATTAAAGTTTGTTCCCGATGACTAACCGAGTCTCCAGTATGAATTTGGTCGGTTGATTTAATTTCACCTAGTATATTTTTAATGTAAAGGTAAAAACTGTATTCTGTATGAAACCGATGTTAGTAAACGATTCGCATAAATACAATTTTCGAAACTGAAAGTGGAACTATTCGCACCCAAAATTTGTTATAATTTTTCTTTAAAAAATGTAACAGTGAATTATACATACCTAATGTATTTATAACGTGCTCAAAAAAATTAAACCACATGCTCTACTGGTTGTTCAAACAGAAAAACTCTTATTTAATGACAAACACATAATTACTTTTCATTTACCTTTAGAAAATGACGAGTAGGTATTGAAAAATTTAATGGGAAATTCAATTTTTAAATAACTTTGTTTAAAAAAAAATCTTTGAAAGTGTTATGATTTTAGCTAACATACACATGCCATATGTTAGCTAAGAATCGTCTTAGAGCCAAACTTATTTTGTTAATTCAAAAGTAATTAATTAACATTCGAAAGCAACCAGCAAGTTTTCAATAAACTTTACATTTATATGGGAAAGTTAAAATTCTTGTACTTTCCCATATAAATACATTTAAAACAGCAAATTTTCCGTTGCACAAAGGAAACTGTCTGAAGGTGGGGGCATACCCCGTAAATTACGACAATATTTCGTCTACCGTCTTCAGAAACTGAAATAGAATAATATTAATTAACCTGAATCGCGTCGAGCGTATTTCATTTTAATCGGCGTTTGTTGAACACGGATTCTGGTTTACAAAGATGTAAAATAACTGCTGTGAAATATCGAAACGCAGTTATAAATTCTGCATCAAATCGTAGGCGACGAATTAGTAAATTTAACAGATAAAAGTCCGAGTCCACATTTGAAAATTTAATGTAAAAATGTGGTGATATGATTGGCTCTTTCATGAACAAAGCCGCCCAGACCGATTTCTAATATGGTTTTATCTATAACTCGTTGGGTTATAAAGATAGTCTTTGCCGTTTCTTAATACCCAAAAAAAACATATTTAACTGAAAACTAAATCTACAGCATACCGTCTTTCACTGCTCATTTTATCTTAAAAATTCCAAAGTAACACTTTTATCGAGATTTTAATCATATTTTCAAGGCATTATATCTATGATTGATTATATAATATCGTTTTTATACTACAATGTTAGGCGTAACGTATTCTGTAGGATTTAGGGTTCCTTACCTGTTTTTTGTGGTGGTACGGAACCCTTGGTGCGCGAGTCTGACTCGCACTTTACCAAATTATTCAAATTACATACGTATACATTTTAGTGATCATCCTGAATAGTTAAAATGGATTCAAACTACGATCTTAGAATTATTTATTATTTAAGCATAATTTAAAATATACGGTGACTTTCATTCATGCAAAATCCATACTGGAGACTCGGTAAGAGTTCAGGGCCAAAGTTTTATAACGCTGACAGCAAAATTAGAAAAAAAAAATTTTTTTCTCGTTCTTGTACAAGAACAACATCGACGACTCAATAAGTCTAATCCAGGTAGTCGAAATTTTAATTTGCATATTTCACAGAAAGGGTCATCGAATTTTGGTCCCGCCCGACCACTTATCGAGTCTTCAGTATGAATTTAGCTATATAAACAAAGTCTACTACTAATATTCAATCTATCTATTGTTTAATGCCTTGATTTTTTTTTTCAGGAAGTTCGGTAATGATTCCTTTTACACTCTATATAAACAGGCTGTATAAACATCTGTCTGAAATAATAAAATAATAGTACAAAAATCGATAAGGCCAGTTTTGTTTTGCGTCGTCGTCCCATAAAAAAATATAATAATAAATTTTTAAACCCTTTGCTACCTTCCGATTTTCCATCAGTTTTATCTCGCGAATAGTACCTCAAGTTCGCACAACGCGCGGGAATGCGCGAGCGCACCTGTCGTGCACTTTGTTACTAATCGACCATGAGAGCTAGATCATCCATAACAATCTTATTACATTACTGTAAGGCTGGTTTTTGCTCAGCGATGTAATCTATTTGCATCGGAAGTAGCGTTCCGCTGCTGCGTACGCGCCGGTGTTGTCTTGCGCTTTATTGCGGTTTGCGCTTTACGCGGCTTTGTGAAACATGTTAGACGGTGCTTTTGTGATTTTATTGACAAGTTATGGAAGAAATGTCTTTGTTGTTTCCAAGTTAGTACCTGTTTAGTTCTAAATGCTTTTGTAAGTAACTACGCAACTTGTAAGAACAGTCTTCCTTGCGTGGTTATTTGTTAAGACAGGTTTATTTCACCTACGTAAAGGCTCTGTAAAACTTTTACTAAAAGTTATAATCACGCAAGAAGAACAAACTTTCTGCATAGCTGATTATAAGAAGTGTGATTTAATTTGTCTATTAAGGTGACAAACTGCTGGTGACCTTGATACGTGCTGCATGCTGACTCATCCCATACTGATTACAATTATTATATCTACTTGAAATCAGATAATGACTCTTAGTTTTTTGAATTCGCCTGATGACGACCCCAGTGAGGGGTCGAAATATAGCGCATTTAATTGTATATTTCTTAGCTTTTGTTTAATAATAAAAAATACTTACAAAAAAAAATATAACTAAAATTCTTCGAAAATAATCAAGGAAACTCATTTGTAGTCTAAAAAATTCAATTTGAGTAAGGTTCAATTTGTTTCTTTGCACACCTAATTATTCAAATCGGATCTCAGTTTTAAATTGTCTTACCTTGTTTTGTCTTCGTTTAATTTAGTTTAAGTTCTTGATAAAATTTTAAAATACTAATTTTTGCTATCCCATTCCAGATATTGTGTAGTTTATCATATATTTTTATATTCTTAATATAACATCTGCACGAGACCTTTTATCGCAGCTTTTCAAGGTCACCAGCAGTAGTCGTCCCCTTAATTTATGACGAAAAATGTTTTTGACGTCCGCCTTAACTTTCATGTGTGTATCTACAAATGTATAACAGGCATGATGACAAAAAAAATGTATTAGTCCGTCAGTTAGATTATCAGAAAATATTGGACACGTCTTTTTTTTTTTTCAATTAAACAAACAATGATGAAGATATAGCCAGCTGAAGTTCCGCGTGACGCCACATCTAAGTACAATTTTACTTAGAAGTGACGTCATTTTCCCCCACTCCCAAACTTTGACGCGCTTTATCTGTCGTTTTTTGTTTGATTAACAAAAGAAAAAATACGTGTCCAATATTATTTGTTAATCTAAATAATGGCGGACTAAATTGAATAATATTTTGTTTACCCTGTCTACAAGCCTACTATAGGTAGATAGGCCGATATGTTTTAAAACATAGAAATATTTGTAACTTTCAACTTTATTGTCACCATGAACAATACAACCAAATGCCCACCCATATCGTTCCTACTGGCATAATGTAACAATAACAAAATGGGATGCAAACTCAATCGCATCGAAAGCAATAAGAATCGAATAACGCTTCCATGCGCAAACGCATCGCCCGATAATAGACTACGCGGAAAGAGACGCGATAAATCTACGCGCATTTTTCGCAAACGCACAAAACCGAACGCACCTATTATTGAATTTAAGAGAAACTACAAAAATAAAGCTATTACGCTCTCACTGAATAGGTTTGTCTCCCTCGCTCGGCTGCGCACGCGACGCTATTGTGTCTGGCGTGACTTCGCGAGGTCTGTCTGTCTTCTTCTATCGCGATATGTGCGTCTCATTTCACCGCATGTCAATGCAGTTTATTGTAGACGTTAATGGCTTTGATTACAAATGTAAATTTTCAGCGCCCAACGGCGTCGATCGGGTTTCTTTTCTGTTCGATTTCTCTATAAGGTATTATATTGTAGTTGTATTAATAGAGTAAGCATTTATGGACTTTATTATCGCGATAGAGTGCAATTTGTTACCTTTTTGCAAAACCTTTTTCGGATGTTGATTGTCCATTGTTTTGGAATTTGTCAGTTTTTCTGCTGTTGGTTAAACCATTCGATAAACTTTTAGTCCTTTTATCTCTACACGACCAATTTTTTTTTCTTCATTTCTTCATCTTCTTCAGTATTTATTTTGCATTATCATTTTATCACATAGGGGGGGGGGGATTTTGACGAGTTTTGTTGTCGATATTTGTGCGTTTATGTGTAGAAGTGTACCTACATAAATTGATTCGAAAAATTGAGTTGAATGAATGGAATTCTTGGGTGTTTCTGGGGGGGAACATAGCCCCATGCCCCCTCTGTATCCGCCAATCCATTAGCGTAGTGCCACATATCAAGGGACCCTGTTCCAAAAATGAACCTACTCGTAACAAAGGAAACAACAAAATAAAGCGCAAACAATTTAAATACTAATTTACTTTATCACGACTGGGATCGAAAAATCCAATCAACAATGCATCAAGATCGAATCTGCGCCAATAAATAGTTCTTGTACAAAAATAAAATACTACAACGATGCATGTTGCGCAGTGACAGACAGACAGAGTTACCTATTATTCGCATATCAGGGCACTTTATTTATAAGGCGACCAGTCTAATTTGAACCATCCCGCCTACTAAAATAAAGCATCGTAATGAACAGGGGATATTAATAAAGATTTGGTTAACAGACACGACAACATGCTAGCCTCAGATAAATTAAATATGCTAGCAGTAGCTGAATTGACATCTGCCTGCCTTCCTTTATGGCATAAAATGAACATAAACAAAATCATCAACGTAAAAAAGAGAATATAATATATCTACTACCTCCATCACATCACTGAAAAATTGTGAAAGTGCTCGCCACTTATAAAGAATAAAAATAAAATCGTTGCAAGTGGCCAGCACTCCAGTTTTTTACGGAGTTTAAGTTCATAACCTTTTTATGTATGATCCACATTTCCATTTCAACCACTGTTAACCTTAGCTGACTTTTAAAAGGCTTTTCCAGTATGTTCAAAAATTATTTCAAAATTCCTTAAAAAAAACAAGGAATCACCCCTAACAACGCACATTACATGACTATTAAAAACAAACAAAAATGCGCTAAAGGTCGTATCAAACTGGACGTGCAACACAACGGTTTCCCAACCGAATTCTCAGATCTCTACCCGCTGCCAATTTTCAGAAAGGCAGAGCTAAAATAATTACAAACGCCCTATTTCGAGCTAGCACCACTGTGCGCTGTTTGGATAATACACATTTAATTCTAGAATGTTATTATTCGATGCGCTGGTTGGCGGATTTGATTTTGGAACTGCGCTTCCAAAACGTGGCATCGCAATTCTACTTTCGATTTGGTGACAAAAATGTATTTTAGGCTTGGATTAGATTTTCGAAAAGTGAGAAGAGTATGTATTATGGCTCTATGTCAGTAATGTAGTTAAAACTATACTGAATATAATATATAATACCTAGATAAATTCTAGCACATTTGAACTTCACATACAATATTTTCATTGCAGAACGTAAATGAATGAATTTATCATTATCATGATGTGGTTAAATTGACTTGTATTTATTTCATTGGTTTTCGATTGCCATTATCGAAAAATAAACCTAATAATTAAATTTCATTATCAATAATTTGCCTTTATTGTTGAAATAATAAACTACGAAGATTATCTCCGAAATTTCAACTGAGACATCTCAATTATCCGGAAAGCGTGCTCCATTAAACTCGAATTAAATGATATATTTGTTTAAATGAGCCCTTATATACCCACTAGAAAGTGGGAAATATTGGCAACACCAGTTGGATATTTTAGTTATAAAAATCTTCTAAAACATTATATTGTATCATTCATGTCTCCAAAACTATGCGCAAACATTCTAAGGCTTGCAAGCAACTTAACTTTTCGAATTATCGTAAATTTTGTCGACTTCTGCGAAATACTCTACAGATTCGATTTCCTCACAATACGACCGCTAAAGATTTATATCGATGCAGAAAAATATTTTTATTGCCACTTTTGTTTCCCAAAAAAATACGTCTTAAAGTGCACGAGATAAAGTTTACTGGAATACAAGCTCATAAAATCAACATAAAAATGCGCCATCGTTGTCATAAATGTGAAAAATGTCAACTACAAGTCCTTAATAACTCGATACAAGCGCCATACGTCATCGTGCGCTTGCGCGTCCAACGTCGTAATCTTAGCGAACGCGGACACACCATGCGAGACGAAACTATCCGCACTCTCATATTTACAGCAATAACCAGTCAGCGAACAATTACATTTGCACACAATAACCCGCAACAGCCAGAAAGAAAGCAAAATGATCATTTTCTAAATTCGAATACAAAGCGAGACGTTCGAAATACGAAAAGGTAACAGCCAATCGCGCTAGAGCGTATGCCAAAATACCAGAGAGCGACACAAACAATTAGGAATGTGTTCTATTCCAAATTCAAATACGAGTATTACAATTCGGAATAAATTATTGTTGTATCACTCACACAGCTTCTTAGAACGTTCCAATTTAAAATTTCGAATAATGCATGAGCGGTTATTAAAATTGTTCGAGATATTTATAAAATTGTCTAAATGTCACGCGAACAATGTGAGTGTCTATTTGAGATTGATGAGCAATGAATTAATCCGTTCTAGAAGAAGGCGGAAAGTCCAGTTACGCAAGGGAAGAAACATTTTGTACGTGTATTTGAGAATGTCAGATTAGACTGGTATTATTTTCGGTAAAAGATACGATCTCGTGTCCGTTCGAAGTCGACGTTGCGTTTAATAGTTTAAGCATATTCAACTTAGTATTTGCCTTGTATTATTTACTGACAGTTTTGACTAGTAACGGTTGCTTCTCTCTTTAGATTGCCTGAGATATATATTTTTTTTTCGGTTGAACCATGTTAATCAGAAAATATTATTAATTTAAATGTTTTATTGGTCAGGCAGATTTATTTATTTGACTAAGTTATCGCTATTAAAAATCTCTTTAAAGTCGACGTTGTGCATTAATCAAAAATAATTAATACTTAAAAAGCGACAACACAGGGAACCGACAATAAAATAAAACAATACACGACTCGCAAACCGAAACAAAACACAGAAAAATATGAATTCCAATCGGGCTGGCCGCGGAAACAAAAGATGGCGGATTTAATGAAATGAAATAAAATATAAATTCCTTTTGCAAGCGAGAATTCTTACATTTTTAATTTGTGAGAGTGGAATGGGGCTAAAAACAAATTTCCGAATCATAAGCGGGGTCGGTTGATTGGGACGCCGCGTTCCAAATTCGACTGTCGTTCCAAAAACGAATATTCATTTTTATCGAAAATTAATGCGGATATTCTCTTTGTTGTGGGATTTTTGCGATGGAACCTGTGCCGAGGCGAGTTCAGTGCAATTTTGGCAGCATTTATAGTTTTTCTCCAACGTTGTATATGGATATAATTTTCGTCGCTAAAATGTTCCGTAATTCTTTGTCTGCAAATATTTTTCTCTTGTCTTTTTGTAGAGTAGGTAGTCGTGAATTGTGATTTAATTAGCTTTAGCGTTTTATATTTGTTTGTCCTCTAACGTGAAGACTGACGGTCTAAGGATATTTTTTGTTTGATTTATACTGTCTGGCAAATATTAATGGACTTTTTGAATGACACCCAGTTATCGTTTTCAGAGAATTGTTTGCTTAGAATTTTGACGTTTATGAAATTTCTCAAAAAAAGCTGTAAAGAGTAAGTCTCTCTCTCGGTTCTCTTAATATCTATTTATATATAAGGTCCTAATTTAATAAGATTAAGTGAAAATATGTATCGTTAACTGACTGAACTCAATAAAGAAAAAACATTTTTGGTCGCATATTTTTTTACTTCCATGGTTCAAAATTCAAAATTATCAATCAGCGGACTCAATTTCTATGGAAAGCGAAAAAAATATCGCTAAAAAAACATTATTTTCACTAATAGGATACTTCAATCACCTCTTAAATTTGTTTCACATTGAATTTTAGGATCTTATATAAATATAATTTATATTTCAATCACATATAGGTACTTCAACTGCACATTTCCTGCGCCCAATCCCTGATCGGATTGAAAACTCAATCTTCCCTATTATTGAGAAAGAACAGACGTGTGTTTGTTTGTGTCGATCTCGATACAGCATCCATTGAGATGAGTAATAAGTTAATAACCATCTGTGGTGCTTGCTTCAAGTATTTGTATTTATTTTTGAAGGAAATGGCTTCATATTCAACGTTGTTTTAAATCATGGCTGAATCACCGGTATACTTTTCTTCATCAAAATTGTTACCAAAGCATTCTTTACTTTTGACAGATGTTTGTTTGTTTCAAACAACTTAATATAAATTTACTCGTGGAGGGGAAACTGCTATTTTTATGAATCAATTTCTCGAAACAAAAAAGCAATCAAGCAAAAATCTGTTTCAATTCCGACAGCCAATGAGCTTCTTGATCGACATTCCAAATTCGAAAATATCTCCGAAACAGAAACATTGAAGCTGAAGCAATAAAATCAATCATTTTGTGTTTAGAAACAGATATGAAATTTTTACATTAACTCGCCGGAATCGTTCAGAAATTCACCTTAAAAATAGACTTTTGAGTGCTGCCCGTAGATAAGCAAGATGGATACTGGGTTTTTAGACGTGTTTTGAAGGTATGGGATTAATGTTCTTTATAAGTTAAATTTAACCATCAAGTGATCATAAAACTGAAAGTTAGGGAATTGAACTAATCAGTGTCAGTGATAATTTTAAATTTCTATCGAACGCTTTGTCGATGTCTATGTGTGCGTGAAAAGTTTCGAAACAAGTGAAGTCGACAAGATGTTATAGCAATTTTGAATCTCGAATCCCATCAAAATTTATCTCCATATTCCACCTCTTTAGAGTCAGTAAAGGCAATACTTTAGACACAATGGCGGGCGTGGTTCTCGAGCTAGCGACGAATAATTATCCCCCCCCCCTCCCTTCGTCTCCTCAACTGTAGTGTCCCCCCCTTTTGGGCCTTCATTGAGCATTGTCTCTTTAAGATGTGACCCATGATACGTGTTGTAATGGCAAATACCTGATTCTTTAATGTGTTTGGTTGAGCTTTGAGCTTTAATAGCTTGATTAGTTTAGCTTTTGTGAAAGTAATCCAGAAGTAAGTTGGTAATATATTTGTGTCGAGATTTCTAGTAACTTCTATATTTGCTTAAATAATTTATATAGTTATAGAAAGAACGTTTGTTTTAACTTTATATTGAATAACATAAAATAATCCAAAAATACTGGGTTACAAACGCAAAAGAATGTGACGGCTACCCTAGCCCATTAATGCGAATACGTGAAGCAAAAGTGGCGCGTGCGCAACGCGCACCTATACCACCTCCGTTACGTAACCACCACACGCGCTACGAATTCCTAAACGATTTCTCTATCAAACCTCCTTTCATACATCAGCCCATCACAACATCAAGACAACAAAATTTATTAGATACTAAAACTTGTCTAGACACACCAAAAAAAAGCACGCTGAATTCTAAATCACACTGCATTAAAAAACTCACATTTCTTCCTTCCAACGTAACTCATATTTCGAACGCAAGTAAAACAAAAAAGCAAACGGATTTCTTATCTCAAACCCGTCGCTCTAAATTCAAAATATAAGTGAAGCAATTGAAAAACGAAACGAACTAAGTTCATATTTCGAACGTGTTCCAAATTCGAGTGTATTCAAATATCGAACTGCGTGAGATGGATTATGACGAGTGTGGGGCCCAGCCGCTGGAACACAATCTTGATGTATTCCATTCCTATTTATTTTATTTTTGAAATTGAAAACGTTGAGTTCTTTCTTTTCGGCTTGTATTCATAGAAAGCTTGTAGTCGTAGGTGGTTTACAAGTTCTTGATTAACAGTTTCTTATTCAACAGAAACATTCAATCAAGCCATGATTTGAATAAAATATTGCCCCAAACTTCTAAAATCATATTCTCAGACGTAGCGATATGATCCCATTGATTGATGGGTGACCACGGGGATTCAACCATTGAAACTTGAGCTCTAGCTTGAAAAGTATCCTTTTTATCCAAAGCGCTTGAAGGCTGGACAAGTATACTTCTCAAAGATTATTGACCCCGGTGTTCTGTAGACTGTATTCCTTATTTGACTTAATTAAAAAAATTAGAAGAATGTTATCCGTCAACAACGCCCACGTAATTATGAAACAAATTACTTTTTTATTAAAATAATTGTACTTTTCTAAACCATTTGTCAACTATTAAGATTGTGTTATATTGTTTAGTTAACTAGAGGCATTTATCTAATTTCCTGTTCACGTCAAATAAAATGACTCGAAAGACATCAAAACAGACTGAAGTGACATTTGACTCTAGATGCCGTTGTCATTTCTGAACGGCAATTCCAATTTTTGACAGATTCTATTTACAAAACAGAAATTTGAATATTACGCTTTTCAAACAGGAATGCTCCCAGTGTTTGAAATTCGTCCATTTGGAAATGAAACGTCTTGTTCTTATTATGAATGCGTTAAGGATGCGCAAGAGCATGCGTCTGACGGTTTAGTAACTGATGCATTAATGCCTCGAATGATCTCGTTTTTTTTTTGTTCGACGCCCCGGAGATTGGTCATTACACATCTGAATATGTGCTCTTTACAAAAAGTAAGATCACGATTCAGTAAAAACTCGATGTGAATACGGTTAGTCGTGTAAGTAGACGGCAAACGTGCTCTTTATGCTATTAGAATTTGGAGTTTCCGGACTGATTTGAAAGTTTTTAAACTTTTCGAAGTCACGCTGGACGCATAAATTGGTTTTATTGAAAATTAATAGGCGCCCCGTTCCGAATTGCCGCGTAAGTTGCGGTCTACGACTGGGTCTTTTTCGTCGTCAGATTGAATCAATATTCATATTCACGGGTACTAAATTAATCACTACATCATAAAACACCTCCCATCATATGTCATCGTGTCACGAAACCGTTGCGTCAGTCAGTCCTAATAATTAAAGTCTACAATATTCCTTAAACACGAGAATTAACCCCAATTGAGGGATCGCTCCTATTTAAATTACTTGGAACTATTCAGCTTTCTGGAAGCTTGTGAGTCGTCATTATTATTCTATTTGCTACTGGCAGTTAAGTGGCGGATGCCGAGCTATTGTTTTTTTACGACATTCCTAATACAAAAATTTCAGAAATGACTGAGCGCGCAATTTTGCTACGCACGTTTGAATTTTAAATCGAACAAGATTCTCATTTTGATTCCGTATTCTAGTATGATTTTAAATAGACGTGTCAAATAAATTGTGATGAAAATAATACGACTCCTGAGTTAAACTTGAGAAAGGGGCACCACTAACACCATACTTCCTGTTATTTGAATGAGTCATTTTTGTGGCTTTTGTCAAGAAACTGGAACAGCAGGATGGATTTCCGTCTTTACCCCATAAAAAACCCAATAAAAAACTTACCATTACAATATCTCCATTAACAATGTTATTATTCTCCGTACAAAGGCATAATAAAATTATCTTATTGTAGTGCATACAGTACTATTTTCTCTTGGGGCAGGGTCTGGCTGTAATAATCGCATATTTGTGCGCGGCCGTCCGCCATCTTTAAAACAATGAACGTTATTGTCTCTTCTTAATTCCATTTTTGAAAAAATAATCCATTTAACATTTCATCGCGAAAGCCTCATTGATAGAACCAACACAATTCAAACTGAACTCTATATTATAAGCTTTTAAGTGCATTTATGTTTGCAGCATAAAAGCTTGTTGGATTTCTTTCAGGAGATTGCTTATTGGAATTGAGATCTTATCAGTTCGATTTTAAGAGTGAAAACTGTTTGGTAATTGGTCCCAATGGCCCATATGTGAGAAGAACGAGATAGAAAATCATTCCTCGATTATACAATGTTCCAATTCAAATAACTATCGAACGTTGTGATGAAGAATTTTTATACGTAAAAAGTTTAATTGCCATTTCTGTATTGTAGACGATACTTTTTTATTTCATTCTGCTTAAAATAACATAGAATATTATTATATTTAAAACCGATTGATTTGATTATTTTAATTATTGAGAATGATTTCTAGTACTCGTTACATCAGACTATCATTTTTTTAAATCCATTTTACTTATAAATGTTGAAAAAATTAAATACCTACGTACATATGTTACGTACAAACAAAATGTATTCATAATTACAAAATGTATCATTGTCAAATATTTACAATGTATGATATCTATTATGACCATAACAAGTATTTTGTTATATAGTAAATAAAATGAGAATTTTCCATATGTTTTCACAGAACATTTAATTTTGCAATAAAACAAATCAAGCCACTTATTTGAAATTGTAAATAAGGATTAATATAGCCCTTAAAAGGCTAAAGCTATCGATGTGACAGACAGACGGACAGACAGACAGCTGATGTATATGTAGTCCCGGTTATGGTTAGAGTACATTGTGCCTTAAGTAACTTCAACTTTAATTAATTAAAAACTTGACAATTTCTTGTGTTTTATTTAACGATCTTGGCTTTGCAGATGTTTTTGCAAAAAGAGATAAAAAGGCTTTTAAGGAACAATTGATCGTTATCGATTAAAATGTGTTTTATATGTCAATTGGTAATGTTAAAACTTCTAAAGAAAAAACCTTAACATAACTGTGTAGAGTTCAATTTTAACATATACTATTTTAACAATAATATGTTTATAAGGTGGTAGAGCTGATGCCGGGCTCGACTGTGGAGGTACCACCATCTTACTCGCAAACCCTCCCGAAGTTATTCAGGAGAGAGTAAGAGAACAGCTCTCAGGCAAAACCAGGCGGCCCACCATTGCCTGGGACCGATGGATGGCGGTATATCCGTCCCCAATTGTCGGGCCTGATATAAAACAGACTAGTGACGGGCAGCGGCGTCACTGATGCAAGGGTTTCGGCACCGCGCTCACCAAACCGCCTGCCCAGCGTGTGTGAGTATGGGAATTTCTTCCAGGAGTACCGCCAAGAGTGGCAAAATCCTGGAAAGGCCTATGTCCAGCAGTGGGCGAAACAGGCTGATGGATGGATGGATTATGTTTATATTGGCATTTAATTTATAGTTTTTGGACTAAATTCCTACTATACCGTATAATTGTAGTTTTTGTGGGCAGAAAAATATACATTTCCTGAAAATTAAGTAATGTAATTCATTATCAGATAGATACAAACAAGAATACATTTTTTATGATACTTCCTCATAAACATAACATAAGTTTAGTGTACGCGTTGAACTCTTTTAAGCACATTTTCACCCCAAAAATATAAATTTCAAAATCGACAGCAAATCATTACTATTGAACAAACAATAATAATTCAATTAACAGTTAAACTACATACCCACATTTGAAAATCGAATATTAACGCTTATCGGGAGCCATTTTGGAAAATTAGTTCAATTTGAAAATGGAACTCATTTTTACTGCGATTTTAGCGCCTGATATTCGGATTATGAATTTTATGAATCAACGTTATGACTCAAGTCATTGTTCCGATAAAATAGGTACTTCGTAATAAAACTGTTAAATTAGGAAATGTGTTTTTTATTGGAAATGCTTCCAGAATTACAATTGGAAAAATGTATGACACACGTTTATATTTTCCAGTTAGAGCACTTTAAAATAAGTGGCTATAAACGTGTTGTATTCTCGAAATCAGTTTTACTTCCTTGCATTAAAGTATCAAGAATTATTATTGAAACAGAAAACTCAAACATTTCCCGGTTTGTATTGTTTTAAAGTGAAAAAAATAAATACATTTTGTTTTATACAACGATCACGTTCGGTTCTGATTGTGTTCGGCCCAAGTCGTGACGTCACATCCGGCCGTCTGATAAGGGCAGCTTCCGGTCAAATCCCGTCATTTGACCGAATGAATGAATCAATAGAATGACCGAATTCAGTTAGCTTGGTTATTCGTTACGGTTTATTTCGGATCAGAATTGTGTATTCTTTTATGAGCCACATTGTTAAAAGTGTTATATTTGGTACATTTTGGTGCTTCTATATCTTGGTGTAGGATCACAACAAAAAGTTAGGTTACTTATAGTCTGTCAAAAAAGTGTTGAAATGAATATTGAACTTTAATGGACTTTATTGAACTTTAAACGTTCAAGTAATATAATTTATTTAATAGGTTTATGAAATAACAACGCGGTAAATTCGATTTAACAGATTTTGTACTTGTATGTTTGGTGTAACCAGGTGAAATAAAAATAGTTTCTTCAAAATTCATTTCAACTCTTTTTTGACCGACTGTACATTAAGTTTTCATGTTTTAGATTTCCTTTAAAAGTGGAAAACCTTATATAAAGTGAAGCCTCAGTGTCTCTCTGGAAGACGTAACAGAAATTATTAGGCGAACGGCCCCAAAAACACCAGGAAATTTTTATGTACGCCATACACTTTATCTATCTACCTATATACTTGTAATAAATTAGTAAAAAAGTCGTGACTGAACATTTAATATTTTTGCAAAATTTTAAATAAAATGGGTTACGAAGTACTAAAGCCAGATTAACTATCTTTATCTATCTACGTTCCGTTTGAACTCGAGACCCACTGAACGGATTTTAATCGTAGTGACTCTGGTTAAAATTTGGGCTACTAGCTTTTGCCCGCGACTTCGTCCGCATGGAGTTCGGTTCACCCCCTTAGGGGGCGAATTTTCAAAAATCCTTTCTTAGCGGGTGCCTACGTCATTACAACTATCTGTATGCCAAATTTCAGCGAAATCCGTTCAGTAGTTTCGGCTGTGCGTTGATAGATGAGTCAGTCAGGTTTACCTTTTAAATAGGTGTTGATAAAATAACTCCCAACCTGAATACGGAGCCGTGGGCGAAGGCTAGGAAATGATGAAACCTATGTACCTCGATAATACATAGAGTACAAACTGTGAAGATAGAGATAGATAAATATCGGTTTATTAAAAGTGACATTGCCATTTTCCTGTTTTTAATTGGTTTCACGAGATTTAAGGCGCAGCATGCGCACGGAAGCCATTTTTCACAAATATTTGATTTTAGGATTTCAGAAGCAAATTGAGGTTTTTATACCTCTTAGAGTTCCTGAGCCAAGGTGATGAAACTGATGAGAATGTTTAATCCTTTCAATGCACAAGATTCAAAGTACTTTCACGCTAAAGACAGAACTGAAGTTGGTGTCGATTCAGCGGTTCCTTTACTGTTTTAAGGCCGGCAGTCATCTCGAAAGTCATACCTAACGAAAGCCCTTTCAAAACACATCTCGGAAATGTCCGTGTTATTTGCAAGAAAAAGGAATACGCGAAGGATTCAGGAACGGAGACCCAATTCACTTTGGAGGAGTGCACTTTGTCGGATTAAGTCAAATGTGGAACATTTTCGGCCTCTATTTTTTCATTTTTTTAAATTAATGTTTGTTCAACATACATTCAAAGATTCAAATAAAACAAGGAAAATCTTGTGGTTATCACATCACACAGAATGTAGAACATCAAGCCCTGCAAGTTTTGACAGCGATTTGACCAATCACAGCAGCTTAAGGGTGCACATTGTGTAAGTAGAGGCTATGTAAAAATGTATGGATGCTTTGTATCTGTGTACTTCTTGAAGAACACGGAAAATTGTAATGAACTTTTGGTATATGTATGCATTTTGACTTTATAATCTTGGGTTTTATTTTAACACGTTTGGATAAATTTTCTTCGATTGGAATAATTATTGAAATGAGGTCTTCAAACGCAATTTTTTTCCTCGTTTCACGAATTGGGATCATGTACATAACTCAAACATATTTTATTAGATGGGTTTTAATAATATCTAGATTTTTTATTTTGGGAATTTTGCTAGTTATTCCTTTTTTTATAAAATTAAAAAACATACTTTTTTCTCTTTATTGGTGAATCCGCCCCTTTCGCACTGCGCATTTTTTCTTTTGGAGTGAGAGTGACAAAAATAAAATTCTCATAGCCTCTTAAGGCTTTAGTTTAATGCTGTCAAACTAAAATTTATTTACTGAAATATAGTACTTATATGGACACAATAAAAGCTCAATTACCTTGCAAGAGTTTTCAGTTTTGACAGCACTAAAACTATAAAGCCTTCAAAATCAGCAACTATGGTGTCGATTCGGTATAACACGACTTAACTTATTTGACAGGACTAAACTTAATTTAAGCAATCTGTCTTTTTCTTTTTGTATCGAAAAGATAAGTACGGGATGCTTAAAATAAGGTTAGTCCTCTAAAATAAGTCAAGTCATGTTACACGGAATCGACACCGATGTTAGACTGACTGAGTACTTCATTTCGCATCAAGTAGCAGTGACCTCTATGGCGTAACATTATTGTTTAAAATAGCGTGCACTGAGCCGTGGCTGTTACGACAACCGAAAAATTCGTACTCATGAAAAACCGAGTTTTTATTCAATAACTCTGCTTCTAGTTGAAATTATTAACATATTTTTGGATATGGGATCATGTGTTCATTATTTTTTTTTACACAATTTTCAATGTTGTATAATTTGAGGAAGGCCTTCTAAAACGTGAAAAACATAAAATTTTAACTAATAAAACTAAAGGTTGCATGAAATATCCGTCCATTTTAGAGTTAACCGAAGTTTATACAGATTTTAATCCCTATATAATATGTATGGAAGAGTGTGCATTATATTCTTGGCAGAAGTTCATTTTTTACATGAAGTTTTGCTAAATTCTTCAAACAAGGAATACATTATGGTTTTCCGGGGACTATCCTCTTAAAGGTCGAGCGCTCAATCGACGTACAGAATATGCATATTATTTTACAGCTGTACTGAAACCCTTTTTTAAGCCGTTTTTATTTGAAAAAATGTGATTTGTTGTCATATGCAGTCATTTATAGTCATTATAAATTTCCAAGTTCAATCCCGATGCCTACAAAAATAAAAATTCCATAAAATAGGAAGGAATAATTCCTAGGGTAGATCATGTATCGTTAACTGATAAAATTCCAAAAGAAGAAAAAGTTTTTGCTCAAATAATTCCCAGTACAAAGACAAAGTGGTTCAATCAGCTGACTATATCTATGGAAAGGTAAAAAAAAAGTGAGCGCAAACAAAAATTTTTCGTTGGAATGTGCTCTATTAATTATTCGTTTTTTTTTGTTTATGTCATTTTGGGCGTTATAGAAATCTTGCTAAGCGATACTTAGTATACTTAAATTAATGAGTCAACCACAGCATTGCCTTTCATAGTTCAGCATCTTTAAATTGAAATTCTCAAATGGGAAATCAAGGGGGGTGCAATAGACCGTATAGATAGGTCTGTAAATCTATTAATTAACAAGTCACTTTTTTATTTTGGACCGATAAAGTTAATGATTTCGAAGACGACTTTAAGGTTTTACAACTGATCTTGGACTTGCATTGGGTATTTAGAAATTTGTTACCTATATCAATAAATCAAACGGAGAAATACCACATGACTTTTGCAAAGTGTTGGTACAGAGTAAAAACTGAAAATGCATGCTTTTTAAAATTATATTTTCAATAACTGATGCTTGCGATTATGGTGAAACTTTGAAAGGATTATGGTGTTAACATTCAAATTTTTAATTTGAAATTTATTATTATTATTAATTTTGTAACTTACTAACTTAATTGTTTTTAAAAATTACATCAATAACCCTTTTTGGTTTTTTTTTACTACAACATCACCAAAAAATTATTGATTTAATAACTAATATTTTTATTTAGGTTCGACATGACCATTGAGTCATTATTTATGGCTTGTGTTATTAATATTCTAATAACATCCCTGAATCCCTTGAAATCGACGTAATGATTGAAGCCAGTCCAGAGTTAATAATAGCGCAATAAACCTGTGAAACAAGTACAAGTGAATTTAATTATGATAACTTCAATAATTGTGACTGCTAAAATGCAACAATAAAATCATGAAAATTTTCATCTAAAATTAATCAAATTAATTTAATTTAATGAGCTTAAGCTCATTGTGTAAGGAATAAGAGCGAAACTACAGCGCTGGTATTCTGCTGCACCCTAACTCGAATGTATCCTAGCTAAACTTACGGTTGCTAGGTGGCCTAATATTCAAATTATTAAAATTTAGGTATGTTAAAGTTTACTAGAAAATATTAAATTTTATTAACTATCTCACTAAACTTCCTTTTAATAAGTTTTTTTTTCATTACAATAAATTTTAACTGTTAATTTGCTTTCTAAATGCATTTCTTGGAAAATGGCACTTTAAAAACACAAAAGCTCTCTTGTGAGCTCAAAGTTCGTGTTATAAAATAATCTATAATTAAGTTAATTAAATAGTAATGTAAACACTATTTGAATTGAAGACAAGATTTTTTTTATTAGTGTTTATGCTTTAAAAGTAAGAAAAATAACTACAAAGCAATTTGGTAAGAAATACTGTAACTGAATAGAGTAATAATGATAAAATTTATTCAAGCAATTACTTCACTTAAAATAATTTAACATTGAATTGCTACTAATATACAGATGTAACAAAAAACAGACGCCTATAAGATATTTATGATTTATTTAGCTATTAATGTTACAAATTACCGATTAGAATTTGTGTAAAGTTTGACTCACTGCGAGTTTTTCTACTAATTAATTTTTTTGCGTTCTTGAGCTAACAACGTACACAAGAATCGATCTTAAAACACACTTAATGAGAATTTTCGTTAATATTTGAAATTTTTACTTCTGATGATTTTCAAAAGCTTTTTTCAGGACAACACCGTAAAGTAAGATGACACACTGGTAGGAAAAATAAAACCATGTGCTCTTCTCTTCTGATTAATTTTGAGTAGCTTTTCTGCGTTTTATTAAAAGCATCATCATATTTCAAGGGATTGGCTTGAGTACAAGAAAAAGTTGTATATTGCTGTTTTCAGTGAATAATATTTAATATAATCACACGAAAGCGTTTAAAAAAAACAAGCCTTTACGTTTTATATAATAGGTTTATATGTTTAGAACTGTATATATTGTTAATATTACTTTATTAGTTTGGATGGACTACTGTTTTCAACTGAAAAAAGAGCCTTCAATTTGCATTTTTTTTTCAATGCAGTGAATTTTTCTCTACCGCGTTTTGGGCTTTGTTATCGTCTTGGAAAAGACCTCAATTAAAACATATTTTTTTCTCAGAAACCTATCTATTGAGGTATGTGAGTTCTAAGATCTCAGTTATTACTACCTATGTCGTCTTAATAACAGACATGCTATCACTAAGAATAGACAGAATTTACCACAAATATCTAGTATGGCTGGTATAGCCGCAGTTACCTCCTAGAATGTTAGTTTTATAAAATACAGAATGATAGTGCCAAAAAATCTGTCAAGACGGGATCGTTTGATGTCGATCGTAAAGTATATGGGACTTGACAGTTAAAATGGGAGATCTCTACAGGAAATCCAGTCTCTTAAGAATGGGCGTTTCAAGGGATAATTCCAGGGAATATGTCAAAACGAGGTTTTTAAATTCGATCGCTTAATATATGAAATTTGACAAATAACGTCAACAAAAAGGTTCACTACAACGCACTAGAATTACCTTCTTATAATACTTCGTGCAGATATTTGCCTTTGTTGAGCTATATAACTTTATGTTATAAAGACATGCTGAGGGTATTTTTAAAGAGATTTCTGTACAAATGCAAGTATAAACCTTGAGAGCAAATAACTCAAGTCGGATCACATTTACTAGCGGCTTAAAGAAAGAGGTTGATCAATTTATACTAATAATAAAGTAGTAAAAAATTCGTATTCATGCGAAATTTGAAATGAAATGGGTTGTTATTGGAACAAAACTAAGTTTTTTAGAATGTTTGTCTCTCTCTGTCTGTACGTTTGTTCCGTTTTAACTCGAGTAACACTCAACGGATTTGTATGCATTTTTCGTTATTATCATCGCAGTGATCCTAGTCAACACATAGGCTTAAGAAGTGTTGATAAAATAACCGTAAAGTCGAAAACTGTCGATAATAGTTTTCGTCTCACTGTAAATAAAATATAAATAATAAATTGATTGAAAAACGCTTCAAGAGCAAAAGCTATTTATAATAAAATGCACGTCTCACTTTCAGGTGCTTTTAATAATTTGCTCCAAAAAAGTTATATTTTTGTTCTATGTGTTCATGTTTGTACCTATAACATGGGAAGCAAGGCGTATCCTAACTTTAAGGTGGATAAACTGAATCCCGGTGAAAAATGCACATCATAATATTGTTTTCCTTACTTTTGAATAAAAAGTATGCAAAAATTGCATTTTAAAGCAATTAGCGGAAATTGATTTCTTGCATTAAAATTAATGTTTTGGATTAAAATTATGTTATTTTATGCCTTAAATTTTGATTACATTCGATTACAACGTTAAATACGCTTTTAAGTTTGGTAATCGAATGCAATCAAACTGTTAATCATAAAATGATAGAATTTGAATGTAAAAACCTAATTATTACTAATCAATTTCCACTAATTCACTGTTTGTAACCTTAAATTAAAAAAAGAAAATAGCTTTAAAATGAAACTTTTGCATACTTTTTATTTAAAAGTAAGGAAAACAATTATTATGATGTGCATTTTGCACCAGGATTCGGTTTAACCACCTTAGAGAGTGTACCTACATGGTTGTCTGATTTTAAAGTATCGTTTAATCAAATCAATTTTGTAGTGAAAGGGTTAAATAACTAAAATTTTCAAGCTATGAACGTTGTTTTAGTTGATGAAGAAACCAAACCTCGATTATTGCGTAGTTTCTAAAGGATTTGGTTAAGAAGATGATCTAGATAAGAGGAAAAGAGGTCGCTATGTGAACTTACAATTAATGCTGTAAGATGCAAACCCCTTAATTAACTTTCTTGTTAGCTAAGTTTCTTGCCCTTCTTCTTAGCAATACTAATTGAATGGTGCGGATGGTTAGGCATTATTTTTATTTATGGTTTATTTAGTTAATTTTTCAACACATTGTTCATTTCATTATGTATATATAATATTTTTATTCCTATATTTCTATATTTTATGCAGGTGTATAACTTTATTACATTTTAGTAGCCCAACTTTCATATTTTTTGTATGTATTTCCCGTATTTATTTATCAACTTATTTGTTCATTGCAGTATGTTTATATAATATTTTTATTCCTAGATTTCTCTATTTTATGCAGGTGTATATTTTATTTCCCGTATTATTATATATTTTTTATATTCTAAAATATATATTGTTAAAATTAACTTTGAATTGTAGAAAGTATACTTTATGTATCTATTTTGCAAAATAAATATTTTGATTTGATTTGATTTGATTTAGTTACTAGCTTTCGACCGTGTTTTCGCTCGCGTGGATGTGGTTTTCAATAAAAACAACTACTTATAGACAGTTTTTGGCTTAACTTTATTTTATCAACATCATAGCTCATAAGTTGACTAAAGTCGCTACGATGATATACAGAAAACCGCATCCAAATCCGTTGAGTGGTCGTCGAGTTAAAACGGAACAGATAGACAGATAAAAATTCTAAAATTCGCCTCAATACAAAACTTATTTGCCACGTTCCATGCCACGATCTAGACTGCAATATGTATGGTGAGATTTAAAGGGGTCAACGAAAACAATTAAAAGCATATTTTAAAGATAATTCAACTATAAAGTACATAAATATTTAATGCATTCGTATTAAAAATACCTCTCACAGAGACAAAGCAGAAAACATCTTGTATTGACAAACAAACAAGCACATGTTAGTAAATATTGCATTACAATTAATTGATGAAAATAAATACTTTATAGATTTCTCTCTCGAGAAACAAACAACTAAACGGAAATATTCAATTAAAAGCAAAGGTCAATAAATCTAGAAGCGAATCATTTTTATAAGATGATGCATAAAATTAAGATAATATTTATTTCTCATTGAGAACCGTCTGGCAATTGACTATTGATCCCCAAAATTTTCGACGGTAGAAATATAAGATTTAACCTTTCAACCTTTACTCAAGAAAAGTGAACCTAGTGCAGTGCTAACAGTTAAACCAATATTGAAATATGTAAAAAGTAACTTAAAATTACTTTTGTCAATTATGCGCTTTTGTTTTTTTTATATAAAATTACCTATACGTAGGTATATTAACCCTCAAACTACGAACAGAACCGATTGGGAAGAAACGTTCTTAATACTGTTCTTCAATTGTAGTTTTTTTTATTACGAGTTTGAGGGTTAATAATTAACATTAAGGTAAGAAGACTACCGATAACATCGGATAAGTTAAAAAACAACTATTAGTAATTAAAATTAAAGTAAGCAACGAAAATTGAGAAGTGCTTTTTGTGGTAGAGCTAAAACGACTGATTTCCGTGGCCGATTAATATCGGCAATTTAATAATTTAATAACAATTTAATAATTGTGTAATTTAAACAGTGCATGTTTTGTTATTTTCAACGACAAAGCAAAGCTAAGTGTATGTTAAGTTTATAACTTAAAAGTTATGTAAGCGGCTACATTATTTTATTTTTAATTTTCAGAATTCTTTAGTAACATAAACTATAACGATATCCTTATTATATATAACAAATTAGGCATCAATAACATTAAACATAAAAAAACATCTTTACCAGACTGAGTGCACCTACTAAAAATTTAATAACTTAGTTAATTGGACGCTATTTAAGACATCAATGGGCATGTTAATTTAATATGGTAAATAACGAATATATTTTGAATGGCTACCTTAAATATAGTTGAATTTAATCAACTGAGTACTAAAATTTGATAAATTGTTTGATAAATAAATTGTGTTCTAGACTTTAGAAATAAAACATATATTATATAAAGATCTTGATTAATATTTTAAACAAATTAAATAAGAAAATCAACTTTAACTTACCTTAATCTAAGACATCCAAACTGCAACCAAAGAAACGGCCACCATAGTCACTGAACACAGTGTCACTCAAAATCCAAAGAAAACACGAAAAATCTCAACGTTACTTCACAAATAATGTAAAAAGCACAAATAATTAAATTTTAAAGCACTGAGCTTGCACAGTCTTGAAGTAAAGCTTTTGTACTTGTATAATCTGAAAAAAGTTTCAGTTAAGTCCAGAAAAGTTTGTATATCGCGCGGAAAACTCCACGATCGAAATACCCGCGGAAAAACAGAACGCAGCCGCGCGCTAGCCACACGCGACTGAAAAAATTGCCACAAACGCGTAAGAGTTGAAAACTAAATCAAAATATCTACTCGCTAGGAGAGGGACGAGTCAGTCGAAGCCCCACCCTCCCCCCACCAAGCCAGATCTACGCAAAAACATTCATAAAAACCGCGCTCGAGCACAACGCGAATTCAACAATTGTTTATATCCCGGCAAAAATGTAAACTGCGATCGATCTTATTGAGGCCCTAAGATTTAAACAAAACATTAAACAAATAAGAATCACACAATAGGATTCCGACAATGTCGAAATATTTAAAACAATACACCGTTTTAAATTGTATTATCAAAATAATAAACACGATACTTTGTTATCGAAAATATTCAATTCAACGGAATCGATTGTTAAAAAATGTCGAATATGGAAAAGTTCGTGTGGAGTTTTCCCGCGCTCCAGGAAATTCGAAATTGGAATGTGATGGGTGTGTTTACGTATTGCTTGGAGCGACCGCACCTCGCAGCCGTTCGGCCACGAATACGGTTCAAACAGCCACGGGCCTGTGGAGCCTGAGTTTTTTCTGCCAAAAAACGGCATAAGAAAAGGGTCCTTTGTATCCTTACTTTTAGGGTTAAAGGGAAGATGTTTTTGTAAACAGGAACGCATATCGAGCGATCTCCTTGGATCTGTACAATGCTGAATTTAACCTTCGCGATCTCGTTCTTGTAATTCAAGATGGTTTACTCTTGATAAATAAAATGTGGATATTTTCCTTTAATTAAGTGACACTTGGGGTTTTTAAATTGTTGTGAATTTTAACTAGGTTTACTAATTACATTCTACATAGTTACACGTTTTGCTTACCATTTTTTTTTTAATTTACATTGACAGACAGCTGTTTAACAAATTCTGGCAAGTAGGTCTTAAGTTATGCATTAATTTAGGTAGATTTTAGCAATCTCGTAATTTACATATTTATATAGCAATAGTGTACAAATTAATAAACATAAAAAGAAAAGGGGTGACCGAAGAACAATACAATAAGTTAGAAAAAAACAGGCATTTCATTATAAAAATATGAGATGAGATCCTGAATATCAAAGTGACAGAAATTTAAGAGATGATAGAGTATCGCTAATAGAGCACTTTACACCGAAAATACTTTTTGCTGCGCGTTCTTTGTTTTAACTTTTTCACACAGACAATATATAATACTTAGTAATAATTATATGTCTGTGCTTTTCCATAGATATTTAGTCAGCTGACTGAAGTACTTTGTACGGGATGTGGAAAAATTATTCCACAAAAAAAAAGTTTTTTTCTTCTTGAATGTGACCGATCAGTTAAAGATAAATAATCGAGCCTAGAATTATTTTAACTTATATTTTCATGATTATAATGTAGTACTACTACGTAGTACGGCTCATCATATCAGCGGTTTATGTATTTATAACTAGCCTTACCTTACCGCCCGCGTTTACTCCGTTTTCGTTATGTTTGCCCCGTTTTCGGCTTGGGCGTTATTTTATGAACACCCCTTGTAGCCTATGTGTTGACTAGGGTCACTACGATGATAATAAAAAAACTCGCATCCAAATCCGTTGCATGAAAACAGACAAAAGATCAAAAGTTGTCGTTTTCGCCTCAGTACCAATACCCATTTCATTAAAAATTTCAGGAAAATATTCAATGTACAGACACGACATTTTTACTACTTTATTATTGGTAAGAATATAAAACGTTATGGTATGTAGCCTTAATTAAAATTAATATTTTTTGTATGAATTCAAACGAAGTGTTTCAACTTTTCAAATTTACATCGTCACGAGATGAATCCAAGGAAGCGTCAGAGGAGTTGCCGAGTGTGGACTGTGAAATTCAAGTTACTTTACACTGGACCCACGTTTCACCGACGATTATTACATCCCGTGATGTCGCCGTACACCCCCATCAGTTTAAACTTGCCTTCCGAAGTACGCAGACCGCACACAAAATATGTCCCAGCTCGATTTGAGCCCGCGATTTTCGTGTTAGTGGTGGAGACTAGAGATGTTCGAACAGTGGATTAGTGAGAACTTAGAGGCGGTAAGAATAAACTAAACTAGCTTTTGCCCGCGACTTCGTCCGCGTGGAGTTCGGTTCACCCCCTTAGGGGGCGAATTTTAAAAAATCCTTTCTTAGCGGATGTCTACGTCATTACAACTATCTGTATGCCAAATTTCAGCGAAATCCGTTCAGTAGTTTCGGCTGTGCGTTGATAGATGAGTCAGTCAGGTTTACCTTTTATACTAGGTGAAATTAAATCAACCAACCAAATTCATACTGGAGACTCGGTTAGTTATCGGGAACAAGGTTTAATGACTCTCTGGTTAAAATTAGAAAAAAAAACTTTTTGTTCAATAGTGCCTGCACTAGGATTTGTACTTAAACTAGTCCAACCAGTAAGGGAGCAAAAATATTTATTTTTCGAAATTGGCCAAAAGGATAACTGATCCTAGTTCTTGATCACTAACCGAGTCTCCAGTATGAATTTGGTCGGTTGATTTAATTTCTCCCTATATATTCAGAATAACGTATTCTAAGTATTAATTGTAGGAGGTGAATATACAGGTTGAAAACGAACCCCCCTAGCTTTATTGAAATCTATGAATCAGAATCGATAATATAACACAATACCGTGTTTTATTTTTAAAGTTATTTTTTTCATTTTTTTTTATATTTCGAATAAATGGCCAACCTACACGACATGACATGTGACTGACATTAGGCCATACATATTCCCGGCGGTAAATAATGCACATAGGCTATGTACACATAGGTTTCGTCTCTGTTACCGGAGTATTAGTGCTTCTTTGGCGGTCAATATCTTTTTTTAAATATGAATCATGACAAAAGTAACAAAACATGTATTTTTTTTCGAACATAGAACAGTTTCCTTTGTTATAGCTAGAGGGTTCATTTTCAACCGTTACAAACATAGAACCAACATAGAACAGTTTCCTTTGTATAGCTAGAGGGTTCATTTTCAACCGTTTCAAACATAGAACCAACATAGATCAGTTTCCCTTGTTATAGCTAGAGGGTTCATTTTCAACCGTTATAAACATAGAACCAACATAAAACAGTTTCCTTTGTATAGCTAGAGGGTTCATTTTCAACCGTTTCAAACATAGAACCAACATAGATCAGTTTCCTTTGTTATAGCTAGAGGGTTCATTTTCAACCGTTTCAAACATAGAACCAACATAGAACAGTTTCCTCTGTTATAGCTAGAGGGTTCATTTTCAACCGTTACAAACATAGAACCAACATAGAACAGTTTCCTTTGTATAGCTAGAGGGTTCATTTTCAACCGTTTCAAACATAGAACCAACATAGATCAGTTTCCTTTGTTATAGCTAGAGGGTTCATTTTCAACCGTTTCAAACATAGAACCAACATAGAACAGTTTCCTCTGTTATAGCTAGAGGGTTCATTTTCAACCGTTTCAAACATAGAACCAACATAGAACAGTTTCCTTTGTTATAGCTAGAGGGTTCATTTTCAGCCGGTATGTATAAGATGACTTTCGTTTATACAGCCAATTTCACACTGGAGACTCGGTAAGTGTTCAGGACCAAAACTCGATCACCTTCTTTGCGAGGTACGAAAAATATTTGTCTACGCTCTATACTTGTTCAAGAACAACCTCGACTCAATTAGTATAGGAAGTCTAAATTTTATTAACGGTCATTGAACATTGGTCCTGACCACTTACAGGGTACCCAGTATGAGTTTGGCTGCATAAACGAAAGTCACCTTTTATATTAGGTCGTCGTATGATAGTTAAAATCCAAATTAAAATGAAATAAATCACACTTATATTATAAATGCGAAAGTTTGTGTGTGTGTATGTTTGTTACTCTTTCACGCTGAAACGGCTGGACGAATTTGGATGCAATTTAGAATGGATATAGCTTATACCCTACCTTAACACATAGGCTACTTTTTATCCCGGAAGAAAGCATGTCGTTACGGGCGGAGCCGCGGGCAAAAGCTAGTAAATAATAAAATAAACCAGTCCCATTACGCAATCATACGAAATTGCTGTCTACCACCGCTCCATTTCGCTTGGCTTCCCAAATTTATTTACAGTGCAAACCTAACACGCTGCTCAGTTCCGCTTCGCTTCGCTCGTGGTCGCCACCTATTTTCCATTTTTCCACGAAAGACTTTCGTAATTGTTTTAATGTCGCTTTTACGTGAGATATCTGCTTTTTCGCGCAAAAGCGGAATAATTTCGTACGACCGTGTAATGGGTCGACATTTTACGACATAATTCAGTTTTTCACGAAAAAGCAGTTTACGCCATTATACACTCAGTGGTGTTACCCATCAAAGTCAATAATTTCCCTTGGAAGGTAAAAAAAACAAAAATGAAACATCTCACTAAGAGCTATAAGAACGATAAGTTGGTCGCTCTTTTAGTAGAATAAAAATAGCTCTGATTCGAGTTGGAATATTAATTTTGGCGAAACTCAAAACCTAGATAGGTAATGAAAGTACTTTTTCTATTGGGGCTAACCGAAATTTGCAAGTTTTTTTCACTTCTCTTAAAACAAATTGCTCCTGTCAAGGCGTTCGGTTTAATAATAGAAAGTGAAAACAAAATTTGAGGATTTTGCGTAGTCCTCATAGAACAAATTGTTCTTATGGACAAGTACTACCTATGTTTTTAGTTTCGCCAACTAACATTTTTTAACCTTATAGATTAATCCGATTTTTAATCTTTTATTATTTGATAACTTAATTCCTAATTGGTCGGAATATTATAAATTTTAAATGACCTTGTAAACAAATGCACTGCCATCACTGACACATTATTATTATATCTTCATACTTTTAGGGATACCCCAGACCACTTACAGATGGCTACCCTTGATTTCTACCTTTATTATTAAGTAAAGAGGTGACATAAGAAAAGAAGTATCCAATAAAAAAACGGTTTTATTTCTGAAAAAAATCCGTTAAGTTTTTAAAGCAGTTATTTATTTTATAGAAAACCACTAAAATTGACGACAACTAAGTAATATCACAGCCCCCTTGTTTCTGTCGCGGTCGGGTTATAACTTAAATACGCAACAATCGAGTAGACGGTCGAATCGAGTCTGGAATCGAGACAAAAAAGATCGATTCCGAGTTCGCGCCTCAAAATGTCACGTTTATTTCTGAACGCAGCATTATGTGGACGACATTACACTTGTCTTGTGCGAACACTAAACTGCGCGAGTATAATTATCCACCTTCAGTAGGTGCTTCGATAATGAAATTTGTTAAAATTTAGCTTTTTTACCGTAGAAATCTAGGCTTTTCATTTAAATACAAGTACAAGCACTTAAAAAAGTAGGCACAGACAGATCTTCATTTGTTACAGTCCTGCCACGCCAGCCTCTTTCAGGTTTTCCACATTTTTATTTTGTTCATAAAATCTCTACTATTCCATTCCAATGTTTCTTTATTTAGTCTTTTGATACTTCGGCTTAGTAGTGTCAGTTTAATATGCTTTAAAAATTAGATTTATGAGATTTTTTACCACGTCGCTCTGTTGTTTTTTTCTCTACAAAATGGTCTAACTGGAATTTCGATATCTTTAAAAACACCGGATATAGCTATATGACAAAATAGCTTAAGGCCTTACTCCTGGTGCACGATAATCTTACTGAGCGATTTTGAACTTCAGTATGTTGTCAGAAAGTCTACATTAGAATGCTCGCTTCGCGCGCTGGCGGCACGCAAAATCAGTGAATTTTCGAGGTTTTTCTGGATTTTACGAAAAAGTATTTGATGTAGGAGTTTTTCCACCTGACATCGGAAAATAAACCATGTTTTCTTGTTATAGCAGTAATTTCAAACATAAAGCTCAAGCCGTTTGGACATAAAACGAAATAATAACTTAAAAAGGCATTATTTTCAAAAATTTAATCTATCGAGCGAAGTGTGTCCAATTAGGTAACCGACTTGACAACGGAAAGACAAAGGTCTGAAAAAGCATGTGTTCAAGTTTTACATTGATCAGATAAGTAGTTGACTCAGCATATTAAAACAAAAACCGTTGAAAGACTCAATACAAGCCCTTAAGTATTTTTTTTGTGTACCAATGGCTTTAAAAGATTTAGTCGCATACTTAAATATCACATTTTTTGAAAATAGGTGCAACTTTTATTAGATCGACTTTCATAATACTTCATTTGGTAAAATGAACAACTAGAATTAAATCATATTTTTTGGTGCCAAATCGTTTAATTCAGCTTATATCTGTAAGATGATATGCTTTCTAGGGGCTGAACAGATATATAATAAGAGAACTAACTATGTTACTGGGAAAGGTTTGCAAAAAAAAATTCAATTAAAAAAAAAATTTTTTTCGTCTCTCTTGTAAAGTTAATTGCACCGGAGGCAGTTTTCTTTTCTAAAGATTTAAAAATACGTAAAATATCTCCGTCCGAGACTTCTGTCCTTGTGTATACAAATGTTGTACAAGGAAGTGAATCCATTTTCATGTAATTTCAAGTCACGAGGAAAAAGTTTAACAGCTTGATGGACAAAACATTATTGTTATGTCTGCTATTAGACCTGAGTGTCATAAGCTCTATTATCCATCCATCCATTAACATGTGTTCATCACAGCTGTAGCCTTTCCAAGATTTCGCTACTCTTGGCGGTCCTCCGTCCTCACAACGTCTTTCAGGTCGTCGGTCCAGCGGGCACAGGGCAAGTTCTGCTAATAAACTTGAAATTAATTCTTCTATAAGTTTTCTAGAGTGACTAAGTTTAAAAAAATGCAAACAGCATTTAACACTTTAAACATCCTGAAAATAATTACAGGATGTCGCCTCAACTCCTCTATTTCTTAGAAAAATACGTTATCTTTCATTATAAATAAAACAATGGCTTGATATTATCTTCATCTCAGCCAATACATTTTTGTAAACAAAGCCTCTGTGAAGTTTACGTTTTGCACGGGTTCTTTAGATGTAACGGATTTCATTTTAAAAATCTTTGTAGCTTTTTCTAATTTTCTTCGGCGTCCTACTGTACTATTTCTGCATGTTTATATTTTACCTGTTTCACAGCTTACATCTTTACACTGTTAACAGATTGAGTCTTCGCTATCAGGGTTCCCATTTTACTAGGGAACCTTAAAAAATAATAATTTCAACGCATCAGCATTACATAGATCTCTCGACACTTGGAATGTACATAAATTCTGCTCATACAGAATGGGTAGGCAAGTTTCTTTTCGAATATGTAAAATAATTTGGCCAAGTGCGAATCGGCTCCCTACCACCACATATTACGGTTACGAAACTCTTACACATTATGGTTCATAACGAATTACCGCCTTTAAGATCTTAGCGCCATCTATCATCTTACTCCAATCTCAGTGCAAAAAGGTTGATAAGCTACTCTTAGCGCCAAACAAGTAATCTCAGATGATGCTATGGTTATTACGGGGTTTATTGTATGGGGACCTTAGTTTTAACTATTTTAAATTTAATTTTTATTACTTGTCGTGGTATAGGTCATAGTAACACGTATTCTGTAAAAATTTAAATTTTCTACCTTTACTGTTGTAGCTGTAACAGACAGACAGCGGAGGCTTAGTAATAGGGTCTCGGTTGGCACCCTTCGGGTACGGAACCCAAAAAAAAACGATTAATAAAATCAGATTATTGACATGAATATTTAGATGAGGAAATTTAAAAATTTCAAGGTTTTATTTCCGGGCAACAATATTTTCATTTGCAACCCTAGCCAACGGTAAGGCGTGGGTCACAAACATAGTCATAATTCCGATTTCACATTTGAGAATTCCAAGGGTGTATAATACCTCACTTCGCTTTGCATGATCCTGTTTTATACCAACAAATACTGCAACAATCACTTTGAAATTAATATATGATAAAGTTGAGGACTAATGCTATGTCCGTGTTGTTATGAAAACATGATTCCATTAAATTTTCTCGATAAAAAAAAATTACAAAGTTACCTCCAAACCGTACAATAAACCGATAGCGTTCAATGAATACTTGAAATTAGATCTGAAACTTTGCATAATATAACTGATATTAGTATAAAGCAGCTGCAGACTGTGACATAAAAATGAAAAAACCATCAGTGTAGCCGCGATTTCAAAATAACTGATGTTTTTGCGTGCGTGGCATCTCATTAGAGTAGAATAGACAGATAAAAGCAGAAGCGTTAGAGCAGGACTGCGAATTTAGGTATTATGGGCCCTTAAGTATGTAATGAAGCGCTTTGATTAGCTGATTCATCGTTAAAACTCAAGTTTAGATTAAGTAAAAAGTCCAAGTAATTAGACTTTATACGTAGTTTGCAAAACACATGTGGAAGGAAGGATGAATAATTTGGCCAAGTGCGAGTCTGACAAAGGGTTCTAAAAACATTATGGTACAAAAAGGTTGACAAGCATTCTTAGCGCCATCTATCATCTCACCAATGAACCTCTGTACAAAAAGGTTCACAAGCTACTCTAAGAGTAAGCGCCATCTATTGACAAGCTGCCAAAAAAGTCATCTCAGATGGCGCTATGGTCAAGGCGGTATTCATTGTTTGGGGGGGCCATTGTTGGATTTTTTTATTTTTTTTTATTAAACGTCCTGATAGATGCTATAGTAACACGTATTTTGTGGAAATTTCAACTGGCTACCTATTACGGTTGAAGCTGTAGACCCCTGTGACAAACGGATCTATAGACAGACAACAGAGGCTTAGTAATAGGGTCCCGTTTGGCACCCTTCGGGTACGGAACCGTAAAAATCAGTAAGTGGTGTGATAGATTTCAGACATTACAACGCATTGACACATTTTAGTATCGTAATGGCCACACTGTGCCATCAATAGCTGCGTAGGCGCACGCCAGTAGCCCATGGCCCACACGATCAAGTGTTATTTAAACATAAAAATAATTTAATACACATGTCGACATCCCAATATCAATATTATTCAAAATGGCTGACATATCCTAAATGTTAAATGTTTAGGTTTAGCTTTTCGAATTTGTACCTGTATGTAAAAAAAGTTTTTATAAATATAGGTTACTTATGTAATAAAGATTTGGGTAATTAATTAATTTGCAAGAAAATCTTTGTACACACATAACCCTATCCGTTCTTATTAAAACGATCTTGTTCAAAATCCAGATCGTGGCCCGGATCCTCACAGATTTAATATAAATAGTGTAATATTTATATACTATAAAGCCTTCAAGAATTTTCCTATTTTGTCGGGACAACGGTGCATTTTTCGTGGGTCATATAAGAATGCATTTATCCACCTACTGCTTTGGCAAACAGCTCAATAAGATTCAGATTAGAATCAGATTATGTTAAGATCGCCTAGTGCAGTGGTGCCAAAATGGTATGGCTCCGAGGGCTGTTTTTAAAATCTTGACATGCTTCGCGGCACCGCTTAGTTTATAGAAATCTAAGTTTGATAATGAAAACTACATTATTTCCTTATCCATCCATCCATCAGCCTGTTTCGTCTACTGCTGGACATAGGCCTTTCCAGGATTTTGCCACTCTTGGCGGTCCTCTTGGAAGAATTGCTCATAATCACACACGCTGTGCAAGGTGGGTCGGCGAGCGCGGTGCCGAACACTCGCACCAGTGACGCGACTGTCCGTCACCAGTCAGTTTTATATCAATTAAATAAAATCAATAAGTAAGTGCAGTAAAAATTTGTTTATTTATCAAGATCATTACACTAAAGATTTTAACTTTTTTAATAAATATATAATTAGCTATAATTGAGCTTTTTATTTTATACGATGTGATATTATATGCAATATTAATTTAAATACATACAAATAAAAAAATATTCAAAGCTTGGCAGACGGGTTGGTGAGCGCGGCGCCGAAACCTCTGCACCAGTGACGCCGCTGCCCGTCACCAGTCTGTTTTATATAAGGCCCGGCAATTGGGGATGGATATCCCGCCATCAATCGGTCCCCGGCAATGGTGGGCCGCCTGGTTTTTTTTGCCTGAGAGCTGTCCTCTTACTCTCCCCCGAATAAGTTCCTTATATGCCTGTTTATTTATTATGAAATAATACTACCTTAATGCGATGCAGACATATTGAACACATTTTCAGAAAGCTTCTGTAAGTCTCGTTGGTAATCTTCTGCGCATCCCAAAATCGTAAAATGTTTGACGTGCTCGTTTGTTAACATACTTTTATACCTGATCTTTATAATTTTTAGTTGAAATTAAAAAAGCAGCAGCACATCACTGATTTTTATCAATTTAGTGTGTGCTTGAATTTTTATCCCATTTTGTTCGCGGGTGCCTTGAGAATAGGCCGCGGGCTACTGGGCGCCCGCGGGATACCTGTTGGGCACCACTGGCCTAGTGGTTTATTTATTTTATTTATTTTTAGTCTTGCTTACCTATCCGGAGGTCGCAGATTCATATCCCGTTACAGAGGCACAAATTTTCTCCGGTTGTCGTTTGCGTCCGGGAGATCACCATTGAGCCCATGCACGCCTTCCCAGGGTACTAACCCTTGTGAGTACCCACATTAGACCATTTAACACGGGCCCTGGCAAAGCGCGACTCTTAGTATTGAAATTATTCTGCCGTTTTCCACGGGAGGGGAGGTAAACACACTCAGCACACATTTACTCATCCACGCACACTCCTGCAAAAAATGTATATGTCACACACACTAAATCAAAAGCTGCAACACGAACACAAAACGCGCACACAAGCAAATTTACATGAACAAATTGTTCATGTACTTCGGCAGAGGGGGATAAGTACGCTTGCCGAGTCCCGTGTTAAATGGTCTAAGGTACACACAGACCTTTTTTTGTGTTTCAATATTTATTTATCAAAAAATTTCCAATTATCAAAAAATGTTTTGGCGTCACAAAAACACAAACTGCTTTACCTTTTAGACTCTGCTACAATCAATACCCATCTATTTATCAGCCTGGTTCGTCCACAGCTGGACATAGGGCTTTCCAAGATTTCGCCACCCTTTGGTCCTCCTGGAAGAATTGCTCATACTCACACACGCTGTGCAAGGCGGGTCGGCGAGCGCGGTGCCGAACACTCGCACCAGTGACGCCACTGTCCGTCACCAGTCAGTTTTATATCAATTAAAAAAAATCAATAAGTAAATGTAGAAATTAGCTATAATTGAGCTTTTTATTTTATACGATGTGATATTATATGCAATATAAATTTAAATACATATAAATAAAAAAAATATTCAAAACTTGATATACAAGTATTTCAGTCCTTATTGGACCGTTACCAGATCAGTGATTTTCATCATCAATCAAGGATTTAAGTTCGGGGCATTGTGTTAATTACGAAAACTGAAATTCAGGAACCCCACCTTACATTCCTCTTGGAAAATATATCACAAACTAGTAAATTAAGTATAATCTAGAAAACAGAATTACAATTTTAAATGATTTTAAATAGATACAAATTGTATCTTTTTAAAATCATAATTCAATTATCATAATTGAATTATCCTATCACAAGTTTAAGCGTGTGTTAGGATGTGTGAAAGGACGGACAGACACAAAAGCTTCGCTATAAAGAGTGCGTTTTCTGACGCAATAATACATTCCAACAACTTGACAGATCCACTTAATCAGCTAGTGACCATCGAATATATCCATCAAAGATGGCGTCACCTAAATCTGTCTATCGGGAGATAATATATAACAAAGCGACTCTCTACGAGCTCTACAAATTAGTGAACACTGGCGGGCATTATACTTATTTATTTTCATTACTGCACCAATCCATCCATCAGCCAATATCGTCCATTGCTGGACAAAAGCCTCTCCAAAAGAATTCTAGATTTTTAGGATTCCATACCCGAAGGGTGCCAAACGGGACCCTATTACTAAGCCTCCGCTGTCTGTCTATCCGTCCGTCTGTCATAGAAGTATACAGCTTCAGCCGTGATAGGTAGAAAGTTTATTTTTATACAAAATACGTGTTATCATGGTCTCTATCACGATAAATAAAAAAAATAAAAAAAATTGAAACCTAATGGCGGTTCTCATACAATAAACCTCGGAAAAATAGCATTTTTTCCGTTATTTGTTTCAGCAAAACATATAAGTTTCAAATTTGCAGACTTTATTGTACATACTCTGAACTAAAACAACAAATAATAAAATTAGGGTTCCGTACTCAGAGGGTGCTAAATTAGTGTCAGGTGGTACCATTTGGGCGCAATGTTTTTTGTCTCCTTTATGTTATGTCCATCCATCCATCCATCAGCCTGTTTCGTCCACTGCTGGACATAGGCCTTTCCAGGATTTCGCCACTCTTGGCGGTCCTCCTGGAAGAAATGCCCATACTCACATACGCTGGGCAGGTGGGTTGGTCAGCGCGATGCTGAATCCCTTGCACCAGTGACGCCGCTGCCCGACACCAGTCTGTTTTATAAAAGGCCCGCTAATTGGGGATGGATATACCGCCATCCATCGGTCCCAGGCAATGGTGGGCCACCTGGTTTTGCCTCAGAGCTTTTCTCTTACTCTCCCCTGAATAACTTCGCGAGGATTTGCGAGTAAGATGGTGGTACCTCTACAGTCGAGCCCGGCATCAGCTCTACCACCTAACATGTGGTAACTATGTTATGTATAGCATCTTTATTATTCCGTACCGGTATTGTGGGGTGGTACAGAACCCTTTGTGCGCGAGTCCGACTCGCACTTGGCCACATTATTTTATTCTCGGCCACCCTCATTCAGCCACCAGCCATTGTCTGTTAGATCGCCAGCGAGCTGGCGAGCGTCCTACACTGGCAGTTCGTGGTTTCCACTTTTTGAACACTTCGTATAAATGAATGAATGAATGAGTTTATTACAGACTAGCCTTGGCTTCACCCGCGTTCATTCAATCTTTGCCCCGTTTTCAGCTTGAAGGTTATTTTATGAACATCCCTCATAGCTTATGTGTCGACCAAAATCCCACCCTATGTTTTTACCACCCTATGTTGGTTTTAAAATGCTCCTTACAAGAACGCATTTACGGAATCGACAAAATTTCATTGTAGTTAACCATTTGTTTTTAATATTTATATTGAAAGTATGCGTAAAAAAGAAGCTTATGTATTTTTTTATTTTGTTTTATTTTATGTTTTTCCTGCATAATTTAATGTTTTCTTATTCACTCATTCTAAAAGGAAGTAAGTCGCATCCGAGGATTTCAAAAGTCGATATTCATTGCAAAATGACTATTAAAAAAAAACTTGGCATTTTTCTTAAATGCAAAGGAAATTGTTTTTAAAATCCTGTGTTTACCATATTTTTAGTTTTTTGAAAATATATCTATATTTAATAACGATTTAATTCTGAAAAAAAAAATGATGCTCAGAAAGACCATACCTCGAAATGGTTTTTAGTTTTGCAATAAATATTAATTTGTAATGTTGTCAGTTGAGTAATTTTTTTTTTCATTAAATCCTTTATATTTGAATCTACTCCAATTATATATTTTTTTTTCATATAAAATAAACAGAATAAATAGTAGCCGTATTAGTTAAGAACCCTCCTTCCTCCTCGGAAAATACAGGGTAAACAGACAAAATTAGATTTTTGAATTATTTGTGTTGGTAAAAGAGAATTAGAGAACTTTAGGTCCTCAGTGAGTTCATCAGCAACTCAGAAATACTCATTTCAAAATGATATGTTTGAAGAATTGGTCCAATGCTCTGCATCTTTTGAGTCGTATTTTCCCGAAGAACAGATAACAAAAATTATAATTAATTCACGGATTTAAAATTCTTTTTCAGCCCACAAAAGCCAGAAAATATGTACAACGCGATTTATGAGTGATTTTTAGAAATGACATCAGCTACATAACAAAATACCTCAATTAACCTTCAATTCTTTTCTATCAAGCCTGACATCAAACTTGATGAAAAATGAAAAAAAAAAACGATTTCATACCTCCCATTAGATACATATGTTAATGTGAAGTAATATGATTATTAATAAATAATACACATTAAATCAGTTGCCAAAAGGGTTCCGTCGCCAAAAATGTTTGAGAGCCGCTGCGCTTGGATATACTTGGATTATATTTTGTAACGTACAAACTTTTCCTGTAACACAGAAGTATTTTCAGTAATATTAACTAGCTGGATCCTATTTCGGAGCCCATAATACCTCATTTCGCAGTCCTGCTCTAACGCTTCTGCTTTTTAACTGTCTATTCTACTCTAATCAGATGCCGCGCACGCAAAATGTCAGCTATCGTATTTAAAAATCATGTAAGAAAATTCTATATTTCACTGCAAATTGCATGTATAACATAAGTCGCATGTTTTAGTATTGTTCTCAAGCCAAATTTTTGATTCTTTGTTTTGATTCTTTTTTGACATTCCATTTATGTAATTTTAATGATTTAATAATAATTTTAGTGTAACTAATAATATAATTTTTTTAAATTTTCACCATTGAATAATTCGTCCATGCTTTAAGGTAGGTATTCTTTTTCCCATTTTTTTATGTATATATTGGTAGGTAGTTTTATTTATAGATATAGTTTAGTTTTTTCTGTTATAAATGTAGGTACCTTATTTACTTATTTTATGCTAAAATTAAAGACAATGATTATTTATTAACACACGAAAGAAAGTTTACAAGTTTTTTGGATTAACTATACAAAATACCGCGGGTTCAGAAATATTTATTTATTTATCTTTATTTAGTTTAAACATCCGTCTGGATATGCCGTTAATTAACTAATAAATAATAATATTTATATTTTTTATATATTGTATTAATATAATTTTATTTATGAAAGGATGCAGGATTTAAGCAGGTACACATCGCTAACCAAAAAAAAAATATATATTATATATATATAGTACTCACGCCTGTGTCCAGGGTAGGCGGCGGCTACAGATTTCCATCTGCTACGATCCCGACACACCTCTTTTGCCTCACATCCATCAATCTAGCCATACAAGCTCTTATATTCCGGGTACTTATGACATTGCCCTTCCTCAGCAAGTCTCCAATCTGGTCAGAATACGTCCTTCTAGGGCGACCCGGTCGAAAATACATATTATTAATATTGTTTACTCTAAACGCAATTGTATAGGTATATATATATTTTTTTTCCTGTTTTGTTAATGTATGTTTTATTTTCCTTTTCTACATTTATATAAGGTATCTTTCGTTTATATAACCAAATTCATACCGGAGATTCGGTATGTGGTCAGAACCAACGCGGCTCGGCCTTCAACCTTACCAAATACATTTAACACTTTCAGGGCCGGGCGTTTTTCGGTTATTTTAAACGGCCATAAAAAAATAACTAATATAGATAACTACCTACTTTGTTCTGTTACTATATTTTTGTGACTTTTATTTTTTATTTTGAAATAAAATATATTTTATAACTTCACTTGATTGGTCCTGAAAGTGATCAAGAAATATTTTTGTTAAAAAACGTGGCTCGGCTTTTTGCCTCGCCAAAGGTGTCTTTTAAGAGGTTTAACTGAGAAAACAAAAAAGGCTTCGTTCGGAAATTACTTAACAAGGGAATGAAAAGTATTAAAAAAACTTCGTTCAAACCTACCTCATTAACCTGAGGATCAAATAAGGGATCATGAAATAGTTTTATTCAGAAGCGCGGCTCGGCCTTCAGCCACGCTAAAGACACTTAACCGGGGGACAACTTCAGAAATCAAACATTTATTTCGTTTAGAAATGCGGCTCGGCCTTCGGCCTCGCCAAAAAAACTTTAACAGAGAATCAATTCAAAGAACAAGAAAAGGTATCGTTTTGTAAGTACTCTACTAGAGGGGATGAAATCAGATATTAAAAGAACTAACTTCGTTCGCACACCCGGCTCGGAGAGTCAAGTCAAATATACGTACTATAAAACGAATGGCTCCAAAAATATTGACAGATTTGATGAAACTATAAGAAAACAAAACCAAAGCGGGCGAAGCCGCGGGCAAAAACTAATATAAAATAAATTTCATGAGAACCAAAAGAACTATAAAGTTATTGGTCCAAATAATATGAACAGATTTAACTGAACTACCCAAAATAAAAACGCGGGCAAAGCCGTGACCAAAAACTAGCATCCAATAAACTTAAAAATATACATTTACCAAGGGTTTCTACACCAAGCGCACTTGTATTGTAAAAAGTGTATTATATAACCTATTTTACAAAATACATAAAGTATTTGATTTGAGTATTTTAATTTGAAGTATAATATCAGACTAAAAAACGACAAAAGTTTAAAAAAATAATCTAAATTCAATGTTTTCTAGTCGGCATACGGAAACGTTTTCCATTCGTGTTACTTTGAATCAAACTTAAAACTACATACAAAATAAAATATGATTCGTCCTTATTTTATGTGTAGGTATATCCATCCACGATCTAAATGTGCTGATTCAGCAAAAAATTTAATGCATGTAAAGAATTAGACTCAGCGTTATTTGTTATACGAAGTACATTTTAAAGAAATTAAAAATGTATACCCTATGAAAATTTAAAATCATATGTATCTATGACTTTCTTTGGCACAAAGCAAGCATTAAGTAAGTAAATAAGAACAACTCGGTCAAGTAAGAAAGACGCTGAAAAATGTAAAAAAAGACTCCATGTTCTGTCTTTTTCAATTTGCGCGGTTAGCATACTTGAAGGACGGCCGTGAGAGTGTATGCGTGTGTGCAGTTGTGTGTGGGTGAGTTGTTGAGCGTGTTGACGATAAATCATACAAATGTATTTGTGATCACGATTGAGCGAAGATGGAGTCGGTTACACTATCGATTGTTTCGATATCGATGAGTGAGCATTGACCAACTTAGTCAGGTCAACGCGTCGCTAATTTTGTAATGAGCGTTTACAACTTAGTCTGTTCAGTTAAGGTCTAACATCCAGGTTTCTTTTAATGTTAAATTTATGTTTTTCGATCATATTGCACAAATTTGCACGATAGAAAATTAGAAAATAATTTAGTACAAAGAACCCAAGCAAAATAGAAACATATATAACATTATTTGCTTAACTTTCAAAGGAGTATCAGTTTTTGACGGAACTATGGAAAAGCATATTTAGAAATCAACAAATCTTTGTTCTAAACTGAGTGTCCAATTTCATGTAGTTGCTTGTCAAAATGTACGTAATACTTTAGTACATGAAGTACCCTGAAATAACATTCAAGATGTACGTGTAAATTAAATAGTAAAAAAACATAAATTATACCAAATTATATCTAAATGATTTGCATAATATATCCATATAAATATCATTGCTAAAATTAAACTTTAGTTAATTGTATCGATATGCCAATACAGAACAACCCTAGTCTATAGAACGCACTGTCTCAGTGTGCGTATCAAGTTGCATTTCTCCATTTTTATATCGTAATTTATTGGTCTGTAACGAAGTTAATTATTGCGATTTTTGTATTAAACGTTGGAAATTATTTATTTTTAGCATCCACACGCTTTACCACGAATCGACGAGTTTTGCGCGATTCATATCCAAGTTATTTATTTAGTAGTCGATTTATTGAATATTTTCTGTTCGTGAATTAATTTCTTATCGATGTAATTGCTTGTAAGTAAGGCTGAAAATTCCAGAAGGAAATTACAATCGGGAAAATTACTATTAGTGATATTTTGACGTTTTTTCGTTGTTGGCTATTGACGTACTAATAAATTGACATCGGGTCTGTGCTCAAAAGTATCCAAACTAAAAGAGAACCAAAACTATAGAAAATTTAAAAAGGGCAACAATCACACGTCTAACAAAATTAAGCCGTGCAGCAATGACATACGATTCAAATGTTTTGTTTCTTAATATTTTGACACTTCACTAAGGACACTTTTTTGGTAAATTTTATACTAGACCCGAGGTCCATTTGGTAGGATGTCAATGTTGTTGGCATAGAGAAAAAAGTTGCAACATTCTTTTGTTTAAACATGTCTAATGTAAAACGTTGTAAATTTTAATTTTTTTTTTTTTTAAATTAAGCGTTTAAAAAATGAACGAACTTGTATGTTTTATTTTAAACAAAACAAAGTTCCTTTTTGTAAACAATGCTAAAATTTCAAAATTTAAAATTTCGGAACGAAAGCGTGTTTTATTTACGCTTAACTCTACATCAAAAGTATAGGCGCCTTAAGGCGACCACTACTGCTGTTGACCTGCTAGTCTAGCATAACAAACCATATCGAGCTCGATACAGTGCTCCCTCTCACTCTGTTGATCTCTCCCGAGAGGGATAGATATTCTGTATCGAGCGGTTAAAGCTCGATATGATCTGCTGTGCTAGCCCCCTGGTGCGTGTGTCTCACTTTCTCACACGACTAGTTCCATACTTATCTCTCTGTCGTTCGGCGGGGAATCAGGCTGCGAACTCGCTCAAATTTACCTAAATACATAATTATAGGAACAATGATTTTAACTAAAATTCTCTAAATATAATCAAGGCAACTCATTTGTACTTAAACTCGTAATATCTTCAATGAGTATGTTTCAATTTGTTTCTTTGCATACTTAACTAATTATATCGGATCCTAGTCTTAAATTGCCTAAATTTGGACTTTGTTTTGGTATTTATTTATTTAAAGTCATTTATGAGAAATTTAAATATAAATTAAAGCACATCATTTTAGATATTCTGTGGTTTATCATATATATTTTTTGAATTTTTTTACACACATAAACCGGTCCTTAATTGATGTGGGTTTCAAGGTCACAAACAGTTAACAACAACGGCCTCTTAAGTTACTAGTTGTCAAAAACCTGAAATAAAAGATGTAGCCGTTTTAAAAGGGTATGTAACCCTATTGACTATAGATTTAAAAAAAAGAATTTTCAAACATTTTGCACTAAATGAAAAAAAAAACCTTTCCAAACGTACTTCCGAATATCATGTATAACCTTCTCACAAGAAATTTTTCTTCGGCCCAGAAAAAACAATCAAACCAGATCCATCAATAATCCTTCACAACAATAAAAAAGTCTTAATAAAAGAATCACCGGATCGAATTTCAAAAATACATAGGGTTAAACCTAGTTCACAATGTCGGGACCTCATCACGAAATGGGGTCACAATTTTTGGTGAAAAAATGCATTTTTGAACAAAAAATGTTTTAAAAAAGATACCACTTCTAAATGATCTACTTTTATGCTTGCCCAGCGTTAAAAAGATAACCCTAAAATTAGGGTGTATCGTGGGAATGGTACTTATCGTAGGGGAACGAGGTCGCGAATTATAAAAAGATTCTCAATTTTGAATGCTGAGATTTTAAATGATTATATAGGTAGTACAATTCATTTTTAATTTAAAACTGTGTTTATTTCAATGACTTAGAAACAAGTAATGCACTATAACTATTACGTAGCTATAACTATATCTTAACAATAATTAATTGTAGTGTCACAAAAAATAAGTGCGACTTTGTATACACCATAAAAGGTCCGATGATGGTATCTGGTAAATTTGATGGAATCAAAAAGGTATTCGAAGGCAATGCCAATCAATTTTTAAGTTGGGTCAACCCTTTAATACACAATTCCTTAAAACCCACAAAAGTTTTACACGACCGACCCTATTGACCTGAGGTCACACACATATCGAATTACGGACACAAAGAAACACATTATTTCTGGAATAACCACAAAATTAACAACCGTGTCAAAAAACAACAATGGCTGACCTATTTTTGCAAAAAACTAAATACAGAAAGGTCACGGGAATAGTCAAACAAATCAATAAGTGACCCCTTTGTAAATAATCTTAAGGAAATAGCAAATTGTGACCCCATTGACTTTTTTGCTATTTCTTGGTCGAGTTGGTCAGAAAGGGGCAAGCCACGGCTGTGTCAAGGTGGACAATAGCTTCTGATTGAATGAGGAGAAAAAATTGGCAAATAAGGTGTGTGGTTCAACGCAAAAACCTATTGTTGTCCGAAGGCAGTGGGCAAAAAATACAACGGAGTTCTTATGTATTAAAATCGTGTTTAAACGCAAATTTGATTTAAGCAGTAAAATTGTCAAACTAATGTTTATTTTCCTTTTATTTACCATAGAAAATGAAGTTTAATAAGTAAACTAAGTAAAAAAATATATAAAAGCCATTAAGTAATACCTCTGCTTCCTTAATGTCAAAAACCGTTATTCAATTCACCCACAACATAGAAAAGAACCCAAAACTGCGTCTATAAAATTCTCAAATTACTGCAAACAGTTATAAATCAAATTTTGAAAAATCTAAAAAAAACTATCTCACGCGTCTTGCATCATCTGTTGCTTCCTAAAAGGGGTGAAATGGCAATTTTTTTTATGGCACAATGAGTGAACGGTACCTTTGCTAAACAGTTAAGTAAAAAAAAATGCGGAAGATATCGTCTTTCGTGAAAAGGGCGTCCTTTGAAAAGCGTATCTAACTCTTTCCCATGGGTCTTAACCTTGGCAAACTTTTTTGTCAAAAATTGAGACACCTTTGCCATCTTTCCGTTTTTTTTGAATTGTCAGTTCGGGTTTTTTATTGCGCCGTCGATGAGCAAAGGGCGAGGGGTCGATCCCTATTCACGCAGTCGCTCGAACTCATTGTGTTAATCTTAAGATTCAGCAGGTGGGTCAGATGGGCCTTCAACTCGCGTTTTCGGGTTAAGGAATACGATTAAATTCTTTAATTATTTTATAGCTCTTATTTAAGAAATAGTTCGGAATAAACAACATTTTTGAATAAAAACAACAACGTTCACACGTTTAAAAACAATAATTAAGGCCCGCAAAAGCGTCGCTAAATGCCTAAAATTCTCGAGATTTGGACAAGAAATATAATTACGATCAAAATACTCTCACTCTGATACATAATTTTATACGAGTATGTACAGTCGCATGAAATTTGTCAATATAAAAAGAGGTCGATCAAAATAGGCATAATTACAGATATTTCAAGTTAGTGATGGCGGGAGGATTTTCCAAAAATTACTGGACGACAAAAAGAAAGAATTTTCGGAAATACGCGGCGGCGTCCGCTTCGCCGCTTTATCGTACGGCGACAAAAGTGTGTATCACGAAACTTGGCATTCACAAATATAAGATTTTAATTTTCGAAGAAATTATTGTAATTGAAAAAAAATACGAAAACAGGAATTGTATGTCAATTCACTGACTAGGAATAACTTAGCCCGAAAAAAGTAAAGTATGTAAACGTATATTGCATGTAAGTCGATCCGCAGCTCTATTTCAAAAAAGTGGAAAGATATGGCATATATTAATTTATTTAACCTGTCCGATTAACGTGCATTTTTGCAAGTTTGCAAATTTTCCCGCCAATTTTGTTTTTGGCTATATCTCCGGAATTAGTTGTCCAATTCTAATGCAGTTTTGTTTTTCTAAAACTAGATAAAATTTCCTACAAGAAAACATTTTTTTTTCTTGGGGTAATTTGGGGGTGGGGGGCTTTCTCCTTGAAAAAATATTAGTTATAGATATGAATATATGTATGTATACTATATATATATATATATATATATATATGTCTATTCAAATTTTATAGTACTGTAAAAAAATATAAAGAATAATAAAAAAAAATATATATATATATATATAAAATATAATATATAATATATTAAAAAAAAGAAGATTTGGGCCTAGAATAACAATCCACAACTTTTTTTATACGATTATAATATTTTATTTTTTATTTTATTTTATTTCTCATCTTAATAGCTTTCGAAAAATACCCATATCACTAGGTTTATAATATATTAACTAACAATAATAATTTCTTATTTACAATTCGGCCTAGGCGTGACGATCGTCACGACTGTAATTCTACGGGCAAACTTTTTAATGTATTATTAATTAAGAATTAATGTTGGATATAATTGTAATTTTTTAAATAAACAAATTAAAATAGCTAGGACTACTAAAAAATTGTAAAAAATTGTAAAAAATTAATCGTTCATCGTCACCACCAATTTTTTTGTTTATTGTCAGATTTATCATCTTTACGCCGCGTTCATAAAATGATTTTACGTAACTGGTGTTCACTATTTAGTATAGATAATATCGTGAGAAAGTTAGGTCTGCGTAGCTAGTACAGTTTATTTATAATATGAAACACTTTTTTCGATTGCAAAACTTTCTAAACTAAACCGACTTGATTTATGATTAATTACCCGAGTCTCATTGTCAGTCTCTAAATATTAGAAAATAGATGGAGATCTTCCTAATGAGAACAGATATTTGTACAAGAATACAAACTGAAACAAAATATCCCACAAAAAATGAGTTCCGAAGAAACGGATCATTTAAATTATCTAATGTAAGTATAGTTTTTAATCTTGTCTATTATTTTGCAGCGTAATACAAGAACTAGAGGTCTGGTTCGGCTGAACTAGTATGAATAAGTACATAAATGGACGAACATTCCTAAAATGTGCAAAAATAGTAACGTCCCGTTTAGAAACTATATTATGTCTTACATACGTGTAAGTAGAGAAATGTGTATGTGCCTACTATTTACTAACACCATTAATGTTAATCATTCAGCAATAATAGAGATTTATGATTTTATTATAAGAATGATAATAATTTATAAATTACTTTAAATATGTATCGACTGCAATTATATTGTTTATCTGTGTTATCCTCTTGTAAATTTTATTTTTATTATTATTTATTACGAACACATGGTTGATTTATTTATAAAACCGGTTTACCTGTGTATAAAACCATGCAAAGACAAAAAGCTATTGAAATATGCTGCTCATATATGTATACGTTAAAATTTGTTTTCTTACGCTTATAGGTAACATAAAGAATTTCAAATATTGTATCATAAAACGTTAATTTATACTTACGCAATTTTGTCCTCCAATCGTGCGATCTACAGTGTTACATCCATCTCTTTTTCATGAAAGAAAACTTGTCATCCGTCCCCCTCGCACCCACTTTGCTTGGCGCGTTTCAAAAATGGAACACGCAAAAATGTCCACAGCGCAAAATGACTGGCATAGTTGTCGAACTGTTTCGTTATATTTTTGTTTAAATTTTGAAAATTAATAAACGAGAGGTTCCCCGCCGCATTTTTGCGCGTCCTCTGGCCTTAATTAGATTTTTTGGAATAAATGGTAAGTATTTCGTGTTCGAAAATGATATAAATAATTCGCAACATCATAATACTTCTGCCTAAGCTGCGTTATTATTTTTGCCTATTTATTAAATGTTATAAGCTTTTCTTAAATTAAGAAATTCGATTCTTGTGGGCTAGGTTGTAGTTTGTACGAGTATTTGGAATTAAATTGAAGGAAAATTCACTTGGTAGAGTATAAAAAAAAAAAGAATCCGGAGCTTTCTTCAGTAGTAGACATAAGTAGGTAACCAGTTGAATCTTATACTAAACAAAAAAAAAACAATCAAGGACTCAGCCATTCCTTTGCCAGTTTAATAAAGTTTTAAAACCTCGGTAATTTGTTAGATCCTTGATCAAATAGTAGAAACGAGTCTCAGTAGAAGCAACAGTTTGCTGGATCACAATAGGGCGGCTGCGCGGGCGACGCGAAGCCACTTCCTTCGAGCGAGAACAAGGGAAGCTAAAGAGTTTGTGCTTGAATGTTTATAAAAAATACAGACAAAATATCAAAACTATATACTGGACTGTGTATATGTGTATATGTGTATTAATAATTATGATCTTAATCGATCGAAATAAACGTCATTCTATTCTATTCTATTCTATAAACAACTAAAAACAATCTAAGAGTTAAATGTGCTGTCGCAAATTATTCTTTTTAGGAACTATTTGAGTCTGAAAATAATATGCGTAAAAATCATTGAAAATTGGCCTGATTTTTCATTCGTTTTATTCATAAAACAATTGATGGTGAGGTGCGTTTCAAGGGTGCAACAATGACAGATCAAGCACCTCAAAGCTAGTGTAGCAGAAAATTAAATTATTAAAATTATTTGGAGTACGGAACTACCATGTGTCTGTTTTCTCATCGAACTTATCATCTCGTGAACATGACACACGAAACTTTGGTCAAAATTCTGGAAAGTAATAAAATCAAACACTCTTCATATTAGTAAACTTTAAACTTTCGCGATTTTCACACATTATTAACTTTTTATTGGGGTCTTACTTGCGATAACTAACAACATACCTTAATAGATAGATATGTGCTTGACGTTTCGATGCCTCTGTAGGCTGTTAAACAAACAAACAACTTGTTTGTGTTAGCTTGTGACCACGACAGCCTACAGAGGCGTCGAAACGTCAAGCACATATCAACTCTTGATATTCTTATAGTATATACATATAACTATGCAAAGTGAATGAATTTATGTTTGCAAAAAATAATGATTTTGTGGTTTCGTTCTATTACAGTAAAAGCTAGTGCTCAAAATAGTTCCAGGCCATTATGTTAAAAAGCCGAAGGTGCACATGCATTAATCCTAACTTAAGAATAATATTCGTAAGGCAGAGCTGTCGACTCCACACATTTTATCACACAGTACCTTTTTATACTCTGAACAAATTATGTTACCGCGCAACCCTTCTAAAATCCGTCTTTTATAAAAATATATTTTATTTTTTAATCCTTTCAGCCGGCTGTAACATGACGCGGCAGATTTTGTCAAAATATTACACTGTCACGTTTTTTTCTCAAAAATTACCCCTTTTTCGTAAGATTTCTGTTACAATATAAAAAGGGTTGCATTGGCGACGGGATATCTGATATTTTAGATCCAAGATAACGTGAAGTAATGACAAGTTTGATGTAAACTTTCTTAATGATTCGGTAAAAAGGGTTGCGGTTGATTTTATTAGAAAATAGGTATTGTTTTGTAGGGGACCTATTTATCAATAATACCTAAATGAGTGTACTACTTATAAAATAATATAAGTAACAGATCAACGAAAAAACCGAAAATTCAATTAAATCACTTTCAAAGTTTTTCAAAAACCCAGAAACCGTATGCCTATGTTCAATACATATTTTGTAAGGAAAAAAATCTAAAAGGAAGTGAACCAAAGCCCGTTATTCTAATCCATATTTCGAACACAGAGCCATATTCCATATTCGAACAGTTCCTATTTTCAAAAGAACTGAATTCTCATGCCGGCCGCGTCTCGTTCTAAATATAAAACTCTTTTTTGTCAAATATGGAAGGGTTAAGTTAAAAACATTCTATTTTTGAATTGTTAAAAAGTTCACATTCAATGGAATACGTCAAAACTTCATAGTTAGTATAGTAATAGCGAAATATTAACATAAATTGTAAGAAACAAGACAAATATTTATTTCTAGGTACGTACATTTATATTTAATAGTATTATATTCAGTTTTAGGTAATTCATTTGTTTTAGTTTTTATTATAGGATGTATATATAATAATATTATTTGTAAAATAATAGTAATAATAATAATAATATTCAAATAATATTTCATTAAAATACACCGATAGAATAAAAATATTTAGCAATATCAATATTTGACTATTCATGGATTCCGAATCCATTTTTTTTTAATTTGGTTGTCTTAGAGAATTGCAAACAAAACGTATTTTTATTGCATACTAGCCTTTGCCCGCAGCTTCGCCCGCGTTCAGTTAATCTTTGTCCCGTTTTCGGCTTAGACTTTATTTTATGAACACCCATATAGCTTATGTATTGTGTTGACCAGGGACACTACAATGAAAATAAAGCAAAAAAACCACATCCAAATCCGTTGAGTTTCTCCAGAGTTAAAGCGGTTGTTCAATCTTTGCCCCGTTTTAGCTTGGGTGTTATTTTATGAACACACCGTATAGCCTATGTGTTGACCAGGATCAAACCGCATCCAAATCCGTTGAGTGGTTCTCCAGTTGAAAGCGTTTATTAAATCTTTGCACCGTTTTCCGCTTGGGCATTATTTTTTTAACAGCCCTTACAGCTTATGTGTTGACCATGGTAGTTTTGGCTTCAGTACAATCAATACAATAACCCATTTCATTTAAAATTTCGCGAAAATTCAATGTACACACACGACTTTTTTAATAATTTATTATTAGTAGATATAGATGTCGCAGGGTTATTGTAAAACCTATGAATTTATAATTTTACTAGTGATATGACATAATTGCACTGTAGGTTTTTGTAAGTTAAAACTATGAAAGAAAAAAATCCAATATTTTAAACGCTTTGCTATTTATCCATCGCAAGGAAATACAGATTAACATCATATCATTGCAGTATAGGAAAGCAGAAGAAATGTAAATCTGAATGTAAGGAACTCTGAACCTGGATTCGAATCAGGAACGAGAGGTCCCAAGTTCGAAGGGAAGGTAGTTAAAAACAATCTAGTGGTTTTATAAACTGCTGGATCTTACAATCTCTTGCTGAAATGTACCTACGTACAGTACGTTTGGGACTATCTTTTGTCGGCAATGACAAAGGCGCAATGTAGTAATTCTGGCGTAAAGTCGTTGCTACGAAAATCCAAAGCGTTTCTGCATTTGCTACGCCGTAGCACGATCAAATATCTAACGATTTGTTCTGTGAGTTCAGTTTTATACTGTTGAAAATTAACGCACAATTTTTTTTACATGTATGACCTAAACGCAAAAGTTATGATAACTTTCGTAGTTTATTGTCATGTTGCATTGATTTTAACAAAAAAAATCTAATTCTACAAATATTAATCTGCATTTGTAAAATCCTCGTATTGTGTGAATTATGTACAATCGCGACATATACTGTACCTACATTATTCCTTTTTCAAATGATACGAAAAGACACAGGAAACGTGAGTTTTTTGTCACTTCCATAACCGTCAGCATCACACATCTGTCTCCATCTCTCTTTATCTCTGAGTAAATTAATAGAATAGATAGAGACAGCTATACCTTTTCTCGACACTATCTCAGGTGTGTTGACAAAAACAGATGTTGAGTCGGCGCGGGCGCATATTACACAATTACGATTCTATTTAATTATTTTTTTCTCGCGTCGGTTGTTATTTAGGATTTTGTACGTAGGCGTGAGGTTGGTCACAATTGTAAGAAACAATTGTCTTATTTCTACTTGTCATGTATGAAAGATCCGTTAGTCAACTTATTTCGACACTTTTATGGTTCCATTAGAAATTTAGAAACCCCTAATTGTGAAGCCTCTGTAGTACGATCATTTCTTGAATTCTTTGAAATCAAAAACTGGTCGGTTGCAAAGAAATTTGTTCTTATTTTATTGACTACATTTTTAATTTATTACACATACGAAGTTGATGTCAACATTATTATCCGATTAGAATTACACCTTCTTCATATTATTTCATCCACTAACATGTGCTGAAGATATTGCAGTAAGCAATTATGTGCCGCCTTTGTAAAAATGTTAGTTAATGTAAATGTGCGATAAGTGTTATATATAAAAAAGATAGGAAGTGACTAAGGGACCACTAGCGGTCCTTTGATTTTTTAAATTATTAAACCGTAAGCCATTATTTAGCTGTTGGAATATCTTCCTTAGCACGAAGTGATAAAGTTCAATTTGAAATGTACAGTTCGGAAAGGGAAGCGGTCCTTTAATTTTATGAATTATTGAACCTTAAGTCATCGGAAAGTGCTCGGAAAATGATTTTTTCTGCATATATGTTACTTACATTGTCAACCTAACCACTCCTCCTCCCTTCGCTCGTCGTCGCACGCAACCCATGTCTAGCAGTCGAATAAAATCATAACTAAGGAAGCCGTTAACGGCTATTTAGTCACTTCCAAAAAGATATAAAAATAGCTTATCGCTATTATTTACTACATGAACTTAAACCTGGTTTTAAACGAAGCTTTGGTATCACCATCTTTATAAGCCTCTGTAGTAATAATACAGCTATTTTGTTCTGTACCTCTATGTGCCAAGCAAAAAACATCAGCATTGACGACGTACAATTCATAGACTTTAAATGTAATGTTATTGTGCGGAAATTAAATTTTTATGGTGATTACTTTAGATCTTAGTCGTTTTGATTGAGTTACCACACATTTTGTGCACTAACCGTTTCTGGAGTAGTAAATACACCAAGAGTTTATGCTCGCTATTATGTAAACGATTTTAACGGCTATGACGCCAAAAAAGAACTGCCAATAAGTAGCCTGTCATGCTGTTGTGTATACATTTGTTGCTGAGAGGAGGAATTGAGCATTTTGCCTCCGACTTATATGCGAATAACATGGCGGTACCTCCACATTGGAGCCCGGCATCAGCTCCACCAGCTATAAACACAGAGTATAGTTTATTAGTATGTATGATATAATGTGTTGGGATTCTTGCGATAGATGGAATGAGAAATAGCAGGCATAAAGTTTGCCTATAGTATCGTTGGCATCAAGTAGTATTGTTAGGTTCTGATTTTGGATCTACAAGCGGGCTTTAGAAGAGGTATGGGCTACGTGGACCTACATTTACCTTACGAAGTACATCTGAAAAATATCAAAAGGGATTTTGCGCGTTTGTAAAGGCTTACGATAGAGTGGTAGGATGACTTGTAGACAATACTGTCCGTGCTTTGGAGTGATTGGCCACCTGGTGCGGGCCCTGAAATATCTCAACGAGAATTCCAGTGCTTGCATCAGTATCAACGTGGAATATACTGAATGATTTAACATCTCTAGGGGAGTTAGACAGGGATGTGTGGTGTCACCTTGGCTATTCAATCTATTTTTGTTATGTACAGTTTTAGATGATTTAAAAGAGCGTGAATGGGGATTAAAGATAAGGGGGGATATGGCTTTATGGGATTCTTATGTAATGCCTCACATACGCCGATGACTAAGTTCATTGGCAAATATGTTGTTAGAGATGATCTGATGCCTTGAAAAGGAAAATAATGAAAATTAACGAAGGAAAACAAAACTATTGGTTCTAGTTCTAGGGAGATATCATTTGGAAAATGTGAAAGTGGTATGTCAGGATAGTAGCAGAAGGAGATCTGTGGTATCTGCCGAACCATCTAGAAGCTGGACGTAACGTAAGTATATGTTTGTTTGTACGTATATCCAGATAAATACAAGGTGACATTTATTTATACAGCCAAATTAATAGTGGAGGCTTGATAAGTGATCAGCACCACGGATGAACAACATTTTTTGCGTAATTTGAAAGAGAAAATTTTGACTTTCCATTGTGTTGACTATAGGGAAAAGGGATAAAATAATTATCAAATTTTCTATAAAGGATCATCGAACTACCGCGTCTTCATTATGAATTTGGCTGCATAAATAAATGTCACCTTATATAGCCATCAAATAAAAAAATAAACCTGTTTAACTAACTTCTATTTATAAAACCAAATTGTAGGGAAACATCAATATCTACATACAATACCCTGTTTGCATCTGTCTTTGACATACACATTTTTAATTAATACATTTTTTGCATATTTTTTTCGAATAAAGCGGTTTTATTGCTTCCTTTATAAGGCTAAATGAAACGTGTTATGACTATCTTGTCTATAGGCTGTTTTATTTTCATCATCTCAATTCTCAGCGCAGCACCCTTCGGTCTGTCTAAACTCTCATATCTTTAGCACCACTCAACAGTTTTTGGTACAATTTTCACTGAATAATAATTGTGAAGTCTGAAAAAGACACTAACGCGACTTTTTGGCTTTTCTAAGTGTTTAAGAAACTCATTTTATTTTTGAGACCTAATGGTTAAAAGTAATAGAGTTTGTGCCCATCTTCGTCTGCGCTTAAGAGTCAACATGATGCAAAAAAAAAAGTTTGCATACTTCATTCATTAAATTTATTTGGACCTTGCTTTAGTATTTATTAATTAAAGGTCTCGACAAAAGTTTAAAATGATACTTAAGCTACCTCATTTCAGATATTCTATAATTTATGGTAATCGAAAAAATTAGTAGTGAAGTGACTGTTTAATTTTTTCATTTTCTTTTTCTAACGTAACATTTGATTCAAACCGGACCTTATTGAAACTTATCAAGATAGGTAGTTGCCGTCCTAAGTAAGTAATACAATAAAACTTGACCCATGATTGGGAAAGGGTTGAAGATCTAGTTCCAGCCGTAACTTTAGTTCTGGGTCATAATAAATTAAAGTCTAAGTTACTTTTTGAGCTGTAGGATAATGAGGACCCAATTTAAATCTGCTTACTAGTTCTTACGCGAATAACGAACATATAGACGGACAAAGACAAAAAATCTTATTCTTATTCTTATTCTTTATTGTACACAAAAAAAGGAGATTACAAATATTTGATACAATAATTTGAATACAGCGGCGAGCTTATCTCTCAAAGAGATTTTTTATAGCAAACCGAATGAGTATAGGAGTGCTTTAAAAAATAAATAGGTAACCATATGTGTACGAACTACATACTAAAATACTTACATAGGTGTATAAAATATATATAAATATATCTAACATACATACTAATATAACTAACTCTAATATAAACTGACTATATATAAACATGACATAACGATACATGATAATTGATAATACAGCAATAAATAATTAAACATATTTAGGATAGCTTAAGGATTTGCTGAATAGTATTCCTTTAGTTTCTTTTTAAAAGAGGAGATAGTGCGACAATCTCGGATTGTGTACGGAAGAGAATTCCACAGCCTGATGGCTCTAACAGTGAACGAATTTGCGAAAGCTCCGGTATTGTGAGAAGGCGTTTTAAGGAGTGTGACTGTGTGCGACCTGAGTGGTTTATTGATATCTCTGCTAAACAGGAAGTTGAAGCGCTCACGAAGATAATCCGGAGCTGTTGAACTCTTGAGGACATTGAAAAGGCAACACAACGTATGGAGATTTCTGCGCTTCCGAATAGGGAGCCATTTAAGTTCCGCGTGGTAGTATGAAACGTGGTCGTATTTGCGCAAGCCATACACGAATCTGATGCCCAAATCCTTATTTTTACTGGTCTAAAGGGGGCTCCAAGAAATCTTCTTTTAAAATTTTCTTCTTTATACGAAAAAAAAACCCTTGCGGATTTAAAATTGATACCAAAAATTGATAAGATCCCAGTGCGGTTTCAACATATTTCAACTGTTCCATAATTATTGTGATACAGCTTGCACAGATGTATATCTACTGGTCTACATTTTCATTATTTTTCTATTAAAATTTTGGTAAGTAAATGAAATGGCGAATATGTTGTTAGAGATGAGGATACTTCCTTTCTTTTATGTAAATTTTAAACTATTTTTGGTGCACGTTAGTGATCAAAGATTAAATCATGCAAAGTTCAACTATTTTTTGAGTAATATCGATGTAGTTTTCTTGTTTTTGCCGCTCCATTTCCATAAGATCTTGTTTCGTAAACTTTCAAATATAAAGGAAAGGATGTTGTTAAGGACATCGTTTTTTTCCATAACCTATTCAAAAATTTAATAGGTGGTAGAGCTGATGCCGGGCTCGACTGAGGAGGTACCAGCATCTTACTTGCAAATCCTCCCGAAGTTATTCGGGGGAGAGTAAGAGAGCAGCTCTTAGGCAAAACCAGGCGGCCCACCATTGCCTGGGACCGATGGACGGCGGTTTATCCATCCCCAATTGCCGGGTCTTATATAAAACAGACTGGTGACGGGCAGCGGCTTCACTGGCGCAAGGGTTTCGGCACCGCGCTCACCAACCCACCTGCCCAGCGTGTGTGAATATGGGCATTTCTTCCAGGAGGACCGCTAAGAGGGGCGAAATCCTGGAAAGGCCTATGTGCAGCAGTGGATGAAACAGGCTGGTGGATGGATGGATTCAAAAACTAATTCCTTGATAATAACATAGGTACCTACATACAAATACCAATCTAAAATCTTTCTGTCAATTTCTGTCTGCTAGTGTGACACATACAATCGTTAATCACTCCACGTCACACGTATACACGAACATAAAAATGATTTAAACTAGACTAAAGCACGATTTTAAAACTTTAACAAAAGCACGAAATACAATATCTCATTATGTTTGAAAAATCAATGAGAAAATTTCGAGATTTGACCCAAAAAAATCAACCCTCCGTCAAAGGGTTATAAAAAAGAGACAGATACAGTTTGTTTGCTATTAGAACGGGACAACATTATAATCTAACCCTTTTGCTGCACCTGGACCGCTTTTTATGGCGTAGTTTTTGTGTTGAAATTTAAAAAAGTGCAAAATTTCGTTTTGTTCGGGTCAATATTGATTTTTGGCTGAATATAACCGCTACAACACAATAATGTTCGTTAACTAATGTGGCTTAAATGTGCCGTTTTGCGGCCATAACTTTTCTTATTTTACAAAATTAGGTTTTTAACTTTACAATATTAGAAAATATAATAAATGTTGAATATATACTTCGATTTCGCCGCCAAATATATCTTCCATGTGTTAGCTGTAGGCTCTTTTTTCATATTTTTAATTAAACTTGAAATAGTATCTGTTGATAGTTGAGATTGTCGGCACTTGGTGGAATTTAGTTAATTAAAAAGCCCCTGATGATGCTTATATGTACATATAGTGAAACCGGTTGGGTAGTGTAATATTAAATATTATCTGTGGAAAGTGTTTTCATCATAACAATGAAATAGTCTCGAAAACGTTTACTCTTTTTGAGAAATTATCCCTCGAGAATTGGAAACAAGGGAGTTTTTCTTTTCCATTAGGTAAAGTGTATGAAAAAAATGTACATGTGGAAACTAAGAAAACGTTTCGGGAAAAATAAACATTAATGCTAAATTTCAACAATAGATAATGCAATGTGTCCTGGCTGCGGTACGTATTCGTTCTGTCCAAACTGTCTAAATAACTCGTGACATTTCAACAAACAACATGAAGAAAGATCGTCACGACATGAATCCCAGCGGGGGTAACAGAGGTGTTCCCGAGTGTAAACTGTGAAATAGAAGTCACAGTCCACACCCGGTACACCCGCGTTTTACCGACAACTGTCGAATCAAATCAAATCAAATCAAAATATTTATTTTGTAAAATAGATACATGAAGTATACTTTCTACAAGTCAAAGTTAATCTTTACAATAAATATCTTTAGAATAAAAAAATATAAAAAATTTATATGTATATACTAATAAGGGAAATACATACAAAAAATATTTAGGTTGGGCTACAAAAATTTAATTATACACCTACATAAAATAGAGAAATCTAGGAATAAAAATATTATGTATAAATGATGCAACGAACAAACAAGTTGATAAATAAATACGGGAAATACATCCAAAAAATAATAAGGTTGGGCTACTAAAATGTAATAAAGTTATAAACCTGCATAAAAAAAAGAAATATAGGAATAAAAATATTATATACACATAATGCCTAACCATCCGCACCATTCGATTAGTATTGCTAAGAAGAAGGGCAAGAAACTTAACAAACATATTTTTTTTCATTTGTAACATAAACTGAATCTATACAATTTTCTTATACCTACTTAAGTAAAGGCAAATATAAAACCATAGGAATTATGTCCAAGAGAAAAGAAAAAAAAAATTGATCTTAGTCAATCCGTCTTACATTGTCTATTACCTTTTACAGCATAGTCAGTTTACATATTAATTAACTATAAAGGGCTTAAGATTAGCCTTTAGAGGAATCAAACATTTCGTATTAAAATTTGCTAATTATGACTTACAATTTTGATAAAGATTATTATTATACTGTCGCCGTACTTCACTCTTTTGAGGGCATGCAGGTTTCCTCACGATGTTTTCTTTCACCGTTCAGCAAGTGGCTATAAGTACGCACTATAAGTTTCCGGAATGAATGTGAAAAAATACTATTAAAGGTACAAAATTAATTTATTGTTTTTCAAAATAATCTCCCTTGGCGTCTATGCACTTTTTCATTCGATCAAACCAGTTTTGAAAACTTTTGTGCCACTCCCCTGTGGTGACCTCTGAAACGTGTTTTTCATACTCCTCGACAGCCTCTTATGGTGATGAAAATCGTTGACCGCGTAATTGGTTCTTAATTTTTGGGAACAGAAAAAAGTCACAAGGTGCCAGGTCGGGACTGTATGCAGGATGACTCATGAGTTCTACATTTTTCGTCTTCAAAAAGTCGTTTGTCTGTCTGGCCGTGTGAGAACTAGCATTGTCGTGGTGCAGGATGATACGGCGTTTACGGTTATTTTTACGGAGTTCGTCAATAACTTCCGGCAAAGAAATGGTCGTGTACCAGTCACTATTCACGGTACGACGATTCTCTAAAGCAACAGTAGCCACGTGTCCAGTTTTATTAAAAAAAGAAGCAATCATCCGCTTAGATGCACTTTTCACGCGCGCCACTTTGGTTGGTTTCGGCTCATCTTGAAAGACCCATACGCTCGATTGCTGCTTTGTTTTGGGATCGTAGCAATAAATCCATGTTTCGTCACCTGTTACTATGTCCCACACCAAATTTGACGCACCTTCGTTGAATCTGGTAAGCATGGCACTGCACCAAGTGACGCGGTCCGTTTTTTGAGCCTCGGTCAAGTTGTGTGGGATCCACCGCGAGCACAGCTTTCTCACACCCAAATGTTTGTGTAGGATTGATTGTATTTGACTCATGCCTATTTCTAAGGATGCGTGAATTTCATGGTAGGTCACATGCCTGTCTGTTTCAATCATACGGCGCACAGCATCGATGTTTTTGTTGGTCACAGCGGTGGACGGCCGACCATCGCGAGATTCGTCACTGAGATTGATACGACCACGCTTGAATTCTGCAAACCAGCTATAAACAGTCGTCTTGCATGGTGCTTCATTGCCAAAAGCTGTTTCAAGCCGAGCGATGCTCTGTTGAGCTGTCAAATTACACTTAAAATTGTAGAAAATCATACTACGAAAATTTTCCCGAGTTAAATCCATGTTGATGCAGACACACAATTTTTTAAATGGCGCCACAAGGTAAAAACAAAAGACAGTCAGATGAAACAAACTGCATTCTACAGCCAAAGAGTTCTATTTTCAAATGTTGCAATAAATTTTTAAATATTGTTTATGTAAGTGGCCAGTTCCGGAAACTTTTAGTGTTACCTATGTATTAGGGCCTCAAGAAAATATCTCGTATTCACAAGATTAATAATTATTCAAAAAATATTCATATTAATTTTTGTAATCATACGAACTCTATTATAAAAATAAAACTTGATAAGAATTTCATTAGTTCTTTGGGATTTTTTCCATAAGTCAAAAACATTTTCCAGTATATGATTTATAGCGAAATCCATTACTTTGGATACTCCTTTCATCTTTAATCTTTGAAAAATGCATCTTCTTCAATTCTGTAATTATTCAGGTTTATTTAAAACTTACCTAAAAGTTCGATCTCCATAGCTCACTTCGCCTTAATCTTTTCGACAATTTGGTCATATTTTTAAATCATGTCACGCATGACCATTTTCAACATCGTCATGCGTTCTCCTAGAAACGCAAGAATTCGGTTTTCTGCGATCCCCGTCCACGGTGGTACATTCTCTTATGTACTAATCTAGTTTTCTTCTAAGATTTTCTAAGGTGTATAACCTCTTAAAAATAGATACAAATAGATAAAGAACTTTGTATATCATCTTAATAGTAGTTTAAATAATGGCAATAAATTACGAGGAAGAATTGAAACACGAACATAGAGAGTGTTTTAAACGAGTAAGTTATTGTAAAGGCAATAGTACTATGTATATCATACTACGTTTTTCAATGCATAGTGTGAGTAAATAAAATAAACATAGTTAAAGAAAGAAACAAGCAATAAACACTCCAAATAGGCGGGCGTTATTTTTGTCTTCACTGCACATAACTTGCCAAATTAACGGAAATGAATTGCGTTCAGTTTGATGCGTTCGTAGGCTGCGGTCGGGCGACATCCACCCCACATGCTTTGATTCTGTTCTGCTCTCAGTGCTAAGCGGTTGTCGTCCGACGATCAAACTGAACGCAGCCTAAGAACACATTAAACTGAACGCAGTTTATTTCCGTCAAGTCTATCTATGATACACAAAGAAAGACTACAAACTTTCCCTCAAAAAATAAAGCACTTGTGCGGTAAAAATTACTTTGCCAATAGTTTTGATGCATATGAAATGGGTTTTTACGAGCACTTATAGTAGTTTATTTAACCTCATATCGTAAAATACACATTACGAACTCAAAACTACTGGCATAATGAGAAAACTTTTTCATGGACGTCTCTAAAAAAATTAAAAAAATAAATTTTAGTATAGGTCTCCGAACAACATAATGCTCTAAAAAAACTTTTTCTGAGATTACAGTACATGTGATACTAACGAGGAAGGCAAAGGGAACTTAGCTCATACAGCCATATCTGAGTTTTAATATCAAATACCAATGAGGTTTTTATAATGTTCTCCAATACGTAGAAAACAACAACGAGGTTACAGTCAACATTATTTTTGGTCAGGTATTGTCTATAGCTTACAGCGCGTTGGACTCAGTATCCCAATGGATGAACTGAACTGTTTGTTGCGCCATAGGTTTCGAGGAAATTTGTTTATTACTTACTGTGGTTTTATGGGTCAAAATAATTATTTTGCCCTAAAATTATTGACAGCAGGGATGGTGATGATATTTGATTTCACCTGACATTTTGGAAATAAGAACAAGCTTTTACAAGAAAAATCAAAAATGGCTAATACCAATTACCTAATTACCAAGATTACGGAAACAAGTTAGTAGGAGTGTATGAAACTATACATAACTAGGTATTAAAACACTCGTGTTCTATTATTTTTATGTTCCAGTTTCATAAACTACTATTATGCTATATGTGCGATAAAAGGGCAATAGCTTATGAGGACGATTTAAAACACGAACGATAAGCGAGTGTTTTAAGCGTTACGAGTAAGTTAATTGCCCTTATCCACGTGTATCATAGTACGTTTTTCAATGCATCCATCCCATCCATCAGCCTGTTTCGTCCACTGCTGGACATAGGCCTTTCCAGGATTTCGCCACTCTTGGCGATCCTCCTGGAAGAAATGCCCATACCCACACACGCTGGGCAGGCGGGTTGGTGAGCGCGGTGCCGAAACCCTTGCACCAGTGACGCCGCTGCTTGTCACCAGTCTGATTTATATAAGGCCTGGCAATTGGGGATTATCCCAAGGCAATGGTGGGCCGCCTGGTTTTTTTGCCTGAGAGCTGTCCTCTTACTCTCCCCCGAATAACTTTGGGAGGATTTGCGAGTAAGATGGTGGCACCTCCACAGTCGAGCCCGGCATAAGCTCTACCACCTTACTAATTTCCAATGCATAGTGAGTAAATAAATGAAACAGAATTAAAGATACAAACAAATAATAAATACCTACTCCAAATGATTTTAGGCGGGCATTCTTTTTCCTTGCACGCAAGTTACCAACTTGACAAAAATAAACTGATTTCAGTTTGATTCGTTCTTAGGCTACTTTCCGTCACTTCACATTCCTTGATACTGTCCTGTTGTCAGTGGTAGGCGGTTGTCGCCCGACAACAAAACCGAACGCAGGCTACGAACGCATAAAACTGAAAGTAGTTTATTTCCGTCAAGTCTATGTACACAAGAAAAGACTTTCTCTCAATAAATAAAAATAAAGCACTAGTGAGGTAAAAGAAAAACTAGGTACTTTGCCAACAGTTTTGATTCATATAAAATGGGTCTTCACGAGCACTTGCATTGAAAAAATAATAACTTAAGAAGAAGAGATAGGAACAGAAAATAAAATTGTTTTTTTTTGTAGCAAAGCTATCGACACAAATGTATTTCCTATAGAGAACATGACTTAACAAAATCTTAGATTCCTTATTCAAAACAGATTCTTATTTTAAATATGAAATCTCGAAGATGCGTTCGAGATTTAAAAGATTTATTTTTATTTTTTCATATTTCGATTCGAGGCTTTCGTTCGATGAGTGACGAGGCGCGTTCAAATGGGCTTTTTAATACGCAGAGTAATGTTTTTTAAGTATTTCACAGATTTACGAATGTTACGTACGTTACATAACCAATGTTATTTTAATTTTTGAAAACCTACTGATTAACTAAACCTTTGATGAAACATGATTTGTTCTGAACCTACATTTTAAACCTTAGTTACCTTTAAAAACGACAAGAAAAAATCATAATTACGAGAGGGAACCTTACCTAGGTACCGTTTCAAAAATATTAGAAAATAACAAACGTCCGACCAATACCATGTAGTTATAGTATTTATACACATATTACGAGTTTATATCACCTAGTCTGCCATCTCTAAAGGTTTAATAGTTTTGGAAGCTCCAAATTAATAGTCAATAAAACGGTAGCCCACGATCTCAGAAAACTGGCCGTTTACACTCATGTTCTCGCCATCGAAAACCCATTAACAGATAAAAAAGAAAACGAAATCCAAGAAACAATTAAAAAAGGAACAGCGCAGCAATGAGAACAAAAAGTATCATATCTCCATTCCATATTTCAATATTTATCAAAAGATCGTTCGTTTTCGAACAAAATTCGAAAAGGGTATGCTTTACGTCTTTTTTATTCTTTTGTTCAGTTCATTTCTCTTTAAGTATATAAATGAGGCTGGCGGACTCGGATTCAGTTTTTTAAAAATCATTCCGTTTTTTAATTTCTTACAAGACAAGATTATTGGAGATTTAGAGTCTAAAGAGGCAAAAGAAACATTTAATAAATTGAGGCTTTTGTTACCTAATTATATATACTTAATGCTTTTTTATTATTAAATACTCGTAGTTATAATATTATATCTTGTCAAAATAACACTTATAACAATATATTATGTACGCGCATATAGAGTTTGCTTTACCTCCATATATTTTGTTAAACGCGCAAATATTTTAATACAGTACTAAAATAAATTATGTTGTTAATGAAGGTTTAATTTCTGACAGAAATATTTTGAAAAAAAACAGACTCTGAAATACCCATTGATATTTGATTGATAAAAGATTGACTATCTACTAATAATTACTTATCATAAGCCAGCAGATACTAGCGATTGCTGTAGTAATATAGTATAGTAGGTATAGTAATAGCAGATAGTAGCTCACGTCAACTATTACCTTCCAGCCCCTAACTCCTAACTAAATAATTTTAAAATACTGAACCCTAATTAGTACTTCTCTTAACGCAACTCTATACATTAACATTAATTTAAAATACATTTATATGCTAATATATTCGCAAAAAGCAAAATATACTTGTGCGTGTATTAACTGAGTTTTGTAACTTCAAATCATTTTTTGATTTTTCATATCTCATTTGATTGGAGTCGGAACAAAAGATCCGTGGAGACGAATTTCCCAGACAAGAATAGGTCAACATTATCTCCATCCGTCCATCAGCCTGTGTTCGTCCACTGCTGGACATAAATTTCGCCACCTTGGCGGTCCTCCGTCCTCCTCATCCAGCCGCCACCCGGATTATTAAATAAATAAATTAAATTAAATTATTGATTAAAATAAGATAACAGTCTAAACAAGATTTTGTTTTCTAAAATATCATTGGCAGCCATCAGACCCGTCATTTGCTTTATTTTCATTAAAATAGCAGCCAAATGAAAAAGAATAATCCACAGTAGGCCCCGACGAGATTCGAACTCGTGATCTCCTGTTTACTAGACAGGCGCTTTAACCAACTAAGCCACGGCGCCGATGAGAGAGTCTTTCCAAATTAGCTTGTGATAGTAATGCGTCTCAAGGTGATAAAAATAGTATATACCTACATACCTACTTAGTTATGTTTATTTTTAATTTATTGCGTTTAACAATCGTAGGTATTTTATTACTTTGTACAAGTTTGTAAATCAAATACCACTCGGATTTTTTGATAAAAACAAATAAATTAAAGCAAGATATATAGTCCACTTGAGCATATAATCTTGCTGTTTATTTTAATTATTATTGCTATTTGTATAGTTGGGTTATTATTAAAGCATGCAAGGTTTCTGTCTAGAATCAAAATTCATAAGATTAATTATGTGATGTTATACATTACATACTTGAACCTAAAACTCAATCGCTTTTTTTAAAATAACAGTTAATAAATTTACGTCCTTCAGGAGTTTATTGTTGAGATGCGATTAAAATTTCACGATATTATATTCATGTTCATGGCTTAATATATCAAGCTGAAATGAACATCGAATAAATATGTTCTAGTATATATGTTGCAGTCAAAACTCTTAACCAGTCAAAAGTACTATTGACTAGCAAAATCAGTCAAAACTAATTTCAAATTCAAATTCAAATTCCAGAAGAAGAAAAAATTGTTTTCTTAAATAATTTTTTCACTTCCCAGTACAAAGTGGTTTAATCAGCTGACTAAATTTCTATGGAAAGGTAAAAACAAGTATGTGTAAAAAAATTTTTTTCGGTGGAATGTACTCTATTATGGATACTCTATCATCTCTTGAATTTTTTTCACTTTACATTGTAGGGCCTTATATAAGGTGACTTTAATTTATGCAGCCAAGTTCTCACTGAAGACTCGGTAAGTGCTCAATAACAAGGTTCGATGACCCTTTTTGTGAATTGAGTAAATTATTCTTTTCGTGTTCCTTACAAACGCAAGCCCAGCATTACTATGGGACGTCAAGACTTTATTTTGCGAATTTAGCAAAAAGTGTTATCGCCCGTGTTACTGATCACTTACCTTGCCTCCCATATGAGTTTGGCTGCATAAATTAAAGTCACCATCGATATAAAGTCACATTATATCGATGTAAAAATAGAAAAAGTCTCTAGAACATTGCAATAAAAGATACGTCATTTCAAAGTATATTTCCATACTTATAGTGGGACACCCACTGACGATCGTCAAATCATATAGGGAATTTCCCGGCGACCCACAATCTTAAAATCTGGTCCAAAGGGAGATCTTTGGCACAAATAAAAGAATAAATCGGAATAATTAATTTCTAATTCTGTGTCGAATAATACTTGGCCAACTTAATTTTGGAGTTTATTTTTCAAACATTTAGTAAGTATGCGTAATGAGAAGTTTATATAATATATTGTTTTCAAATTTATTCAGGCCTTGCGATAACAGTAAAGAACCCTCAGGGTACGAGTCGCCCTTTTTTATTAAATAATCTTAAAAACTATGTACTTGGCTATTTAAGCTGTTTGGTCCAGAAACACACAGGAATCCCGGGAAAATGTGGAATATCTTCGTGAAATTAAGTATAACGATGTAGCTACCGCCTCTGTCTAGTGGTTAAGGCATGGTCGATCGTACAACGAAAGAGATAAGCATATCTGAAAAAGCATGCCTCTGAGCAGAGCGGTAAATCAAGAAGAGCGTGGATAATGCTGTTTTTCAATGAATAAAATTTAATATATTTTCACAAAAGTGTGTTTTTAAAAAAAATCGCTGTTATATCGTTTTGGTTTATATGTTTTAAACAGTAATCATTGTTATTTTTACTTTATAAGTTTTGACAGGCTGCTTGTTTGAAATGAGAAAATAGCATTCACTTTGCAATTTGCTTCTATAGAGTTTTGGGCTATTACGTCGCCTTGGAAAAGGCTTTGCTTATAACTTGTATTTATTTCAGAAACATATCTTTTGTGGTTTGGGAGTACTACTTGTTCAAAAACTCCGTTTTTACTCCCTAACATCTCGACCACCAATATAAAGGACGTGGGTTCAAATCCCGTAGGAGCGGGCATATTTGCAACGTTTATCTGTGGGTTTCTACCTGTTTATGCCGAAAGTACGGCTATCGATAGGGTTTATATATTAATATATTAATAATCGCCATTGAAACGTGAGTGTTCTTACACTCTTGTGTGGACTGTGATTTCAACTTCACAGTACATACTTAGAAACACTTCTGACACTTCCTCGGGGATTCATGTCATGACGGTACCGTATATAACGTGTAGTTGTTATCTGAAAATGTTCACTATTGATTTGTCACTATTATTGACAACATTTGATCTACGATTGTGAAAATTGTCCGGTATTAACCCAACTAATGAAGACGATACTGACCTGTCCAACGACAAAAAAGAAAGAATGAATGAATGAATTTAAATACAACTTGTCAAATGAAAAAAATATTTGTTTTGATACGAAACCATCAAATAATAACATCATTACGACATCAGTCCCCAAAAGGGTGACAGAGGTGTTCTAAAGTGTAAACAAGTCACAATCCACACTTGGTACACCCGTTTTTCACTGACGACTGTTAAGTCACAAACGAAATAGGTGGTGAATAGGTAAGCCCTATCGTCGTGTTTCGGACATAAATGGACAAATATGCACGCAAACCGTGTACACCGCGGGAATGGAACCCACGATCGCTGGATTTGTACCCGAGGCTGAGCTCATTCGGCCACAGAAGCAGCGTTAAATAAATAGTACAGAAAGTATTTTCAAAATAAATAACCTAATCCCATAGGAATCAATTAAGCGCCTTCCATATATCTACCACTACATACGCCTATCTGCCGTGTTCAACCTACCTACTCGTATTCAAACAGGCGTAATCGGCATCACCTGAGGTCAATAACAAAGGATCCACTCCACAGATCCCGTGTTCCCGTATTCACAATACTTTATTACGTCTTCCTCGGGCGTCGTTTATTTGCGCGATCGGCCGGTACTGATTTAAAACTCATGTGTCTTCAGTTCGATTCGATGGACTGATTCAGTTGCTTCGATTGGGCTGTGAAGGGATCTTTGTCCATCGTGTCTATAGATTATTGGATCTTTTGTTTGTGTCAGTGTTTGTGTGTTTACTGCACAGTAATCAGTTTGAAAACACAAGTTTAACAAATTAATAATTTGTGCAAATGTCACACAAACAACCCAACTTTCCGATTTATAATGATAAGATTAAAAAGCATTATTCTTAGATCTAATAAATATTTTTCGAGACGCTATTACGGCATAGCAGTAAGTTTATAAAGCTACTACACAAAACAAACAAGGCTTTTTATGGAAAACAAAGCTTTTTTATGGAAACAACATTTGCAAAATAGTTAAAATAAACATCGATAACCAAATAAAACACCCGGAAATCGCGAGTTTTTTGAGCCGGATAAATAAGTATAAAATGAAAGCGTTAGAGCAACACAGATTTCTCTGAATAACCTTGCCTTAATCGTGTTTTCAATTGTATTGACCTTCACAAGGTACGATTACTAAACCGTAAAGTTTTGAATCAGGTAGGGACGTACAAACGAACGCTTTGCTCAGTCATCTAGGTATCTTACACCTTTACTTTGCTGTCTGAATCGCTTTTATTGCAATCAGTTTAAAGTCCTATTTGGAACATCTTATGAAGGCCTAACTTTGTTACAAGGGAGGATGTTAGTGCAATTTTGCAATACAATTCAGCTCTAGTTCTTTTGATATTTCATAATCCTTTTAGCATCTTTTGTACTAGCATGATACTACTTGTCAAGTGCATACGTTCCATCAATGATAGTTTTACTAGACTCTCTATCCAATTTCGTTTATACGCACCTATACAAGTTTCAACGTTATTGCAAACATCTGAATTAATGTAGATATAAAAACCCTGTTTTTCCAAAACGCACAAGCGTAAATATTCACTTGCTTGATTGAGCTTCATCGCAAAAGAAAATTTTCTGTCATGAAAAGATTAAAACCCTTATTTTGCAAGTATCTAAGCTCTCATATCTCGCTAATACCCCATCAGCGTTTAAAATAATTACAAATCATCCCCTATTAAACGGTCTGTCAGTTCAGTATAACTTAAAAGGAGGCCGCTAAAACATTATTAAAAAATCGCTATAAATTCCTAATAACCGCGATGGAACCGAGACCAGTAATAAGTCACTGGACGCCGAAGGGACCTTTCTTCAAAACTTAATGTCGTAGGTCGATGACCTGCCCATTGTCTCAGCCCACACAAAAGGTGCGTTTTTTCGAAATACCCCAAAAAAGGTTCCAATATTCCATCATTGTAAGGCTGTCATTGATCATTTTTTTCGAAAAAAACCTCAGAATTCTCTCCAAGATTGGGTTTAACTTGAAAAGGGTACAAAAGTAAAGGGATCGGCTGCAGACAGCTGAGTACAACGTATTTGGTGGGTAGTTTTAAGTTTAGAACTTTTTGTTTCGTCGACGTTCGCTCGGCAAGGGATTTGGATGTCATGCCAAAGATTGTGATAGGATTATTTTACGAATTTTGGATTTTTTGATAAGCTCTATGTCAGCCGTTTATTATTTATTTTCTTGGCCATACACATGGTGACTTTTTTACTTATTGTAGCTGTTACAGATGGGATTACTTGATACTTGTTCCATCACGCTAGCTGCTCAGGGAGCCAAGCTGTATTAGAAATCAGTTGTGCGAAAAATCTCATTATAAATTTGCTGATAAATTGCAAAAGTTTTTCAGTTACTTTCTTATCTTCTTGGACTTTTTAGTCTTAAATACATCATAGATAAGAGACCTGAACTAGAACTGTGAAATATCTTTGCCAGTATGTACGATTACATTGGAGCTAGGCGTATCTAAAGCTAATACTCGATCGCGTAAATTAGCATGTCCACATTTCACAGAGAGTTGTAGTTTCAGTCTATAAATACGTTGCGACGGCGAGCAATGACAAAAGGTGCGCTCGCGCAACCCAAGCCGGATAATTCTACAACAATGTTCTTTCTGTTATTTATAAGTGAAATATATCGAACATCCGCGCGATTGCGCTGCCTTCACCCATACATATGAGTTTTATGAATCGCGGCTACAAACTCTATGGAGTCGCAATCGTTTTGTTTCACGTTGTCCGTTGTACTCTTACGGCAAGTGACATAACCCAGGTTTTCTAATATTTTAAGTTTTATTTATGGCTTAATGTGTATATATCAATAAAATTTACCTGAGCTGTGTTAAGATTAAAAGCAGTATCAACGCAGTGTCAATAATTTTTTTTATTAGCAGTTTTTATGTGAGTAAGAGATACAAAAAACGTATTAAATACATAAACAAAAAGTAATACATACAAATTAAGACAAAACAAGATTCTTCATTATCCTTAACAGTGTACTATGTTAGGTAAAAACTAAAGTTAGGTAACCGGTCTTCAAGTATGAGGTGGTGGACTTTGTCCCGGACTAGGCTGAAACCAGCCTTTATAGCATTTAATTATGAAACTAGTTTACTTCAGCCTATTAAAAGTCTAAATAACTTTACAGACTTGATCTTCATTTCTAATTTGAATTATTGGCAAGTTATCGGGTTTACGCACGTATACTTTGTCAAAGTTGGTCCAGCAGTACTTGTACTTACCTTTTAGTTTTTTGCAGGTTGCGGGCCAGAAAATGAAGCCTATGTAGCAGCTGTGGCAGTCAAATGTTCTGAGAGGTAAACAGGAGCGTCCTCTTGGGTGAATCCTAGGTGTTTCGCAGTTACTTTTATCTTATGACACCTTACGTAAAAAACAGTTTTTAGCAGGGCCGAGTTGGTTTCAATTATAATCGGTGTGTTATTATTCTCGGGTCTTTGAGAGGGATCTCACACTGTATTTCCTTAATATCTGATTTTGATATTTCACAGTTAATCGTTTTTGATAGATGAATAACCGTTTCTACAAGATCTCTTTTGCCCTCGTGATCCATTCTTGAAACATTTTTCAGTTCAAAGTTTGCTTTACGGAGGCCCATTTTCTAAAAACAAATGTTTTGTACCTCTTCCTTAGTATTGTTTCCCAGTACCTATAGATAAATCGATCCTTAAATTCAATGTTTTGCTCAGTTATAAACTTGATTGAGTTTTCAATGTTTATGTTTGATTGTTTCATTTCCGCAAGAGTAGTTATTCAGGGTAGCCAGTTCATTTTTATGGGAAGTCGTGCAGTGCGTAATTAACCTCCTCATAATATCTTCTTCAAAATCACCTAAGGCGTCAATCGGTGAGTTTCCAAGCTTTGTCTCAAGCCAAAGCTTTGGCTGTCGTTGAGTAATATAATCAGGCTTTTTATTGTATAACTGTCTCACCGTACCGATGCCGGGGAAGGTAAAGGGGTCCACAACACACTTCGTGTTTGAGCACAGTGATTCACTCATACGCAGACGCAGCGCTCACCCGGTAGTAAATGTACACCTCCTTATAACTTTTGCACTATTTTTTGTGTTAGATTATTTGTGACAAAATTCTATTTAACAAAATTTTCCTTTATTTTGTATTATGTTTCTTAGTATGTCTAAATCGGTTTATGTTTTTTGATATTGTTTTGTTTTCTCTCGCATTTCCATAGCTATTACCTTGTTTGTTGTGCTCATCTGGATATCTGTAACTATGTTTGTTTTTAAAAGTAGGGTATTGGTATTGTATAACGTTTATTATTTTGCTATTTATGTCCCTTGTAATTAAATAAATAATGTAATGCCTAATAAGTTAGATACTTAATTGTTTATATATTTCAGTTTCCTTTTATAAGTTGGACTTTTAAATGGTTTTTTCTGTTTCCCTTTTAAGGTGCCAAATAAAGTTGTATTATTGTTGTTGTGGAAATGCTCAGTGTCAAATCGGGCATTAGACAGTCACAGGTCTAAATAGCGTCATACAAGGGTTGAAATATAACTAGGCTTATAAAAAAAAAATGTAAGTCCAAGTCGACTCCATTGCCCTTGCGCAGAACTCGGCGGCCCGCGGCGACGCGCATCGATTTATGCCGATACTCGATAATTAAAAACAATCCGCCATATTGCTTTTTGTCTCTTTTATTCCCGTTTTTGTGCATCCCTCATTTGATTGTTGTACTTTTGCTCGTTTTTCAATGCTTGTTCTGAAAGGGCTCGGCTTTCCATTTCTGCATTATCTGGCGAGTTCGTCTCTTTGTTTCTGGACGTTTTAATTTATATTTTTTTGGTTTACGGGCTTAAACGTGTCGGGGAGGATTCTCAGAGTATGTTTTGTTTGTTGGAACATGCTATTGTAGCGCTCTGATGTTTAATTCGACATAAAAATCTCAAGTCTTTCTTTTGTTGCGTATTTTCGAGTTTATCGACGATACATGTCATTGTGTAGATTTATTCGTCTTTCTTTTTGGGATCTTGTTATTTACAGAGACAAAACGACAAGTGGATTTAATTGTACGAAGATATACCTAAGATTAAGGACAAACAATGAAACAATCATATTATTTTTAGATATACATATTGTATTTATAAATAGTTGTCACATGATATAAATTAAATTATGTACAATTAAATAATACAGTTAACTTTATATAAAAATAATTATACAGATTTTGGTCGGCATTACCAACAAACGATCGTTTCGAGGACGTTCCGTGGTGGCTCAGAAACATCCCAGAAAGGGTCGACACTGTTAATAATATTACGAAAAACGACCAGACCCGAATAAAGTAACGATTAGAATTGAAGCTTAGAAAGACTGATTTAATTAAACTGTTAGGTTAGGTGACGACAACAAATTAAATAAATAAATCAACCAAAAATTTAACAATAATAAAATTGGATAATCATTATTAACATTGACTAGAGATACATCGAATAAATCATCTCGTAGGCATTCGACAGGGTGTAACACTTAACTTAGCTCAATAAATAAATAAATAATATAATTTACGAATATAAAAACTCCTTTTGCACTCCGAATTATATAAGACTCGATATCAGTCCAGTAATGTAACATTAGACGTCGGCAACATTGAGATAGAATGTGGCTAGTGAGTCGCCCTTTGACCCGACCGCTCTGGCCTGGTACTGGCCGCTGTCGTCGGCGGTGCACTTGGCGATCTCGAACCGATACCGGGAGGTGCCCTCCATCGTGAAGCGGTACCGGGTCGACGTCTCGTCTACTGCCTTGCCGTCCTTCAGCCACTGCAGTTGTAGTGGCGGCTGCGGAGAAGCGTTTCAGTACAAATCAATATGTATGTTTAGACTCATGAAAAGGAATAACAGCGCTCATTAGGCTATAAGATTCAGTCTTTTAGATGGTAAATATAATAATAATTTAGCGAGGCTAGAACTAGGATGATTCTCAACAGTGATCCATGATTTTAATACAAATAGTGAACCCGAGTACAGAGTCAGGTCAAGGCCAAGCTATTTAAAGTGACCCGCAAATTGAAAACAGGGAGCCAGGTAAAAAAAATCCGGCCCTAATCCTATACATTATAAAGGAATTTCTGTGCAAAGGCACAATGCAAGTCAGCACTTCTCCAAATATAGTGTATATTATGTCACCGTAAGATTGTACGATCTGATAGTTTATTATTTAACTAGTAGATTATAATTGAACGGTAGGTTTTTGTTAGGTAGTTTATAAAGTAACCTAACCGGGTGAAAAACTATCGGATTTTACAATTTTATGGTGACATACATGTAATTTAATATAAATAATAATAATCTCAAGATTTAGGTGGTAGAGCTAATGCCGGGCTCGACTGTGGAGGTACCACCATCTTACTCGCAAATCCTCCCGAAGTTATTCGGGGGAGAGTAAGAGAACAGCTCTCGGGCAAAACCAGGCGGTCCACCATTGCCTGGGACCGATGGATGGCGGTTTATGCATCCCCAATCGCCGGGCCTTATATAAAATACCTCCTCTTGTCTTTTCCTTCTCACCGTTCTGGTTTTATGTCCGATTCTTTTGCCGTCACGGCTGTCCGTTTGTGGAACGATCTACCCGTTAAAATTAGAAATGCCCCGTCTCGTCATGCGTTTAAACAGTCCTTGCGCAGACATTATCTTAGTAAAATACAGTAAATCTGGTGTCAACATAGCAATCTGAAATTATCACGACTAGTAGTCTATTCTTGTATATTCTTGTATTTATTATTGTATTATATATATTTATATAATATTATATAAACGTATTTATGTAGTAATTATTGTTATTTGTTTAAAATATATTTATGTATTTTTATTAATTTATGTATTTAGTATTTACCTACAAATCTACTTATCTATTTTATTTATTAGTACATTCATGTCTTTTTTTTTTCTCACTTATTTTTTTTATGTCTTAAAGCCTTTCTGCACGCTTGCCTCTGTTCATTTCTTGTACTTTCTGTCGGGTTGACTGGGAGAAAATGCTTTTAGCATTAAGTCCGCCTGTTGTACATGTAACTTTTGTTTTGTGCAATAAAGTATTTAGAAAGAAAGAAAGAAAATAGACTAGTGACGGGCAGCGGCGTCACTGGTGCAAGGGTTTCGGCACCGCGCTCACCAACCCACCTGCCCGGCGTCTGTGAGTATGGGTATTTCTTCCAGGAGGAACGCCAAGAGTGGCGAAATCCTGGAAAGGCCTATGTCCAGCAGTGGACGAAACAGGCTGATGGATGGATGGATGAATCTCAAGATGCTTATTGACAAGTAACATAATATAGTACAAACATCAAGGGCACAGCGAGTTACCTTGTCGATCTCGGCGGAGAAGACGGCAGGTTCAGCTGTGGTGACGGTGTTGGAAGCGGGGAAGTCCTTGTACTGCGGCGTGGCGGGCGTCTCGCCCGGGACTCGAACCTGGACCGTGCACATCGAGAACGACTCGCCTGCGTCGTTGAACGCTTCACACGTGTATACACCTGGGGAGAGATGGGATCTATCAGCTAGTTTTTAAAGGAGGAGTTTCCGGGTAAATATAATTTGACGTGTGTTTATATAGCTAAACTCATACTGGGGGCTCGGTAAGTGGTCAGGACCAAGGTTCAATGACACTCTTGAAAAACGCAAAATAAAAGGTAGAGTTCCTACACCAAATGAGTCGAGGTTGTCCTTAAGCAAAAAAATAAATTCTATCGCACCCGCCGAGCACCAAGTTGGAGACATGTGTTAGGAGAAACAAAATTTTGGCAATATGAAAGTTTTCAAACATATTATTGGTTAACATTAACCTAGATTACAATTTCGATGCGAAATTAGTATAAATTCTTTGATTTTATCTAAAACAATTTTATCAAAAAAGCCTTTTTTTAGGGGTTTGTTAGTTTGTTTGTCACGACGTGATTCAAGTTTTTCGATCTTTAATATTGCATACATCTAGATATGTCAATGGATTCAGTCTAAGACATAACAAAAACATTTCATTAAAGCGCGTGACGGCTTTAACTCATTATGATGAAATTAAAATTTAATACAGAAGCATAAATCACCGAAATCTTTCAAAGCTGGCTCGGAACCAGCGGTAGCAAACTTGAGACAAGAGTTTTCGTATATTTTCTACGAAGTGGATCATCTAACTATGAGTATAATATAGATGTAAGAGAAAGGGAACGAGCAATCTGCGTATAGTGTAACGTACCAGCATCCTCAGGGAACATCTCGGCGATGGTGAGCTTGTGAATGTTGGCCTCCGAAGAGTACTGGAAGTCTTTGCTCGGTTTGATCTCCTTGTTGTTGTGGAGCCAGACCACGTCGAAGCGTTCCGCTCCAACGATTCTGAAACACGTATATAATATGCTATAAGTGCGGTAAGGAGGCTATATATTACGAGGACGATTTGAAACACGAGCGATAAGCGAGCGTCTTAAACGTTAACTCGAAGGGTCTGCTGTTGTCCGAGGAGATCCCGTACCCACCTTCCAGTCCCATCATCAGACCCTGGTCAACATATTTTACCAAAGTGCTAATAAAGACCAATCAAATAAGCCCAAAGTCGAACTCTGTATCAGTTGAGGAGATCCCGTACCATAACTTCTAATTACTACCAGTAGAAAAGTAAATTCCAAAAATCTTTAAATGACGATAACTTTTTTTTCCGAGATCTAAATAAAGCTATTATTCTATTCCAAATTAAGCTCTGTACAGCTGTCAAAACTACATGAAAATCCGCTCTGTACTTTTAGAGATGTGCGTGAACAAACAGACAGACAGACAGAAAAGAATTCTAAAAATCATTGATTTGTGTTCTATTACTCTGCTTTAGTCACCCCCTTTCTATTTCTATTACTTTTCTTCAATGTACAGACACAGCGGTTTCTACTGTTTTATTATAAGTATTGATTGATGATTGATTATTTGTGATGCAGAAATAGCAATAACTTTAAAAAAATATCGAGGGGATATTAGGAATAGAAAAATATAAGGTGGGGGACCTTACTATATAATTTTGAGGTAGTAACTAACTAGTAATGTACTGATGGAATATAATGTAAACAAGTTTACCTGCACTGAAGCGTGACAGAATCGCCATCGTTGACGATTTGCGAGAGCGCGTGGTCGACGATCCTGGGAGGTTTGTCTCCCGACTTGTGTGTGCCGGCCGCTGTCGCACTGTCCATAGCTGAGGGGAAGAATGTGATGGGGGTTTTACTGAGCGTATATATACTTCCATTTAAAATAAATATCCGATTCTTTTCACTTAAAACTAGTGTGTTTAGATGTTCACTGTCGTGTGGCTAAATATCGTGTAACGGGTACCTAATGTTCATGAATGAGCTATAGTGTACTCGCAGTTTTATATTTGAGACTTAAAATAATAATCTACGAAAATTCATAAATCACAGCGTTGCCTTTCTCAATTCTCAGTTTATCTAAAACAACAGAGCGTAGTACACATGGTGGTTCCGATCTATATATTACAGATTAAAGGCGAGGAATTGATAAACTTTTAATTTAAATCGGCGCCTTAGGGAAGTGAAGGGATTTACTCCATACAAATATGCCCTCCGAACTAGCTTATGCCGTAAGGTCGTATGCGGCAAAACAGTATTTTTCATTTAAAATGACAACTATAAGTAATTTAATAAATCTAATCGGCCACATTGAAGTGTGTTTGTAGACTTATTTAAATAATAATCTTAGAGGCTTCTTTCGCTCCCGTTTGTCAGTAAAATGAAATCTCTGTTTTTATTAAAGAGGTTTTCTAAATATTTTTTCTCTGCTATGAAAAATAATCAGTCAACTAAATCTTCGGGCAAAATGATGTCAATGAAATGCTTAATCCAGTATGTAAATTGGTAATTACATATGTTTTTTTATTGCTGAGAAAAATGGAGATCCATGTTGCCAAAATTTCCAATGCGTTGCCTTTAGGGGGGTGGTTCAAAGCCGCTCTCCATACTAACTTGTGGGAACGAACAACGACGACAGAAGCATTATAATTTCGTTGTGCTACTTTTTTCTACTCCTTCAATGAATTCTACACCCACGAATAGCCAATCTTTTCACACAAAAAAAGCTTTTACAATCTAATTTTGGTATTTAATACTTTCATTTTCTTAGACAGCAAAATTTTATAGTTAAAACAATTTCTTTTTTGAAAAACTGATTATTCGCGGGTGTAGAACGTGTAGAAAAAAGTAACGCAACGAAATTATAATGCTTTTGTCTTGGTTGTTGGTTCCAACAAGTTTGTATGGAGAGCGGCTTTGGACCATCCCCTTAATTATATAATCGGGGATAAGTCACGTATCAGACGGTCAGCGAAGACGAATCAGAAGAAACTAGAGGTTTCGTTTCGCTACTGACGCGCACGCCGCACGTCTATACTTCAGTTATATACCTAAAGTACGTGTTTTTATACTTGACCCAAAATCACCAGTCGCTAGGACCTATTGTCTCAACAACAATGTATAGGTATCGTATGTCTTTAGCACTGGTTTGGCTTAGGTATCTGACACACTTAATTAAACTCTTAACAGTCTAGCAATAGAGGTGATTTTGAAAAGCCTTTGTATCTTGAGCCTGGTTTTGGTTGGTAAAGTATAAAAACACGTTCTATATACATACATACGCTTGTAACACACACACACTCTAAGGCAAAAGTGTCGTGACGGTCGAAGTCTGACACTTTTTTCGGACTGGCTCTTATTCGCCAAGTGTCCGGATTGTAACGTTCAAAGTAGATAGAGTACTCACGTTTAACAGTGACCTTGCACTTGGTCTCGGCCTCGCCCTGACTGTTGATGGCCTTCAGCGCGTACTCGCCCTCGTCCTCGGGGAACACTTCGTTGATGGCGAGCGACGCGACGCCGTTCTTGTATTTGAGATCTATCACCTGAGGGTAACAACGTTCATTTTGTTTAGGGGGGTTTCAATTAAACTTGTCTGCATTCCGTGATCTTTGCGATAACTCCGGATCTCGTTTCCAAACGCCAACTTATTATTGTTTTCTTATTTTTTCTATAAAAAGTAGTACAGAAATGTGGTTAATGGCACTACCCAATTATGGATTGCTTTGTAAATGATCAATCATCATTTATCATCCTGAAGGACGTTGCGGGGGCGGCTGGATGAGGAGGACGGAGGACCGACATGAGTGCCGAAATTTCGGAAAGGCACGAACACGGGCTGATGGATGGATGGATGGAATGCATATAATAACACAACTTTAAAGAGTGTTTAAAATTACACAAATTTGCTAGAAAAGCCTAAATATCAATAGATAACAATTCAGCAAAGTAAACAGCTTATAACAGCACCGTGGCCGAAGGCCAAGTGATCCATAACTTGGCATCCCCCCCCCCCCCCCCCCCCCAGGAAGCCCGATGCCTCCCAGAAAAATTGTTTAAATATACTTATTTAAGAATTTTTGCGTTCTATAAAATTACGATTTTTATAATTAATTATCTCCGAACATGGCATTTTAGATTAACTCTCTTCAACAGCGCGGCGACGATCATTCATGTTAAACAAAACAAATTTTGTCTCAGGCCCCACGGTGCCCCCCCCCCCCCCCCCACCAACAAAAACCTCGCTACGCCAATGGTGACTTGTAGTGTCAACTTACCGCGGAAGAGTGCAGAGGTTTGCCGTTCTTGGTCCACTCGACCCTGGGGTCGGGGTCTCCTCGCACGGCACACGACAGAAGCAGCGGCGCTCCGTCCTTAGCAACTAGTACGTCGGGCAGCGCGCGCGCGAACCCGGGCTTGCACATTGTCTTGTCTGATGCCGGTACTGGAGACAAACATTTCGGTTTAAAGCGTATACAGGCATGCCACCGTTTCAGTACAAAATTTATAACCCGTTTCTCTGTTGTTTTTCGTTATAGACCAAAGTTTGAGAACTTTGTAGTTTAATAGGCATTTACAAAGTCACTATCTGGCTGAAATGTGAAATTTTTGTATAAGTACAATTTAAGGTAAGAAAACAACTTGTATGTAAATCTGTCTAACTTGATATCTTTAAAACAAATATTCAAAATTTTGGAAAAATGCTGCGTTTTAAAATGTCAGTACCAGATGATAGAGGTCTTACACTTTGGTCTGTAAAGAAAAACAACTGAGAAAGGATTAAAAAAAACAGTAAAAAAACAGTGGCGTGCCTGCCTATGCACCTTAATTATACATTGCATTCTGCCGACTTGCTGTCGCTGCTCTGGCAGCAGCAAAACCACCAATACAGCTATAAATTCCTAGAAATGATGAAAATGGTAGTGGCCTTAAAATGTTATTACAAGAAGCGCTAAGTCAATGATATATTATGTTTAATCTTTTTGTTTATCATTGTCTATCCGAGCGTTTTAAACAAAACCACGGCCTAAATTGGTCAAATTCAAATTTAATGGTCATAATTAGCCTGTTTAAGTAAACTACGTCCCTTGTAAGAAATAACGCTTTTTGATTTATTCTAACTATTAACATTTCCCATAATCCTCCCAAAGCTGGAGTTGTAGGTGTATTAAAACTGCATATCACGCATACCATACATTCTTATTAAAATCCCGATTGGGTCTATATAAACATCAAATGAAACAGTGAACAAAAGTACACGTGAATTTAAATCAGAAGACTATCACATTTAAGTACCACCAGGGGTCAAAAATCGCAAGCATCAACTTAACTGCATACGGACAACTAAACTGCAGAATACTTACAACTAAACTGCAACTTGCTTACAACTAAACTGCATCATACTTACAAACTAATTCCTTTGTAGTACTCCTCGACCTCGAAGACGCGTCCGAGTCCAACTTGGATCCGTAGGGCTTCTTCTTGCTCGCCTCTACCGAAGTCTGTGGCGAGTACTTCGGTCGTATTGCGGCGCCATGGGTCTTTGGTGGCGGGTCGACTGTCACCTATAATTGATAGGTGGATTAATATAAACACAAAGATTAGTAACATTCGGAAGAGATAAATATACGAAGTGAGAAGCAGCTAAAGTCCGGAATCTAATACGGGATATCTGTTGATCACCGGTCGAGTGTCGAGTTTCCTCTTTCGTCCAAGTCTTGTTCGCGACCAGACGTGTGTCCGATTTTACTCCAAACAATAAATCATCCTACATTCTAAAATAACTCCTCCTTCAATCAAAATAGTGTTGAAGCTTTGCCTACTAAATAAAAGTGGATCGCACCTCACGCATACACGCGTACCGCCGAGTGATTAGCGAGCGGCGCCCCTCCTCACCTCGGGGAACAGAGATAGTTGACATAATTGCTATACTCCTCACATCGGCGTCGCCGAGGCTGTCGGGATTGAGTGCTACGGACTGCTACGAGCTGCGTGAGCTACGAGTTCTGTATCACCGGCTAGCGCCTACAACTACGCTACGGATTGTCTTCACCATTCTATAAAGTGAGCTGAGTTTTCCTACTTTGGTGCTAAATCTAAATTCTACACATAATTATGACAACATCTCCAAATAAATCATATTCTGAGCCAGACATGTCCTCAGTTGGTCAGCAGGATAAAACGCCACCTACCTACGTGACAGCTCGAAACAAAAGAAAACGGAATGAGGACATTGATTATGACGCCTTCAAGGAGGAAATAAGAAACATGATTCAATCCTTCATTAAAAAACAAGAACATGAAGCCGGGTCAGTGGGCCCATCCATAAAGGACATTCGACAGTCTGTAGGTAACATTGAAAACGCAATAACTCTTTTAAGTGCCCAAAATGAGGAACTGAAAAACAAACTGGATGAGATGGAATCTGAAAGAAAGAAGAGCCGCGAGTACATTGCCATGTTGGAGGATAAATTAGAGGACTTGAACAGATAAAACAAAAAGACGTTCATTGAAATTAGAAACGTTCCATACAAAGCGAATGAAACCCAACAGGATTTACTGAACATGACTGTAGAACTTGCCAAGACAGTTAACTGCACAGAATTCTCTAAGAATCATGTAAAAGATATCTTTCGAGTGAAAAAGAAGGAAAACAACAAAACTTTGGTGGTAGAGCTGCAGTCAACCATGGTAAAGAGAGACATCCTGACGGCCACAAAAAGCTATAACTACAAGAATAAGACGTCAAAACTCTGTGCTAGACACCTAGGTATTACGGAGAAAGGAGATACGCCAGTTTACATCTCAGAGCAACTGACACCCAAGGCGGCGCGACTCTACTTTCTGGCTCGAGACCTGGCTAAATCACAAACTTATAAGTTCTGCTGGACTGCTTTTGGCAAGGTCAACGTGAGAAAGGACGAGAAATCACCGATTGTGCATATCACCAGTGAGGCGCAGGTTCAACGTCTTCTGAACACTTCCCAAAAGTGACTAGCTAGAGCTCGATTGTATTTAGCGCACTCTAGCTTATTACTAAGTGTACTATGGTTTAAACATGCCCTACCACACACACACAGACATTTCAACAAACAACCTATAAACATCTTAATCTTCATATACACACTTCCATACATACATATACTTACATACACATACCTACACAAAAATTCATGCCTTAGGTTTGTCGGTTCTCTGCTTCTACACACAGAACACTGTGCGGAAATATTTAAAATTACTGAACTACGTCCTTTATGTACTAAAATCTTATTTTAATGAATAATACACTTACTAATACATTGCACGATATAGACAATATTGAAATTGCCCGTTCTGTTCTCTGTGAAATTGAAGATCTCAATCGACATATACCCATAAAACAAAATGACTTAAAAATACTCTGCCAAAATATAAGAAGTGTATATAAAAATATCGATGATCTAAATATTACCGTTCAGTCCTTTGATTTTTTACCAGATGTAATTGTTTTAACAGAATGTCGCTTAAATGCAGATAAACCAACCCCGTCCTTAGAAAACTACACAACGTGTGAATCCACCCAACATTTGAACCAAAATGACGGCGTTGTGATTTACATCAAAAATGATATCGTTATCACTAACATTCGAGAGATCAAATTGGAGCATGCATCGTGTATTCAGATAGATACATACAATACTGCTTTGTTAGGGATATATCGTTCTCCATCAAACACAAATGCTGATCCATTCATAAATTCACTTAGTGCCCACTTAGAGACTATAAAAACATATAATAACATCGTAATAACGGGAGATATTAATATCAATTTAATTTCTAAAGAAAATGAACAAAATTATGAACGTAATAATTGAGAAAATTACTTAAATATGATATGTATGCATGGCTTGATGCCAGGTCATATTATACCGACTAGAGAAGCCAGCTGCCTGGACCATGTCATACTAAAGATCGATAAGACTAAACTTTCAGCACAAATTGCAGTTCTTGAAACGACTATCACTGACCATTCAATGGTATTCTTAAATTTATCTGGTCAAAAGGTCAGCAATACATGCTTAAGGGTTAAAAATGTTACCGACTTTAATAAAGCGCTAGCTAGTCTCGCGGAAAGGAACTTATCACAGCTTCTACTCTCTGATGATCCTAATTACATAGTGCAGCGCTTGGTTGAAGGAATTTTTGAGTCTTTACGTGATAACACGAGAACAGTAAATATACCCAAATGTAGACGGACCTTAAAACCGTGGATGACTATTGAGATTTTAAAGTGCATAAAAAATCGAAATAAACTTCAAAAACACCTACGACTAAACCCTGATAATGAAATCGCTAAAATTACTTATAGAAGGTACCGTAACCACTGTAATAATCTTATAAAAAAACTAAAGAGAATCTACGAGAGAAATAAACTAGCAGAATCAACAAAAAATCCAAAATCTCTATGGCAAAACATAAAATCACTAACTTATCTAAAAGGAAACAAAAGTGATAATTTAAAACTTCTTAACATCAAAAATACTCAAAGTGAATCTGTAGACTATGTAAACAATTACTTTTCCAAAATTGGTAAAGAGCTGGCTGAGGACATAATGGATAATAATTCGCTGATTACATATCAAACAACAAACAATGAACAAGAAAACCAGGTTAATTCTTTCGTACTACTGGAAACTGATCTAGATGAGGTACATAACGTGCTCATGAACCTTAAGTCGGAGAGTGCCCCTGGATATGATAGTATACCTACTAATTTTCTGAAGATGGCCAAGCACGAAATAGTACCTATTCTTTGCCACTTAACAAATCTATGTTTTTCACAGGGTACATTTCCATATATTCTAAAAAAATCTATCATAACACCAGTGTACAAGAGTGGGGAAAAGGACGATGTCAATAATTATAGACCAATATCGATATTACCATCCATTTCTAAAATTCTAGAAAAGCTTTTGAATACGAGACTTATTAAGTACCTAAACAAATACAATTTACTATCTGATGCCCAGTACGGTTTTAGAAATGGAAGGTCCACAGAAGATGCCGTGACATCTCTAACTACCCACATTATAGAGAAGGTAGATGATGGTAAAAAATGTCTAGCTGTATTTTTAGACTTAAAAAAGGCTTTTGACACAGTCTGTATCCCCATTCTTGTGCAAAAGTTGGAGAAAATTGGCATAAGGGACACTGCACTAAAACTATTTAAAGACTACCTAAGTGACAGGAGACAAAAAGTCAAAATAGGTCATTCTATCAGCAAAGATGCAGAAATAACTTACGGCGTCCCGCAAGGGAGCGTGTTGGGTCCTACATTATTTCTTGTGTATATAAATCAATTGTGCAGTATGAACATTAAGCACGCAAAAGTTATCTCCTACGCTGATGATACTGCAGTAGTATTTTCAAACACAACCTGGGACTCAACTCTAAAGAGTGCAGAATCTGGACTTTTAAAAATGTCACATTGGCTAAACTTAAACTTGCTCACTCTTAACGCGCTGAAGACCAACTTTATCTGTTTTACTAAATATAATCGAACCCAACCCCCCGATAACACTAAAATCAAAATTCATAACTGTACAAATGACCATCTAAACTGTAATTGCCCTGCTATTGTTAAGATTTCCAAAACTAAATACTTAGGCGTAATGATAGACCAGCGACTATCCTGGTTCCCACAAATTGAAATACTGAGTTCTCGAGTAAGAAGGTTAATTTGGATCTTCAAAATGCTTAGACATATAGCTACCCCTTCACTCCTCAATCAAATATACATAGCCCTTGTGCAATCTGTACTTAACTATTGCATACCAACTTGGGGAGGAGCTGCAAAATCTAAATTTATCGAATTGGAGAGAGCCCAAAGAGCATTATTAAAGGTTATGTATTTTAAACCCTACAGATACCCAACAGATAATTTATATTCTTTTTGCGATCTCTTGTCCGTAAGAAAATTGTATATTGCAAATGCAGTGCTAAAAAAGCATAAAAATTCTATTTTCGACCCACATTTTTCAAAAAAGAGAAAAAGAGGCAACATTATTAAACTTCCATTTTACAAATCTACTTTTGCACGCAGACAATTTAACTATCAGTCAGCTTATATATACAACGAGATAAACAGAAGTCTAGATATATGTACAAAAAATAACTTTGAATGCATAAAGCAAACAACATTATTATTAAAAACAAAGAGTTACGAAGAGGCTGAAAACCTAATTTACCAAATTACTTAGAAATAAAATTAACTAGTATGTAGTATGTAGATAAAGAAATATAAAAATAAAATATACAAACAAACAAACACACACACACGCACACACCCTCTCCCTATCACCCTCATACACATCCTCACACACACACACACACACATACACCCTCTCACACACCCTTCCATAGCACTGACGCATGCTGCATGTTATTTTTCTTTTATTATACTTTTATTATGTACTAAAATCAATTTTTGTAAATTATTCGAAACAGTATTTTAAAACCAAAGCTGTGGACTGAAGGAGCGGAGTCTTCTGTTACAGGTATTTATTACTTAAAAGAAGGCTCCAGTTGTAATTGTAATTAAGAAAATATTTGGTTACCACAATAAACATTTTTGATTTTTTTTTTGATTTTTTTTGAACTATTCTGTTATTCAAACATTCAAAATTGACAAAGTCAACTTTGAGGCCATTTTGAAAAAAAAATCATGAATATTTGGTTAAATGAGACGAGTTAAGTATAAAAGATCACCTTAAGTTCATAATTGCCCTAAAATGTTTATAATTTGGGTTTTCTATAACCAATATACTTCCTATACTTCCTGACGAAGATGAATGAGAGGTGACATCAAAACAAGCGGACTTTAAAATATTCATTTTCATTTAAGGTGCCATCGTCTGCTTTGTTAAAGCTTTATGAAAGGTGATTGGACAAATCTCATGGTTCCGCGTACCTTAGTCTTGGTGATAATCGGAGGCGGTGCGGGTTTGAGCGGCTTCTCGATGTATCGTCGGTCGCCCGAGTGGAGGAAGTTGTGCGCGAGCTGCGCTTGCTCCGGGGATATCACCTCGCCTGGGCAACAGAATATTTGAACTAAGTTATAGGGCGTCTGCAGGCTTACAGGAAATATTACGTTATCAATTCGTGAAATATCGATGCATCCAGGGTTTTTCTGCTTTAAAGATATACTGTTGTACTAAGAGAACTTGATTTCTCATGGGGGTAAAAGTATGATGGGGTGCATTTCGTTTTAGTCGCATCAAAGCAACCCGTGCATCTACTACCAACATTACAAATCTAAGGACTGCGTCTTCATGTGATTATATTGACAGCTAAACTGATAAACAAACATGGCGATTATTTCGTATCAATTCTGTGCCATTTTGATTGAAGCAACTTATGCAGTAGATACGCAAAACGGAATGTGACTTTTTTGTTGCATTGCGATCTTACTTGCGCGTTGCGTAGTTTCGCTTTTCAAAAGCGCAGGGGAGATTCCACATTACATTACATATAAGTGATATTTTCACGGTAACGAACTGCGGTGTTGTACGATTACAATCTTTGCTGCAGACTGTACCTAGATCAATATTTTAAAGATATCCCCACCTTCAACGATGACGACACACGACGTCTCGTCAGTGCCGTGAACGTTGGTGGCGATGCAGGTATATTTCCCGGAGTCCTCGGGCCGGCAGTCGACGATCTCGAGCGTGACGACGCCGTCCGAGTGGGACATCGAATAGTCGTGCTTCGATAACTCCTTTCTGTCTTTGTACCTGGGAAGAACAATACAATTTATAAAGTTAAAACGGAGCTAAAACACTAAGTGCTTGTTGTATATGTAACAGAAGAAAGCTTTCTTTATTTGGATAGGTTTTGAATACGTTGGCAATTTCAAACTTATGTATGTAAACTTAAGCGTACGATAGGTAATTCTCTAAAGTGATCACACGGGGATCGGAATAGGTAGTTTTCAATTAGATACGTAGATCACAGCATGGATATCGGAAATGCCGGGATCGGGGGATTTAAAATTTAATGTGCAAAGTACAAATTTTAGATACGCATGTTTCATACAAATATAAGTAACGACATTATTAATTTATATGAAAATAGAAAAAGATTTGCATTAGAAAATACTCTGTACACACCACTTCGAAATTTCATATCTGAGGAAAGAGGAACGGGGTGTTTTACGCTACTAAGGTTTGGGTTCAACATACATAGGTAAGAAAAGTTTTGGAAGCATTGACCTCTCATAAACAACAAGACATACAGTCTCTAACAAAAGTTCGTCAGAAAGTGTCCGAACGTGCGACGAGCAAAGTAGCAAAAATCTTCAACCAAATTAAGACGTTATGTCATTAACATAAGATGCAATGTCATGTCATTCGAGGTCTTTTTGAGCGAGATTGTGAGTTCTAGTTGTTTATGAGAGGTGAATGTTTGGAAGACATTTTTATCAATCCCAGGATTAGCAGGCATATCCATATTAAGATTTAGTAGTGAATTTTATTATAAAACTATCTATAATACTGATCACCTAACATGAATATTACATTAAATTTGATATTAATTCTTTACATCGAAAATATGTATCTACAGAGGCAGCAAAATGGAGCGGCCTTCACTTTGAGAGAACCTACGAAGACATTTCAAGAACTGTTGTAGTCGAGTGCATATCCTGTTCAGCGCACCAAAAATCAAAGTAAGAAGTTTACTTCACGAAGAATAAGCCTGTTTTTTCTACGGGTAGCTTCTTTTTCTCCAGAATGTGTACGTTGTACCCTGCGTATGTGACAAGGTAGGGGTCACTCACCATTTGACGGTGGGTGTGGGCTTGCCGCTAAGACAGCAGAGCAGCTTGCAGGTGTCGCGCGCCTGCATGACACGCGGCCGCAGCTGGAAGGTGAAGGCGGGCGCCGTCTCGCTGCTTTCCTGCCAGAACGTGTAAGGAAGCGCCTCGCGACGTCGCGGCGCCTCGGGCAGGTGCGTGCGCTGGACCTTCGGGACCGCTGGAGGGAAAGGAATTCATTATGCAAACTTTTTTACGACTACCTTCGTTTGCGTAGACTTCTCGATTAGTAAAAGAAGTCTAAATTTTATTTTGCGTATTTCACAGAAAGGGTCACTGAGCCTTGGTGCTGACCACTTACAGAGCTTTCAGTATGAATTCGACTATATAAACGAAAGTCACTTTATATTTAGCAGAGGTAGATACAATATTGGCCAAAGCAAAATACATCTAACAGTTTATTTAACAGTTACTCAAGAAAGTTTTTTCCAAGTATTTATATTGATCTAACCTTTAAATCCACAGCTGATCGTCAGGCACAAACACACAAAATGTTATCAATTATTTAACCGATCACTAACATGTAGCCTCGTGTGCCACTGTCACAAAACTTGAGTTTAGATCTTCCAATCTGAATGCGAATTAAAGGTTTAATTAAATCACTAATGGCAGATCGATTTAAAACTTTATTACTTTGCAAAACGATACAAATCTGAACGCTGCGGCAAACAAAATAAAAACATATGGCACTGCAGTCTTCAAAGAAAAATAAAAGGGAATTCTATTTCTACGTAGTGAAAAGTCAAAATCGTTTGTCAAAGTATCGGTACACAAAACTACAAAGGTGTCTGTATAATTAGTCGTCTGTGCCAATGAACTGTTCTAAAGGTGTTCTAAATTAGTCTATGCGCTAACTCGACCTAATTCTTGTCTTGACAATTATTGAAAGCCCGATATTGTTGTTTTTTTTCAAATAAACTTGTTGATGGAATTGGAACCAAACCAGATATCCTTACATCTCCTTGCAAATAATAAACAACAATATTAAGGGCCCATGCCACCTAAACGTGCCCCACCGTATTGCTGATTCATGACAGAAAATATTTGTTTAATGAGAAATAAATAACCACACAAGTTGTCGAAGAGTTGTATTACAACCTAATTAATTTGATTTCTGCATAGAATTCATAGCAAGCTAGAAAAAATCTAAAGTTGCTGAAAATCACGTAAAACTGCTCTTCGCGTATTTCTCATTGGCGATTTCTCAGATAATTTTGGAAACTGAAATTCAGGCTCCCGTAAGTTAAAAGTGTACAGAATGGTGAGATTAATTTATTTTCGCCAAACAAAAATTGTTACTTGGTGTATTTATCCATTAAACATCACCAACTTTTGCGTGCGATTTCCCCATACAAATTACTATGGAGGGCGGCATCGAAACGTGATTCTTTAGAGCGCGCGATGTTTCGGTTGTCGTAACCAGTCGTAACAGGCACGGCTCATAGCGCGCTATTTTAAACAATAATGAAACGTCATAGAGTTCAGTTCTGCCTGACGCAACATGAGGTGCTCAATGTCAGGGAGAACGGGTCCTTAAAGTCGATTCTGAGGGCTTTCGTTTTAGTTTTAGAGATGTCAAAATTAAAAATTTACCAAAGTAATAAAGCTTCTGTTTTTAACACAAAAAAATAATAACTAAAATTAAAGCCTTTAGAATTGGCTTTACTAAATCACTAAAGAATAATATAGACCGATAAATACTATTATTACCAATGCAAAATTTATTGGCAATGTAATTGTATGACATTCGAAACATTCAGTCATCACTTCTGTTTAAAATAGACAATGTACTGTGAGGTTTAAATGTGGCAATATTTATATCTAGCTATTACCGTTTTAATGCCAAGCTGATATAAAACTTCTCAATAAAATGCAAAAAAACTTCTCAATAAAATGCAAAAAATCATATAGTTTTCTCCTGGCTCCATGTTACAGTCCTATATTGCTTCACAATAACCATCAAAACATACATGTAAGATGTAAGACAGTGAGATAAGAGAAGATAAAACAGGGACTTACGTTGCACGTTTAAGAAGACAACTTCTTCTCTGAATCCATACGAGTTCTCGGCTCTGATGATGTACTCTCCACGATCTTCGAGCTTGGTGCGGTTGATGATGAAGTAGTAGTCATCGCCCGCGTACCTGGACACAAACATGAGGGAAATTGATCAAATGTTACTTTGTCATATGGTTGTAAAAACTGATAATAGCCATCAAAAACCAATTTTGATAAGCTACTAGTTCCTAAAAATATGAAGATAAGTATATGAAGATAGTTTGTAGATATTGCTATTTCAGATAGGATCAAAAAACAAAGATTAGTGTAAGACATTCAACAGCTATTACTAACCAACATTTGATATTGTGGTGCGATGTGGTGATGTGAGATTGTCAGTCAGTACCGTCTGTCGAGTCCAGGGGGCCTAGCACAGCAGATCATATCGAGCTTTAACCGCTCGATACAGAATGCCTATCCCTCTCGAGGGAGATCAACAGAGTGAGGGAGAGCACTGTATCACGCGGCACGCGCTGTCGAGTTCGATATGGTTTGCTATCTAGAAGGTGCATAATGAGCACCAAGTGACCAGGTATACGAAGATTCCCACGTTCTTAGGTCTATGTCAGTTAGTGGTGGTCTAAATTCACATTAAATTCACGCACTACACCCCTCGGTACTAAAGGGGCGAGACCAGGGTGTAGTGCAACGCGGGGCGGGGGGAACGCATTCTTTCGAAGTGCCGGGATACTTCCGACGACGTGTTGTACTTCAGCTCATTTGGCTTTGTAGCCACCGTTTTTTTTTTTGACGAACTAAGCATTTATCCGATGTAATACCAAATGTCAGATTCTTTTATTTATTAAGGCAAATAGGCACGCCACCATTTTAGTACAAAATTTGATAACCCGTTTCTCTGTTGTTTTTCGTAATAGACCAAAGTATGAGACCTTTATCATCTGATATTGATATTTTAAAAGGCGTAATTTTGCTAAAATTTCGAGCATTAATTTTATTTTAAATATATCAAGCTGGACAGATTTACATACGAAATTGTTTACTTGCCTTAAAGTGTACCTTTACCATTTAAATTTCGGTCAGATAGGGACTTTGTAAATGCCTGTATTAATATTAAACTATAGAGGTCTTAAGCTCTTAGTCTATAACGTAAAACAATAGAGAAACGGGTTATCAAATTTTGTACTTATGCCTATGCACGTTAAATGTTGCCATGTATCAACAACAACCTACATTAGATCACACTAGTATGAACGTACCTCTTCATGAACTTGACGGACTGCCGCAACTCCTGGTTGTTGCGGCTCCAGGTGACGGTGGGCGTGGCGCACGCGATGATCCTGCAGTACAACTTCACCGACTGGCCCTCGTAGCAGAACGCCGACTGCGGCTTTATCACGAACCGGGGCGCCGCTTGTCTGCGGTCTGACGAACGACAAATACACTTCAGTCCTCTAAACTCTAAATTCGAAGTGGGGGTGATTGATGGTCTAGCATGGACTCTCCGCGATCGTATTGAGCACTCCCCCCGATCAGTCAGCCCAGCCAGCCAGCCAACATAAGCCCATCTTTCGTATTGAACATTAATCACACTATCACACTAATCCCACTAATATTATAAATGCGAAAGTTTGGATGGACGGATGATGTTTGTTACTCTTTCACGCCGTAACTACTGAACCGATTGGGCAGAAATTTTACATGAATGTAGTTCTAGACCTGGAACAGGACATAGGCTACTTTTTATCCAAAAAATCAGTTCCCATGGGATGAAAATAAGCTTTCAAATTTCTATAGAAAATTAATGTGTCACCCTTTCACGCCATGCTTATGAAACCGATTAGGCTGAAATTTTGCATAAATGTAGTACTAGACTTTGAATAGGACAAAAACTACTTTTTCCCTTTGTTCCCATGGAAAAACTATAAAAACGACACACAAAATGGGAAACAGAGGTGCATAACACACACATTTCACCAGCTGTGTTTACTGTAGGTAACAGTCCGAATAATATTGACTGATTTTATAGGAGTACACAAAAACTAATTCAACGCGGGTGAAACCGCGGGCAAAAGCTAGTAATATTATAAATGCGAAAGTTTGTTTGTGTATGTGTGTGTGTATGTTTGTTACTCTTTCACGCTGAAACGGCTGGACGGATTTGGATGAAATTTAGAATAGATATAGCTTATACCCTAACTTAACACATAGGCTACTTTTTATCCCGGAAAAAGCATGTCGTTAAACCGAATAACACGCGGGCGGAGCCGCGGGCAAAAGCTAATGTATTTGCAAATACTCATTTGTATTTTGTGGTGATTAATCTCCTGCACCTCGTTTACAAAAAAATCATCACATTGTCAACTTCAAAGAGCTAATCTTTCATTCAACTTCAGTAACTTTCCCGAAAAGAATTGCCAAAACATCAGGCATATAAATTTGTAGCAACATAATGTACTACAGTTTTTATTATTGCTCACATTAACTGTTGGAAAAATAAATACTTCCATAAATTTTTCTGAATAAAGTCGCCAGTTTAATACGATTGTTTGTATTGAATAAAGCATAATTATAATTCAAATTTCATGTTTAAATTAACCTACCAACCGAATTCTGCAATTATATTGACATTCATTTAGTCAGATCGTAAAACATAACTAAGATTACTCCAAATTCCAAGAAAATTGCAATCCACAAAGCCACTGCATACAAAAAGCGTAATTTGGTGAAAGGCTCTTCTTTTTAACGTTTCATTTAGCATATTTACATATTGTATGAAAGTCGCATGATTCCATATTAATATAAAAATTATGCAAATAAAAAGAGATTAAGTAAAAAATATATTTTCCATTGCCATTTAGCTAGAGTGACTTTGAAGTTAGTGACTGTAAGGGGGCGTCGTTCAATTTTCAAATTTACTTACCTCCCTAGACTTGTAAATAAAATTTACCTCCCGCATTTCGAGTCAAATACGACTTCCTATCAGAGCATAAGTGATTAAAAAAAAACATTTCGTTTTATATCAAATGGCTAAATGAGAATTGATTAGAGCACAATCGTTTGATTTTTTCTGGTAAACAAATGTCATCATTTTTGTAGTGGTAACATCTTCTGATATATAAAATAAGGGAGATAAAATATTTTTGGTGATGATAAAAACAATAAAGACTATTAAAAATGTTCTTTAGATAACTTACCGAAGTGTCCGTCGTAAATCTTCCACTTCTCGATGAGAAGTTTCCTGAGAGAGCTGTACTCGCTCAGCCTACCGATCGGCAGAGAGAATGACGACCAGTTCTGTAACAACGTGACCAGATCAGGACTTGTTTAAGGATGGAACGAGCAACATGACTCAACTATAATTTTTGGGGCTTCATGTTATTTTCACCTGAGCGTGTAAAATATACCGCAACCGAAAGCAACTTCTATTTGCCTGGGCATAAACAATAATTTTATTTTAGCAAGATGTTCGACTCAAATAGCTAAATAATTCGATTTCAAGAATAAACATTCCATGGTTTATTTGTAACCATAAACAACGAAATTTGACCACAAACAAATTCTCAATGTTGCAATTGACATGAAGGATTTGTCTATGGTCATTGACATTTTTCAAGCAGTTCTAATTTCCATGCAATTTCACAAAGGGGTTGTACATCACAGCGTCTAATGATTGATGGAAAACTGAGTGGGTTTACCTCGTATTGGCTTCGTAGTCTGTTGCGCATGGCCTCATATCTCCTGGCCTCGATCGTGGCAGTACGGGCTGCGGACGCATCTCCCGCTAGCCACGGGTGCAACAGGCACTCGTGCGCCGTCAGACGTTTCCTGGACACAAGGAAGCACGTCAAAATACGCTGATTGTCTTTTTACGACTTTTGTATTGTTGGACATGTGACCTTCAAAACTTTACCGGACCGAAAACATCGTGTATAGTCCCCCAATTTTCTTCTATAAAGGAATAGGGACGTAGTATCTGACTGTTAAAATTGACATTAAAATTAACACTTCTAATAACCTTTCAAAGGTTGTTGTAACAAAGTTATCATAGTCATATGATAGGTCCAAGCCCTAGAAAGGGAAAGAGGTAGAGCAACAACTCACTCCTTGATCTTGAGCAGCAGTCTTCTGATGAAGTCTTTGGCATCTTCGGACACGTGCTGGAATGCCTCCTCGTCAAACTCCCAGTCGCAAGCTCGAACGTTCTTCAGAGTCTCTATGTCGTTGTTGCCCGCGAATGGTGATAAGCCAGATAATCTGAAGGAAAACAACATTATTAAATGAAAATATATCTTAATTAAAGTATACTTGAGTCTAGTGATATCGTCGGTTAGCCTCAGTAAAAATACTACAGTAATAATCAAATTATCATAGCTTCAAATGGTCAAAGATCATAACTTAAAGTGTTACGGGTTTATGTTATCTTTGTAACTTACGTAGTATGAGTTTTTGCTAAGAAAAAACACTGAAAACGATACCCTACTGGATCAATGGGACATTTATAGCTGGCCCACTAAAGGTCTGCGGCAGATCATTATGATGGGAAGCGAAACTCGACTTCCACAGCGTTACTCACGCCCATTACTAGGATTTATAGCTGGGGGGTCCGGCCCCCGGCTCCAACTCATGACGGCATCAACAAATATCTGTAGTAATACCTAATGTAATACCTAGTTACACTTTTACGCCGCAGACCCACGTATCGCTACAGCTAGGATACTCACAGCACGTAAGCCAGCACGCCGACGGCCCACATGTCCGTGTAGAAGCCGACCGGCTCCCGGTCCACGATCTCCGGAGCGGCGAACTCGGCCGTGCCGGTCGAGATCTTCACCACCTCGTTGGGATCGAGTCTGGTGGCTAGGCCGAAGTCGATGATCTGTTCGTACAAATAAGGGTTATAAGTCTAGAAACTGCGGAAAAACTGTTATATCGAAGTTTCTGCATCGAAAATGCAAGGAAGAGGGTAAATAACTGATTTATGTTATAACACAAAAAAGATCTTTATGCTTTTCAAAACTGTAATCTTTGCTACCCTACCAAAAGATGTAGGTAACGTTTATTGAGCATTTTAATATTATTAATCAAAAAAAAACAGGTAACATAAAAAAACTATTGTTTCTCAAATACTTACTTTACAAATGTACCATTTTAATGACTTTGCAGTATTTAAGCGGAAAAATATAATATCTAACTGCAACATTACTGAGATGTGTGGAATGGATTCTTTTACTTCTCTACATTTAATACCTTGGAGCTCATCATTTATATAAGGTGTGACTATCACCCATCACGGAACTTTATTTAACTAAAAGTCTACTTCGAGTTGCACTATATTCATTTCTCTATTTCAATTTGCCCTTGCCAGAAGATATCGTAAATTAGACGAAACCAGTCGCTAATACAGTTACAGTCGAACTCATAGAAGAAGACTTTTATTAGTGTTATTAGAGTGCATTACAAACTAGAAAAGATAAATTAGAAACAAATGTAAAGACGCAGTCGGTTAGCGCGCTTGTCTTGATAACAAGAGGTCGCAGGTTCGAATCCTGGCCCGAGGAATTTTTTCAAATTCTTGTGTTTACATTTGTTTCTAATTTATCTTTTCTAGTTTGTAATGCACTCTAATAATATTTAGAGTATTCCAAAGAGATGGATTTCGCAATAAAAACATAATCTTAGTTAATGAGAACTGTGAATTTCTTAACTGTCTGAAGCAACATATGTATATTGTAGCGATGACAGCGCCATTTGTTCCTAAGAGCAAGGCGTGAAATCACATAACGCCCTCGTGAGTGTTCAATATGTGCATTACAAGCTAGTTAGATCAAATAGTTACAAAAATATTCGGTGGACAAGTATGGTGGAAAAATTCAACGATCTAGGTAAGTACCTCGGTGGCGTAGTCGGTTAGCGCGCTTGTCTTGATAACAAGAGGTCACAGATTCGAATCCAGGCCCGAAGAATTTTTTCAAATTCTTGTCTTTAAATTTGTTTGTAATTTATCTTTTCTAGTTTGTAATGCACTCTAATAATATTAAGAGTATTCCAAAGAGATGGATTTCGCAATAAAAACATAATCTTATATTTATAAGTGTGATCAACAATCGTCTTTGTCCATACCTTGACGTCAGTCCCGGTCTTGGTCTGGCACATGACGTTCTCCGGCTTGAGGTCGAGATGTATGATGTTCTGCTCGTGCATGTGTCGCACTCCTTCGCAGATCTGCCGCATGTAGTGCGCCGCCTCCGCCTCGCTCATGTTGTAGCCGGGCTCCGTGATGCGCTCGAACAGCTCGCCGCCCGATAGGCTGATACAATTATTACTGATCAGGGTACTGGTCTGCATTTACAAATTGTGATTGAACGAAAAGCATTTTTGACGGACAATATTAGAGTCGAATTTCGTGTGGCACAAGCTAGGAAGTTTTTGATTAAAAATCCATTAAAATGACATTATTTTATAGGTAACTCGTAGTTTCACAAAAAATTGGGGGTTAAATAAAGAAAGTGCTGGCATTTGCATTTAATACAACAGTATAGTCCATCCATCCATCCATCAGCCTGTTTCGTCCACTGCTGGACATAGGCCTTTCCAGGATTTCGCCACTCTTGGCGGTCCTTCTGGAAGAAATGCCCATACTCACACACGCTGGGCAGGGTCGGTGAGCGCGGTGTCAAAACCCTTGCACCAGTGACGCCACTGCCCGTCACCAGTCTGTTTTTATAAGGCTCGGCAATTTGGGATAAAGCGCCATCGCATTTTTTTTTCATTTTTTTTTATTTATTTAACAATTTATACACATTACACTTAAAAACAATTATTATAGAACTATCTGACGTAAGCCACGAAGGTTCATCTGCCGATAGTGAGTTCTACATTACACTTTATACATACAAATAGGTTAATTTAGCTTATTTTATTTACAAAATGTAGTTGAGGTCACTTCATTCCACCATGTACTTTTTAAGTTTTGTCATATAATTATTTTTATTATTAAAATACCATTTTTGCAACTCTTTTGCGAATAGGCGATATATCCCAATATGGTTAATGGTGGGCCACCTGGTTGTGCCTGTCTGCGAGATGTCCTCTTACTGTCCTCTGAATCACTTCGGGAGGATTCGTGAGTAAGATAGTCGTACCTTGACAGCCAAGGCCGGCACCTCATTTGACAGGTAAATACTCACAATTCGAATATCAGCACCATTTCGTCGTCATCTTCGAACGCATCGTGCAGGTTGATTAGCTTCCTGTGATGCAGCTGGTTCATGATGTCTATTTCCTTCTTGATGAGCTCCTTCTCCATGGCTCCAGCGACAGGAATGAACTTGGCCGCAAAGTAGTTACCGGTGGACCGCTCGCGGCACCGGTGGACCACGCCGAACGCACCTGTGCCTACAACAGGGGGGAGATGGTATATAACGGGCTTCTATTGGAGGTAATATTGTGGCTGTGAAGGGGATTCTGCCGTGGCAGGGTTGCCAGATGTACGATTATACGATTTTCAGTCGTACCTATTCCAAACGATTTGTTTCCGTGTACGTACGATTGTAATTTTTTACAATTTGTATGCGAGTACGATTGCTTTAGCTTCCAATTTACGATAAAAAAAATGATAATTTTCTACGTGTATACGATTTCTTGCCATTTCCGGTATGTTTATTTCTGATTTACATCTGGCAACTCTGTTCCGTGGAGAGATAAACGCAATAGAACGTAGAGACGGTTGTTATAAAAACCATATTTCTGTGCGACTTTGCTTAACTTCTCTTTTGGGTTACCTCGAGTCACCATCGCAGCCACAAGTTTTCTCAAAATTAAACGTTTTTTTTTTCTAAAAGTGCACACCGGAATAATGATGTCCTTTTAGAAAAAAAAAATACGAGTGTACATTGTTGTAATTTGCCTACTAAACTTACAATTTTATATTGCACATTCAGATAGTCATTATAATAAACTAAATAAAGTACAAAAATAAATAATATCAAGCGTGACCGTGCATCTACATCATTTGTAAATCTACGACAGTTGAAATCTTGCGCCAATAAATGAAGTGTGTAAATGAAAGTTGAAATACAACATAATATAACGATACGTTCTTATAAATACTTCATAATGTAAGTGTGCGAGATCTAAATATCTTGCCAATCAACCAATAGAATACATAAATAAAAGTTTGTAAGACAGAGATAGACGATAGAAGGAGACGGCATGACATCTATTCACACACACAGACCTCTGCCACCCTTCTGCCTAGAAGACCCTCTCACGAAGTCACCTGTGAAATTCATTCAATTTGTGTCTACAAAACATAATCCAGTTTTTAATGTTAGTAACTCTATGTCTGATTAAACATTCTACTAAAATGGTTTCATCAAGCAACTTCGTGAGTGGGTTTAGTTTACTAATATCGGTCAAAATCGTGCTTTCAATGTGTTTATTTCGTTAAATTAACTTAAAATAATTGATAACGGTAAGGATAAACTGATAATAGCTTGAACGCAAGCGTTGTACCGCGCCTTGGGTGGTGACGACAGCTCCTCGACCCCTCCCCCCCGCTCAGCTAAAGTTACTACTAGTAGTTACCTAAGGCGCGGTATATCGTTTGCGGACAAGGTGTATTGAAATAATATTACTGTGTCATTTTGTAAAACTTTAGTGTTACCAAACTTTGTCTGGTTAAATCTACCATGCATTTCGTAAGACATATTTTTGTACATGAAATTTATGTAAATTTTTTTCAATGTTCTTTATTCCATTTAAAAAATGTTCTTTATTCCATTTAAAAGTGAAAGTGAAGTGTGTGTACACCATGATCGGATTTCGTACATTTGCATATATGTGCATCTCTGTAAATATGAACTTAGGATAGCCTATCGTCTACATTACTCATATCATATCACATGCCTTGTTGTCTTTTTAAATATCTTGTACCACGTATTTATGCCACTTCTCGCATCAATCATATTCCGGCACAAGATATCTAGAACAGACTTTAAATATAATTCTTGCCAGTTAACTTTGTAGGTTTAAAGCAATCACCCCACGGCGCTCCAAAAATACGCATTCTTGAGTATATTCCACAGACGTATAATATAGTAGCAGACCTAGCATTAATAATAAACGCATAGAGTCGACGCGTGGCAATTTTAGCTCAGTGAACTTCGGGCTCTTTTAGATATAAATATTTCTGGTTTCCAAACAAAATATACTAGAGATTAGTTTAGGAATTAACAAATATGTTTCAAGCATAAGCCAGCCAAAACAACCCATTTTTATACGTTTCTTCGTACCATGAAGCCTAAATGTAGCTTATTGTTTGTATGGGAAATTGCCACACTATTTAATCATTATGTTTGGTCTGCTACAAAGTAATAATTAAATGTCTGTGGTATATTCACACCCGCAAAGCCACCGAGCACGGTATGCTTTTCTATAACTACTGTAAACACAAGTACAAAGTAGTCCAAACTCACCAATTTCCTCCAGTATGTCGTACTTGTCGTAAACAGAGCAAGTGTTGATGTCAACCGGCTGCGGCACGTACTTGCTGTAGATATCGAACACGTAGCTGTCGTAGTCCTTCACCGGCCCGTGGTCCGCGTTCGTTCTGATACGTTTGCCGGTTTCGTCCACTTGAACGGGAAAAGTTTGAATTACGCAATGGCTTTCTTAATACCCTTCAGTCAATGCCTGTTAGATTTGATGCAGGCAATTTCTTGGCTGCGTTTAGTTTCATCATCGAACGTTAGACTAACATTGACAGGAGGATAGCATATGCAAATCTATCGCGTGCAAGAGATGGCGTGTTAGGCGGGCGTCATGCGAACGAACTGAACGTAGCCCTTTATCAAACAAAATGTAAGATATGGTAAGACATTTGTAGCACATGCATAGTGCATACACGTACGCTTGTCCCAAATTTCGATCTCCTACGATCCTGACACAACTATCATAAATCAGAATGCTCAGGCAATGCGATTCAAGATCAGGGGTGCAATTATATCAGAGAATCGTATTCAATTGACAGCTTAAAACGATTTCGATTACATATGGCTATTCGGCTAAGCAAATTTAGGCTATCAAATTAATACGATTGTGTTACAAAATTCCACAACAGGGCGGGTATTCTGACACGTGCGCAAAACTTGCGAAGGTAGATTGCGGTTGAATTTAAAATGGATTTTGTACGGATTTGTATTGATATTTTTGATTAAAAACTTTTAATGAGTATTCCTTACATTCTTTAGTTTTTATTTCATGTAGTATAGTTACTCCAATTTCCTTCGCATGGCATATATCAAACTTTAAACAAATATCGAATGACTGATATTGCGCATGCGCAATGATGCCAGAAAAGCCGCCCAGGCCTTTTACTTAACCTGAATCCTTTAAACTGATTTTACCATGATTACATACCAAACAACTTTTCCAAATCGCAAAAGTTGCGAAAAAAAAATGTTCACGTTTCCTTACTAAATTTGAAATCTATTGTGGTCTGTGATGTTTGTATGGACACTGGGCACAGTAATGGTGGCACATACCTGGGTACTCCTTCTTCTTGAACTCCTTCTTGATGATGGACTTGGTCTGCACGAGCGAGGTGGTGTCGCTCGGGTCCGAGCGTCCGTAGATGTTCTCGGCGTACACGCGGAACTCGTACTGCTTGCCCGACACCAGCCCTGTGATCGCCATCGTTGTAAACCTGCAAGTTTAACGGTGATGAGGCACCGGCATCCAATGGATGTTGCTTGGCACAAGGAGCAACGAGTGGCGTAGAAACGGACAGTATGAAATGCCCAGATACTTAGTGCATCCGGTTTTCATTACTACGTCTCAAATGTGATGAGTGCTAACCCCTATCGCTGTACTTCGAACTGAAATGTTTGTGCCCCACGGGGATTTAACTTACAACCTCTGTGCTAGCAGGCGACCGCTCTACCACAGAGGCAAAATAATTTTATTTGTGCAAAAGTAAATCTTGTTTACAGCTACACAATATTATGGCGGCATCAGTACGTCTGTCTGTCACGGCATAAGAAAATGATACTGGGACTCGGCGGGGAAAACAATGATAAATTCGATAACGAATCAAATTTCATCCACGTGTCAAATAAACCATATTTCTTCAGGTCTTTCAATTAGTTTTAAAATTACCGATTAACATCTTGTACCACAAATTCTTAGCGAAAGCCTCCATTGTATACGGAAAACTGACGTGTGGCAACGTCTCCTAAAAATGATATTGTCACTCCTGGATGCCGTAAGGGTCATAAAGTCATCGGATTTTGGTCCCGTCTACAGTGACGACACAGGCACCTATTTATTGGCTTCGGGCGTGGCTTGTCACCACCCTCATGACGTAACCAAGTTTCTATATAAGGTGACTCGTTTATATAGCCAAATTCATACTGGAGATTCAGTGAGTGGTCAGAACCAAGGTTCACAGATTAAATTTATATCATCACGGTATAGAAAATCAGAAAAGTAAATCTGGATGTGAGGAGCTCTGAACCGGGATTCGAACCCGGGACCTCTCGCTCGCTCGCTTCTGGGTTCACAGACCCTGTTTGCGAAATACGGAAAATATTTTTTATGCCTTTAAGAACAACCTCGATTCCATTAGTGTAGAAAGTCTAAATTTCATTTTGCGTATTCTATAATTCGCGCCAAACTTAAAGTCGCCTCTGAAGTTCATCTATGTCTACCCATCTCTAACATATATTTCTCTCTATCAGTCCCGTTGGAGCTAACTTCACTCGCCGACTAAAGTTTGGCGCGAACTCTACAGAAAGGTTCATTGAACCTTGGTCTTGACCTGACCTATGAATTTGGCAATATAAACGGAAGTCATCCTGTGTATGTATCATACCTGGTGTTGCCAACCCTGATCCAGCTGGACATGGGATGCTCCCTCTTCTCAACGAGGTAGTTGGTGATGTCGGAGCCTCCGTCCCAGACCGGCGCCTTCCAGCTGAGAGCCAGCGAGTCGACGCCGATGTTGTCCGTGGCGGGGAAGCGGGGCGGGTCGGGACGGTCTGTATAACATGGACATTTTATTGCATAATCAGGAAGGGCAATTTTGATACCGCTACATTATACAAAATCTCATGTTAAAAATACGATTTTTGTTTATTGTACGAACATCTAGCAATACAAACATTGTTTAAAATATGTACCTATATTTCCATCCATCCATCCATCAGCCTGTTTCGTCCACTGCTGGACATAGGCCTTTCCAGGATTTCGCCACTCTTAGCGGTCCTCCTGGAAGAAATGCCCATACTCACACACGCTGGGCAGGCGGGTTGGTGAGCGCGGTGCCGAAGCCCTTCCATCAGTGAAGCCGCTGCCCGTCACCAGTCTAATTTATATAAGGCCCGGTAATTGGGGATGGATATACCGCCATCCATCGGTCCCAGGCAATGGTGGGCCGCCTGGTTTTTTTGCCTGAGAGCTGTCCTCTTACTCTCCCCCGAATATTTCCGAGTAAGATGGTGGTACCTCCACAGCGAGCCCGGCATTAGCTCTACCACCTAATATATACTTTATTATTTACCTATATTTACTTTAACTTAAAGCCCTTGATGATGCTTCTATGGCGAAACCGGTCGGGTAGTTTAATCTTAAATAAATTAATGGAAAAGTACAAGTGTTTTCATCACAACAATGTTCGAACTGCTTGTGAAAAAAATTTTTATGTAGCTCGGTGGCTTACCTCCCGCTTCTCGCCCCGCAGGCCCCGCACAATTGCTCTGTCTGAGCGTATTCGTTGGGCAACTGTATGTATTTTTAAACTGTGCTAATATTCAAGAGGTTAAATAATAGTTAAATGCCTGAATATAATATAAACTTACCGCTGATCTCAATGTTGATGATGGCAGAGTCCTGACCCTGGTCGTTCTCAGCTGTTATTCTGTAAGGTCCAGAGTCCAACTTGCTGGCGTCACGGATCGTTAGGATAGCGTGGCGTTCTGAAATGACAAGACAAATTTCATTACAAGCTGTTCATTTTTTAATAATATTCGCCAAGCAAACAATGGCGTGGCTACTTCAACAAAAAATTGGAAGCCTCGATAGCAACTATGCCGGTGTAGACTAAGCAAGACTGTTTAAAACAAATCCAGGTCCTCCCTTAACTTCAGAATTCTGAACTATAATCGCAAAACTTCGAACGGGTTAGAATGAGCTAGAAATCAGACCGAATACGTAGACACAATATCTACGTTCTGTAATTGGTGATAGAAGCAGTTCTTTTATCTAAAGTGCGCTTGTTTCGTAGGGGCCATCCATATATTACGTGTAATTATGGGGCGGGTGTCTGGTCTGTGGATGACGGTAATATCGTGAACATAGTTGGCAATAACGGGGGGTCTTGTCAAAACAGAAAAACTATTGTTTAAACAACATTATTGATTTTGTAATACAGATAACGAAAATTACATCAGTTCTGTGCGAGGATGGGGTCATTGGATAATGATGATAGGATGGTTGAAGAGGGGGGTCGACAATCGGAAAAAATCTATGACATAATACATAGACAGCCCAACGCGTTAATAATTTCGGAATGTTTTGACAATTAACACTTCCCATATTCGATTACGTGTGACGACATAGAACAAAGTAAAAATTCAACAAAACGGTATACTAGAATGATAAAGGACTATAAGCAATTTTGGAACGTAGTATAGACATAGGTACTTTTATATACATACGTATACTCACTACATACATAAGTCTCCTGTAAGGTTAGACAAAGACACGCCTCTTTCGTCTCTCCCACATCCATTACGCAAGCTCTTCTATTCCGATTTGGCCCCTAGTATACCGCCAATTTGGTCAGCACACGTCTTTTTCTCTACATGTAAGTACTATGAGATCCGTGATGAACTAACCTTTCCTCTCGACATGGTAGTGGTGTCCAGACTCGATGGTCTCGCCCTCCCTGACCCAGGTGATCTTGGGCACCGGGTGTCCGGTGAACGGGATTTTGACCACCACGTTCTCTCCCTTGTCGAAGTACGCGGTGTCGCGGAACCGAGGAGGTACGTTCAGTTTCGGTGCGGCTAGAAATGAAAAAGTTTTATGGTATTTTTATCGATAGTCGTCTCAACCAATAATCCGATCGCTTCTCTTTTTGAAGTAGATACGTAAAGGCGTTTAAGTGTCTTGTAGACTAAAAGCATAGTAGATATATAAACAGTAAGGAAACTCCACGGTATTCTCCGGCATATCGGGCGAAATCTAAAAGCAACCTTATTACACGGTGCAGCGCTCGCGACTTCCATCCGACGTTAACGTTCCGCGACAATCACCCGTCTGTGTGTGTATCGATTCAGGGCATTTCCTTGAAATTTACGTACTGATTCATATTTCTTATGTGCCAAAAGTCTGCTATTTTATTTACATATTTCTTATATTTATTAAACGTCAATCATTCAATAATTATAAAACCTAGCTATAGTCGATGTAGTATTTACAGGAAATGACGTCATCATATTAGTTCAAACTTTCGAATCTTTGAAACTTTAAGATGCGTTCAGGACAAAATATAATATGCCCATTTAAATGTGTGGTGATGACCTTACTCAAGATCAAATGAAAGTCATCGCTTTTTATCTTTAAATCTGTACACTAAAAACAGACAATGAAAGCTATTCCCCGAAAACGGTTTTCGAATCGTAAATATTGGCGAGACCAATTGAATGAAAGATGCAGTTAGAAGAGAGTACTCACTGCAAATCAGCAGCTCAGCCCTGGTGCTCTTGACGCCGGCCTTGTTGACGGCTCTGCACACGTACTCGTCGGCATCTTCTCCGTACACGTCCACCACCGTGAGGAAGTGGTTCTCGCCCTCGCTCCAGATGCGGTGTCGCGGGCCGTTCGTGATCTCGCGGGCACCTGGACAACGTCACTATGAGCTTCCGCGACTTCGCAATACATTAACTGGTCAAATGCTACATAAACTAGTCAAATGCTACATAAACGGGTCAAATGCTACATAAACGGGTCAAATGCTACATAAACTTGTCAAATGCTACATAAACTGGTCAAATGTTACATAAACTGGTCCAATGCTACATTAACTGCTCATATGCTGTCTCCCGCATATACGGTTTAAAACACAAACTTATTTCACGTGCAGTTATTAACAATATAACTTGACACGTACAACCCATTAACTCTATGTATCCAAAGGGTATAATTAAGTTGGTCTATTATAACTTCGTGAATAAATAAATATGGATAATTTTCTTATTTTTCCTATACGTGTGATACTTGTGCGGAATTTCAATTATCTAAGTCAACTGGAAGTGCCCGATAAGTTTATGTCGAATATAGTAAATCATAGACAAACTGTACGATTATAAAAATATTCTGGCGTGGAAGTCTGGTTTTGGCTTTTGCGAGACTCTATGAAGAAATATGGGACAAATATACCTACTTTAGATAAGACTGTAACTAAAAGTTTGCTGACCTTTACTGCTTGATGTTTGTTTAGTTTTTAATGTGGAAACCGTAAAAGCCATCAAAGTTACAGTAAACGTAGTCTTTAAAGGAAAAAATTATAAACTATAGCCTATATTCCGACCCTTGCAGTGGTGTCGTCATTATTATTACATCATCAACAGATGAAGTACTCACCCTTGTACCAAGTGATGTTCGGTTTCGGGTATCCGGTGATGGTGCACGTGAACTGCGCGTTGTGGTACTGGATGCAGTTAGCGTTCCTCAGTGGCTTCACGATCTCTGGCGGCGTTGGCGCTGGAAATGTATTACGGTGTTGTAGATTAACTGAATTATACTACTGATAGCTTTGTGATATACCGGGTGTAAATAGAGTGCGACCATTAAATGAAACCACATATTCTACCGACCCTAATGAACCACTTTTCCCAAGAGTCATACCCGCGGAACCCCTTAGTTTAGGAAATAATTGAGTTCCAAACAAAAACACCCGGGATAGTTATGATATCCTGATAAATTGGGGTAACAATTGAACACATGAAATGTGTAGCTGTAAAACACATTTACGGCTACAAAATTTCTTTCTTCCTTCTTAAGGTGGAAATGTTTACTTTGGAATGCAAAACAAAAAAACATTTCGTATCAAATTAAAAAAAACATCTCTTAGACAAACAAAAACTAAAACAAGCCTCATCCATCCATCAGCCTGTTTTGTCCACTGCTGGACATAGGCCTTTCCAGGATTTCGCCACTCTTGGCGCTCCTCCTGGAAGAAATGCCCATACTAACACACGCTGGGCAGACGGGTTGGTGAGCGCGGTGCCGAAACCCTTGCACCAGTGACGCCGCTGCCCACCACCAGTCTGATTTATATAAGGCCCGGCAATTGGGGATGGATATACCGCCATCCATCGGTCCCAGGCAATGGTGGGCCGCCTGGTTTTTTTTGCCTGAGAGCTGTCCTCTTTCTCTCCCCCGAATAACCCCGGGAGGATTTCCGAGTAAGATGGTGGTACCTCCACAGTCGAGCCCGGCATTAGCTCTACCACCTTTGTACCAAACAAGCCTGAACAAGTAAAAATATGAACTAAATAAGAACCATCAATCGAATCCATCCAATATTTAAAAATATGTCGTTACCGATATATTTATTTTATTTGTATTTATATATTTTATTATTTATACATACATCCTGCACATTCCAATTTCTAGTGTACTTAGATATAAGCCACTTAGCATTGGTATAGTTAAGTTTTAATTTTAAATCCGGGTGCAACAGAATACCAGCGCTGAGTTTTGCTTACTATACACGTTAACGTCTGCGTAAAATATTTATATTAGAAATTGGGCAGCGCCCCTAGCGGCTTACTACAGGAACCAGCATTTCTCATACAAAATATTTTACGCAGACGGTAACGTGTATAGTAAGCAAAACTAATGGTAGGGCCTACTGAGCTGAATCCTTTGTTTCTAAATGTTACAATCATCAATCATACTATATCTTATACATACTTCTTACTGTTTGTTAATTTTAATATCAATGGTTTATGATTTTGGTATGTTCTGGTGGCATCTGAAATAAAGTGCTTTCTTTCTTTCTAAACGTAAATATGGCGCAACTACAAGTTTTTATTTCTCATTATTATTTTATTTAACTGGCTCACCCTTAGGATCCTGTACTTTGACTTGCTGGCTGTTGGAGCTGGGCGGCGATAGGCCGGCCTCGTTCTGCGCCAGTATCCTGAACTCATACTGCCTGCCCTCGATCAGGTTAGAACAGTTGAGCTGGTTGGCGAGGCAGAGCGTCGGGTTCACGCGCTGCCAGGTCGTCGTGCCCACCTCGCGTTTGTCCACCCAGTAGCCTGGGGACAACAATTTGCGAGTGAGTAAGAGAGAAGATGAAGTAAAGAGAATGTTAACCGAATGGCTCAATGGACACGTGATTATAGGGTGGACGTTATAATCTAACCAGAAATAATAAAAGTGCTGACAAATTTAACATCGACGTTAGAGCAGTGTCCAACTTAATTCTATGGTAATCCAGATTATTTTTTACATTGCGGCGGGTCAGAACAGAAAGTAGTCGATTCGGTTTAACACGACTTATTTGACAGGACTAGCCTTATTTTAAGCATCCTGTCCTTGTCTTTTCGATACAGAAAGAAAACGACAGAATGCTTAAATTAAGTTTAGTCCTGTCAAATAAGTTGTGTCACACCGAATCTACACCGTTTTGTCTAAAAGAAGTGCAGGAGAGAAAATCTATTAAAAACACGAATTTTCTTACGGCTTACCATGAAAAACATTGATAATAAGAAAACTACTGTAGGTTGCAATTGACTGTTAGAGGGAGAAAGATATACGAGCGTACCAGTAACACCGGTAACATACCTTGTACTCGGGATCCACCGTCATGTTCAGGTTTGTCCCATTCCAAGTGGACGAAATCTCCTCCGACCTCCAGGATCTTGGGGACGCCAGGCGCCGATGGCGGGTCGAATGGTGCCTTGGCCTGGAATTACATTTCCACAATGTTTGCATGTAGGTATTTCAATATCAATGTGTCTTTTGGTTAGATATTCTAGAAGTTGGTTAGACTATAGATGACGAAATAGGACAGACTTAGGAGCGAGCCTTGTTCAGATATTGTACATCAATTGCGACACTTTCTTAAACGAAGGACAATTTGGTTTCTTATTATATTATGACGTTTTTTAATCGTTCATTATTTGTTATTAGTAATTTATTATTCATGATAAGTAAATGCTTATTTGATCAGAGTAATAAAATTCTTGTAATGACCTTTTAAGGCGCATAGGCATGTCACCGTTTTAGTACAAAATTTGATAACCCGTTTTTTGTTGCTTTTCGTCAAAGGCTAAAAGTTCAGACCTCTACAGTTTAATACAGGCATTTACAAAGTTACTATCATTTATATGTTAAATTTCAGTATAGGTACAATTTAAGGCAAGAAAAAAACTTTGTATGTAAATCTGTCCAGCTTGATATCAATAAAGCAAAATCAATATTCAAAATTTTGGCGTAATGGCGCCTTATAAAATATCAGTATCAGACGATAGAAATTTTATACTTTGGTCTATAACGAAAAACAGCAGAGAAACGGATTATCTTTATACAAAAACGGTGTCGTGCCTATGCGCCTTCAGCGATTGCGCTTCCTTCCTCAATTATTGAGTAAAGAGGCGGCACAATAAGTATCCACTTCAAAAAACTGTTGTATCTCTGTCACAACCCGTTCTTTTTTCATCTATGTCCCTTCAAGGAAGAATAAAGTATATAAAAATATTCAATAAGCACGCATCTCACCTTGATCGGGTTAGGTCCTTCAAGCGCTGGACCGGCTCCGTTCTCATTGGCCGCGTGTATCCTGAAGTTGTACTCGTGTCCCTCCGTCAGACCCTGCACTGTGAACCTCGTGTCGCGCACCGACGACGCGATCGTTATCCATACCGTGCCTGGTGGGAGACGACTTTTGTATTAGACAACGTGAAATAAATATTAAAAAGGAAATTTCGTTTGGATTTATGTTGGAATTTTATGTTGGATATTTATGTTCACTTATACAAGGGACCTTATTATCCAACTTCAACATCTATCGCTTTCAGTTAATGGTGATGGGCTAGAAATGACGTCAAACATCTTAACTTTTTGAAAGCGATACCGAGATGTTAACAATAGACAATAAAACCGCCTTACGCGATTAAAAAAGTTTTGTTCGTTCAACTTCGCAAAAAAACTCCTTTTCCATACTTTTTGATCGAGGGTTGTAGTTGTGGGTGATTAACAATCCAACAAACACCAAATTAAATATCTTTTCAACACACTTGCTTATAAAGTAGCCCTTATTGCAGCGTTCTGAGGGTCATAATGCAGCATATTAAAAACGCGTGCTTTTTACTTTACATTATCGCACTAGTGTTTTTTTACATTAGTTTTTTTTAATCTTAGCAAAGAGTTTTGATGTCTTGAGAAATAGTAAAGTTTTTGCGAATAAATAGACTGTCTCAGTTAAAATATAATAAATAATCATTTAATTTCATTGAATTATTTATTTTTATAAACAAATTAACTATTTTTTTTATTGTGTATACAAAAATATTCAGTTTGTTAATATTTAATATTTGGCTGTTTAGCAATATTTGGCTATTTGCGTCAGTGCCTCTATTTCCATTTGCGCGAAAAACAAAATCTCCGCCGCCATTTTTCAAAGAAAATTGTCATAGCTGTGGTTTCGATTATGTGGAAAAAAACAGTGAAATTTTATTATTTTTCCTCGCAAGTGTGTTGAAGAACGTCGTATGAAACGCGTGAGCATTAGACAATCAATGCAATCCCGCCTCGACTGTAATGTCCAACGCAGCTCACTTGTATCATAATGTACTATTTCACATCACTAGCCTCTAATGGTACTATGGTAACCCTGTATGCATAATATGTTAAAACTTCACATACACAGGCAATTCTCAGGTCAATATTCAGTAGATATATCAGTAGCTAGCTTATTCCTTGCGGTAAAACATCCCCTAGACATAAGTTGGACGCGTCTTACCTGAAATATCACACCTCTCGACGATGTAATGCGTGACCGGCATGCCGCCGTCGTACGCGGGCGGCTTCCAGGCCAGTGTACACGAGTGTCTCGATATGTCCGTGGCCTCGAACGCTTGTGGCGGTCCCGGCAGTCCAGTCACCGTCACCGAGAACGTGTCTGAAGCCTCGCCCGAGTTGTTCTTTATCGTGAGCTTGTATGAGCCTGGGAGGGAAACGAAAATATATGAATAATAATCACAAAGGAAAGTACAGCAAAGTGCAGCGTAGGCCGACCTCGTGCCCGCGGGACCGACGACCTGAAGGAGGTTGCGGGGGGCGGCTGGATGAGGAGGACGGAGGACCAACATGAGTGGCGAAATATTGGAAAAGCTTATGTCCAGCAGTAGACAAACAAGGGCTGATGGATGGACGGATTAATCACAAAAAGTTTCAAACTTTCGTACATCCACTTTTCACCAATTACTAGTTACGTATGGACCGATGAGCTAAATGTTACTGGTGGCAGTTAGATTAGGAGGATGGAGGACCGCAAAAAGTGGCGAAATCTTGGAAAGGCCTATATCCAGCAGTGGACGAACACAGGCTGAGGGATGGATATGTGTTAAATGATCAAAAGCTGAATTACTTCATCTTATTTAATGCTCAAGAACATACTTTATACGTGCAATGGCACGATCCAATGGAAACAATAAATTTTCAATAAAGAGAAATTCCGCCTCAGTGGGCATGTTGTTCGAACGTATCGACCACTAATCCCGAGGTCATGAGTTCAAATCTCGTAGGGGTGCATTTGTGCTGTCTACGTTCTTCGGAAGACACGTTAAGCTGTGCATCCATATCTCACCACCCATCACGCTAAGACGTTATAATCGTCGATGAAACGTAAGTTTAGAGTGTGGATTATGAAAGTTCACACTAGGTAACACCCACAGATATAGATCTAAATAGATGCCTCGAGTGTATGTACTTTGCGTGCCCAATCGCGCGCCAAAAGGGAGAATAATGCTCTTCCTTCACGGATATTGACTTACAATTTTGACTCTTATGTATTTTGTCATGTCTTACAATACGTTCTAAGATTCAAACCGCTTTCAACCGTTTTCTTTGAAAATGTGACACGCTTGGTTTTCATAGAGTTTGATGCACTCGCGTCATCTATTTAGATCCATATCTGTGGAAACACCTCTAGCGTTCATGTAGTGACGATTTATTTTTTAATATTTTGAAGGAACCACCCACCCATATCATCCTTGCAGATATCCTTGATGAATATAAGGATGTAATCGTCGAAGACGGTGTACTTGAGATGCGGCGAGTCCTTGACCGTGTGGCCGTCCTTCATGAGGATCACGTCGACCGGCTGGTCACCGGAGTACAGGATCTTGATCTTCGTGTTGTCGTGCTCCGGCAGGTGAAGGTCGCCCGGCATGCGAGTGATGCGCGGTGGGCCTGGGACGAATTGCATTTTATAGAATATCTGTACAAAATACTGCTTCAAAGTCCTGTCGAACTCAACTTTATTTTTGCTAGTCCAACAAGTAAGATTTATATTGATACAGCAATTTTCATAGTGGAAACTCGGTTGATTTGGGTTGGGGTTCGAATTTCACAACAATCATCATTGAATCTTAGTTATAATCACTTACCGAGTGTCCAGAATGAATTTGGCTACATCAATCAAAGTAATATTGTGACATTGGCAAGCTTTGTGGAGGGGTGTATACCCTTGGGTAAGTTTAAATTGCAAACCGCCTCCACACCGCCGTATATTTGAATTTTCAATATAACCACGTCTTTCTTATTACACTTAAAAGTTAACTGACATTTCATGTTCGACCGCATGATATTGACTGCAGTTAAATAACTAACTTAAGTTGGTGCAAGTGGACGTTACTAGATAACATATCGTATACTCACTTCCAATCTTGAGGTGTCCAGTGCAGTAGATGAAGCCGATGTTGTTGATGGCTTCGCACGTGTAGTCTCCCTCGTCCATATTCGACGCTTCCAGAGTGTTCAGTCTCAGCGTGCCCTCGCGGGACTCCGCGATGAACCTGGGCCAACGGGAATCAATTAGCGATCTCAAGCTTTGGCATTAGGTTTAACCACATTTTGGTTTTACGAAAGTATGGGATTATTGAAAGCCCCAGTTACAAGCAAAGTCGGGTCCAAAACTAACTCTGACAAATTTGTCAACCATATCTTTTATGTTTCAAAGAAACGTTGCAGGTGTGCAAAAAAAGACCCAATTTTCTTTATATAGGTGACTTTAATTTATGCGGCCAAATTCTTACTGAAGACTCTGTAAGTACTCAGTAACAAGGTTCGATAACCCTTTTTGTGGAATTCTTTAATTATTCTTTTCGTGTTCCTTACCAACGCAAGCCCAGCCCCGAGTCAATTACTATGGGACGTCATGGTTTTATTTTGCGGAATTAGCAAAAATTTTTTTCGTTCCGTGATACTGATCAGGGGCCGTTCAAGTATTACGTAAGCACTATGGGGGGGGGGGGTCTTTGTTTTGCTTATTTTCGATGACATGGGGGGTAGGGGAGTCTAGATGATGATTACGTCATCGGTATATTTTTGCCCCTTACTCTATGTTGAATACTGTATCAGTAAAATCTAATCTCTATCCTAAATCTATTTTTTTATTTTTAAAATTATAATTATAACATTATAATATAAAAAAAATATATTTATAATTGAAAAATGTTTACGTAAGCATGGGGGGAAAGGGTAAGAGCTTTGCTTACTTTTGCTGACAAGGGGGATAGGGGGTAAATAATTGTAATAAATCTGCTTACGTAATACTTGAACGGCCCCTCACTTACCAAGCCTCCAGTATAAGTTTAGCTTTATAAATTAAAGTCACCATATTTTAATTTAATCTGTATTAGAGGTAGTACAGTCGGTACATCACTGAACTCTAATTCCTGAGACACGATTTTGAATCCTGCCTGTGAGGTAAATCTGCAAACCCAAAAAGAGTGTATTTGTACCCGAAGTGCAGCGATAAGGCTAAATATCACATTGGGGATATCACAAAATCACCGGTAAGAGGAGGACATGATTGTCAGCTGGTTAATCTTAGCACGGCATATCTTGGTCGATAACTTTTCTATCGATTGTCATAATCTTTTCCAAAAGAATCATATCATATTGATGTTATAAACCGGTATGTCCACCGGAACCTCAAGTAAACTGACCTAGTGCCGAGCACGATTTCCCTGCCGTTCTTGAGCCAGCGTCCAGTGGGCACGGGGTTGCCGGTGGCGACACACTCGAGCGTGAACGGCCGGCCGAGCGGCGCGGCCATGTGCGGCGGCATCTGCTTCAGCCATTCCGGCTTCGTACCGCCGAGCTCCTCGCCCGTGCGGATCGGCGTCGTGCACGTTGACGGCTCGGATTTGCCTGGGAGAGAAAGGGAAATTTTCACTTAAGGATACGTGAATAAATATGGCGTCATGAATGGATTGGATAGTATGACGAAAAAAAAGATATTTTTCGACTCCCCAACTCGGGCTGACAATTATAAAATGACAAGGAAAAAAAAATTCAAGCAGCATTCAACATTAAAATTAAAATTTTCTAAAGAAACGATTAAATTGCACATGTAGAATTTTTTGTCAGGAGCTGTTACAATGTTTCGGCTAATTTTGGAGATAGTGAAAAAACAGAATCATAAATTGTAAGAACCATAAACATTGCACTAGTATTTAGAAACTCACTAAGGAAAAAATAGGAGTCAGTCACTTTGAAACATATGCAAAAAAAATATTACTGGGAGCAGTTAAGGGTGTAATTTTGTTATGATAGATCTGTTATGAATTGTATAAAAAACGTCTAGAAATAAGGGCTAATTTCACCGTTCGCTTCGAAAACCGAGTTCAATAGAACTAAGTTTAACCAAAACCGAGTTTAAATGGTCAACTATTAGTCTACAGATTTCACCAGCTCATTTTGATCCCGTTTACGTAAACTCAGTTTTCGTCACAACCACAGACGAAAACCGCGATGCGTTTTGTGTTTGCATCAAGTAACAGCGACCTGCTGCGACTATTTAAAGATTGATAAGCAGTATTTAAACGTATGTAGCTGTCACAAATGAATGTTCGGCTCGCGCTGCTTTCTAACCTCTGAATTTTCTGTATCATACGGGTATTCATTCGGAGCAGAGACATTTGTTTGGTATTATTTATTACGAGTTTTAAGAGAATTAAGGATCTATTTGTCATTATTATTAGCCTTTGTGTTACGGGATATCTCCATAATGTCGCCGAAAAGAAAACGCTCACGTATCTATCTCGGACGACGAACATCATCACTATTATCTTAAACCGCCAGTGCTAGCGCTCTTCTCATTCTTGACTTATAATAACGAAATGTAAAAATTATCCGCAAAATTATAAAGTGACATTTCTTTAAACTCGGTTTACGAGCTTGACTGTCCAAAATCGGACGTTCAGATTCAAAACTCCGTTCAGCTTAAACTGCGTTCAGTTTATGTTGGCGAAATGCTTTAAACTCAGTTTAGTGCGTAAACTGAGTTTACCTTGAACTGATCGAGTTTAGTTCTAGTGGTGAAATCAACCCTCAGAGCTTCGCCGAAGAGAGGTGAGGATTCCTACGCATATTATTCTGGTACTACTGTAAATACGACTATATTAAACTTTGTCTGCATAATCGGCATCATTTCATTTCAGGTAACCATTTGTTTTCAATATTTATATTGAAAGTCTGCGTAAAAATAAAGCTTACGTATTTTTTACTTTGTTTTATTGTGTGTTTTTAATGCTTATTTTAATTTTTTCTTATTCACTCATTCTGAAAGAACGTAAGTCGCAACTGAGGATTTCAAACTCGATGTTCATTGCTAAGGGATTATTAAAAAAAAAGCTTGGCATGTTTATGTTTGCTGTCAATGTCAACAGTCACAATAACATGACAGTTGTTTTTTTAAATACGGAATGAACTTGAAAGCAAAGGTAGTTGTTTTTAAAATCCTGTATTTACCAAATTTTGAAATCTAAATGATTTAATTCCTGAAAAAAATATATGATGCTCAGAAGGCCAATATCTTGAAATGGTTTTTAGTTTTGTACCAATTATTAATTTGTTATGTAGTCGTTTCCATCGGAGAATCAAAGTTATGTAAAGAATGCCACACAAAAAAAACCGATCAGACAACACTGCGCTTTTTTATAAAATAAAACAAGCAGTAAATCAGTAAACGTGTTATCTCACCGGCAGCGTTGACAGCGATGATCCTGAACTCGTAGTCGGCCTTCTCGATGAGGTTCATGGCGGTGAAGGTGGTGTCGGCCACGTTGTAGTCGTTGCACTTCACCCACACGGAGCCGCCCACGTCGCGCCGCTCGATCACGTACCCAGACACGCGCGATCCTGTACCAAGCACACATGGTTACTGGCGATACACCTATAGTGCGTTCCGATTCAAGACATAATCGATTACATCGCGTCTATCGTCATTCCGAATCACTGATGGCCGTACGGCGTGAGTAGTTTAATGGTACTTTTAGTGCTGTCAGTCCCATTCGGAACCTGACCCTAGTCTTGCTGGATAGGTACTTGATTAGTTATATGGTTTCATTTTGACTCGAGTTAGGGTTTGAAAGGTTATGGGAGCGGAAAGTAATATTTCAAGAATTTATGATAGAAAATAAATTTCTATATTTTAAATACTTTATAATACGATGTATCTATTGCAAGGAGAAAACAAATTAAATTTATATCATTGCTGTATAGAAAATCAGAAAAGTAGAGCAATCGCCCGGTAAGCGAGAGGTCCCGGGTTCGAATCCAAGTTCAGAGCTCCTCACGTCCAGATTTCTGATTTTCTATACCGTAATGATATAAATTTAATATTTACAGAATTTTGCAGTAATTTAAACTTGGTTTTGATCACATCACAAGTTTCCAGTATATTAATCAAAGTCACTTTACAATTCATAAGTTTTGTATATCTATGTAAAAACATGTCCAGCAAGAATTTTCAAAATACCCTAAATGTAAAATTTTTAACATTTGGAAAAAAGACCTGCTTTTTTTTATTCGTACAATGTTCTCATCATTATTCTAGCGGATATTTATAGGATTTTAATACCTACTTACATTTGTATTTTTTATACAAGATGCGGCAACTCCGGTTCAAACGAACGCAAACAAAAAATCTTGGAGTAATTTCATATTTTGGACACCGATTTCTCAAACTCGACAATTCAGTTCCAGAAATTTGGTAGTGGACAATTAAGAACGAGGCTTACCTAAACATTGTGGCAGAGAAAGACCTTTTAACTGTAACACTGACCTCCATCGTTCTCCGGCGGGTCCCAGCTGAGGTCGACATAGTTCCTGCCGACCCTGACGACGCGGGGCGCGCGGGGCGGTCCCGGCGGGTTGTGTCTCGGCTTCACCTTGAACCTTTGGGACGTCGCGGAGTACTTGCTGAACCCGGCCGCATTCTTCGCGCGCACTCTGAACTCGTACTCGTGACCTGGCTCTAAGTTGTAAGCCTGGGGGGGATTGGAACGATTAGATGCATGAGCATTTTGATGAGCCGGTGAAAAGTATCATCGGATAATCAACGGCAAATGCCAAAGCATTCCGAATGTAAACTACAAAACATTGTCAAATTCGATTTTATGCACTTATATACCTAGGTTCTGTTTCAAATCGAGTGAATTTAACTCGGTGTCATGCGAATTTCACCCTAGAGCGTTCAAAAATTGACCCGAGTTAAACCGAGGGTAACCGAACTGTTACCTGACAGTTGCTCGGAAGTGTTTTGAAAAGCTTCCGAGTGATGCGAAAATCACACTGGCTAGTGCGAATTCTAACGCTGTCTGGATACCGTTAAAGTTCGCCTGACAGTTTTCACTTCGCAATTTTGCCGGGTTTTGGACAAAATTCAAAACTTTAAAACTCATCATTTTTAAAGGGAAAAAAGTGAAAATTATTATTGTGAATGTTGCATTAGGCTCGTAAGAGAGCTCATTTATCTATAATTATTTTTTTTTGGTGAGTACAAACAGCAATTTCAGTTTCCCGCCCTTAAATTAGATTTGAGACTGACGTTTGTCACCCAGACCCGTTCTAAAACGTATTTCTCACTGGAATCACTCGCAAGCGTTTCAAAACCAGATGTTCTCTCTCTTTCTTGTATTTAGCTCTGTCTCTTTCTATTAAACGAGTGAAATTTCGCACTATTATCGCACTTTCTGAAACGGTTCCCAAAAAGACAATTATTAAAACAAAAACCTTGTTTTTTTTTCTACGTTCATATCACCGTATCTTTTTTTTCTGCAATTAGATTTTTTTGGTGTAATATTAACAGTTACTACTAACAATATGTACTATCGATTAGCATAGTTTTCATTCGTGGGCAATTTATTTCAGAAATTTGGGCCCATTGGTTGCATCATCCTTTGGGTTCGAGTAATCACTTTCCCACTTAAGGGCAGCGTATTGCACCGCTGATGTTATTGACAAACGTCAAATAACAACAATACTAGTTGTGAGCGTCACGTTTTACCGCAACAGGCACAGGACCGACCCATGTTTAGATGAAGTAACGCGCGGCTGAGCATGACTAAAACTTACCAAATACTGGCAATCCTTGACAAGGTAGTCGGCCGAATTCCAGACGCCATCCTCGACGTCCCGGAACTCGATCTTGTACCCCTGTATGCGCGCGCCGCCGTCCGAGCGCGGCCGGTCCCACACGAGCGTGGCCGACGAGCCGTCCCAGTCCGTGACGCGCGGGCAGCCCGGCGGCTCCGGGATCGTAAACGAGAACTGTAACGAACATTATACTTTAGTTCGACACATATACTCACGCCTGTCTCCCAGAGTGGTACGCAGAGACTACAGATTTACATCTGCTACGATCCCGGCAGCGACAGTAACAACTGGAAATCTGTTTTGAAGTCCCTATATCCCTGCTGCGGGGTCACAGGAAATCAGTCAAGTAAGTCATGATCCTGACACATTTTTTTCACCTCTTCTGCAACCACCAACCCAGTCTACAAGCTCTTCTATTCCGGGTACTTTTCACATTGCCCTTCCACAGTTTGTCGAAAGTCTGGTCAGAATACGTGATTTTAGGGCGGCCCGGTCGAACTTTGTTTAATGGAGAGATATAAAAGTTTTCGAGGGGTCACACTTTCGCATAACGCCCTCGTGAGCTTTGATTATATGTATTAGCATCTGATGTATCAATCAATTAATCAAATAATTTTATTGTCAGGTATAATGTAGTTACAGAAATTCGGTGTACATTTACGGTGGAAAAATTCAATAGTCTAGGATGGGGACCTCGGTAGCTCAATTGGCAGAGTTGCAGGTTCAAATCCTGGCCCAAAGAATTTTGTCTTACTTGAAATATTTGTTACTAATACATCTTTTCTCTCTCATAATGCACTCTAATAATAGTAACACTTTATCCTTTCAGTTTCTTCAGGCTCAGTTCAGAAAGTGAAAGATCACTTTTTCCGTCATGAAATTCTTTCTCTTACCGGCTACTTATAATTTTGAACACTAACATATATCGTCACGATATGAATCCCCTAGATTTCGGAGGAGTTTCACACTCGTACACCCACGTTTCAAAGATTATTACGTCCCACCGTGGTGAGCCCTCTCTCCAGACAATATAGAACCAGAGCTTAACGTGCCTACCAAAGCACGCAGACTAAACACAAACTTTGAACCTCCTTATAAGAGGTCAAGTTTGAAGCACATGACCAGAGGCTAGAGACTTGTCAAGGTATAAAGTAGTGTACAAACCTTGGCAGTGATAGAGTCGTCCATGGTGAGTGGGTCCGAGACTCCGTACTGGTTCTCGGCGCGCACTCGGAATGTGTACTTTCTGTTCGGCTCGAGACCCATCACGTTGTAGTGGCAGTTGCGGACGAACGACGAGATCTTTGTCCAGACCTGACGGCGATAAACCCTTTAGTATTCGTATCAACAGAGATCTACAAATCTATTTTTTTATTATCAACCTTGACCTTCTCATTGCATTCATAGCAAAATAATCTGCCACTGTCTACAGGTTGTTAGGAAAAGAACTGAGATCCTTTATCTTTACAAAAGATATGCATGAAAATATTCAGGAACTGAATAAATAGCTTTGATGACGTAATATTCATGTCATTTAGGCATTACAGGAAATAGACCATTGCCTTCAAGAAAAAAAAAAAGTAATGTCAAAACCGACGTCTGTTTTTTTATTTTCAGCGATCCCATCTTCAGGTTTAATCCCCTATTTTATTTTTCATTCTTTCTTTACGTCAAGGAACTCTCCCTATTGAGCCTAAACGGTATGACTATTACGTCACATTCCCATTTCTCCAAACTGATTTTCAAAAAATTATTTCGTTGTAAAAAATACCACCTGAAAGTTAAAGAACAGTATATATCTTCATGATTTAGCTTATATTTTCAGAAAAAATATACAAAAGGGCTTGTTACAATATAAGGTTGGTTCAAATTCGAATAGCTAAACTATTTACTTAAGGTGGTTGCTCCGGGTCTCGTTCCCAAACTGCACAACTTATGATTGTTTTTCTTATTTTTGAATAAGAAATATTAAATGCATGTGGTTTATGGAACTATGCGACAATAATTTAATGACAATTATGCTTTCCTAGCAAAGTTGTATTATTTTATGCATTAATTAATAAATGATCCTGAACAATTATTCAAAAATAACATAGAACGAGACGTTGAAGAGAAAACATTGCAACCACCTTAAATGAATAACTTCACGTTACATCTTAGTCCCAAAGAGTTACCAGCGATTTTTCCAATATTTTGAATAGCCGCTCTACCATCAACATTACGTTTCAATCACGCATGGCATACACTTCCACGTTAAACGTCTTTAATCCAATACTCACTCCATTATTATCCATCTTCTCGACGACGTAGTTGGTGATCGGTGATCCGCCGTCATCGAGCGGTGGTTTCCATGACAACGTGCACGTGTCAGGCGTGATGTCTGACGCCTCCAGCGGCGCGAGCGGCGGCGAGGGCCTGTCTACTACCAGCACCTGCCATACAAGGAAAGATGGATATATAGCGGGCCCATTATTTTTTACGCTGAGCATAGACAATTTCTTTAGCATGAAGCAATCGCATGAAACCCTAGTTGGTTGGGTCAAGTTTGAAGTTCAAACAGACTGTCGTCTCAGTATGGTTTTGTAACAGCAAAGGCTCGGTTGTCTTGGAAATGTAATAGGTTTATACCAGTGTCTCTTGAGTGTTATATCCGAGATATGTCACTATACTGTCAAACAGAGAAATAAAACTTCGAACTTTCTTTGGTAAGGTTTTCCAATAATAACAATACTGTAAATTTGTTTAACATCCCCTAGATTATGTACCGTTGAGTCGGTTGCCATCTGGTTTCCAAACATCGAAAACATTGATATACTATCGAATTTCGATCTTATCTTAGGATAGATTCGAGCTTAAAGTGACGTCACAGTTCATGAACAGCACAATACACACGGAAACAAGGAAATTGTGAAAGTTCAGTTTTTATCTATGTTTTTAGTGTTTGGCAACCAGTTGGCTATCGATACAACGTTATATAATAAGCCCACGGGTCATACAAATGCGTTTTATTGAAAACTTATTTGGTAGCTCTAGCGAATAAGGTTTGTAAATCATATTACTATTTTAAAACGTAGATCATCACTTTTTTGGTTTCCTGTTTTCCGCATAAGTTCATCTCATACTTACACGGCAGGTAGCACTGTCGGAGCCCTCGCTGTTCAACAGCTGAATGGTGTAGGATCCAGTGTCGGACCTCTTCGCTCTGTCGTTGTGGAAGACGGTCTCTATGTCTGACGTCACGAAGCGAATGCGGCTGTCCGGGAACACTTCCACGTTGTTTATGATCCACGATACCTGAGAAAATATAGCCGTTAATACTCGGACTGTTTTGAAATAAGAGTTTAAAATAGATAAACTGATAAAACATGCTATACGTATATATTTTCAAAACGTTTTGTGATCGAAATTTTTTCGTAATAATGCATTTACATGCCAAAATCCAGTTCCATCAGCCCACTTGTATGGGTTATGTAAGATTTTCCGTTTTTAGAAGGAATTCTAAAATTAAAAACAATTACAGTGAACTGTGAACCAGTCATACATAATGCAGATGACTCAAAATATTTATTGATTAACAGTTGAGAGAAATGTAAATAAGCCCACGCATTCGGTCTGGCTTTTGTGCGTCAATTAAACAAACAAAGCTAGTATTTAGAAAAATATGAAGAGAAATAAATGGTACGATGAATTTTGCTATAAATTATGTAATCATCTGAAGAGACTATAATGAAATCTTACCTTTGGCCTTGGGTTGCCAGTAAACGGTACAGTGATCTTGATCTCTTCACCAGCGATGACCGTAATGTCCCGAAGGCTGAGGTCACTTGTGATCTTAGGGCTATTGGGCGCAGCGCAGGCCTTGATAGCATCTGAGCTCTGAGAGTACGGCCCTTGGCCAGCGGCGTTAATCGCTGCTACTCTGAATTCGTAAGCTTGGTTCTCAATAAGGCCTGTAACCTTGTACGTTGTGTCAGGAATGTGTGCGTGTGACGCTCTGGTCCATTTATCTTCAGTTATCAGTCTCTTTTCGATGTAGTATCCAGTGATAGGGGATCCACCATCGTGGCGTGGTTTGGTCCATGTGAGGGTAATGGAAGACTCCGTCGTTTCGACAGATTTCGGCGCACCAGGCGCTCCGGGCGGGTCGAACGGATGTCTGGCCTTAATCGGCTCCGTAGTTTGGGCTGGGTCAGACTGTCCGTACTGGTTCTCAGCCATGACACGGAACTCGTAATCCCTGCCTACGTTCAAGTTCTTTACGCGAATGAACGGCGTTGTGACGTAGCCAGAGACCTTGGTCCAGGTTGGCGTGCGAGCTTCGCGTTTCTCGACGACGTAGTTGGTGACGTCACCGCCACCGTTGTCTTTCGGTGGGCTCCAGTATAACGTGAGGGCTTCGCCTTCGAATTCATCCGCTCTGAGGTTTTCTGGTTTGCCAGGCCTGTCAAGGACACGAACGTTGATTGTAGCTGTATCGTATCCTGAAGGATTGCGGAGTTGCAGGCGGTATTGTCCACCGTCTGATCTCTTGGCGTTCTTGACGACTAAAGAGGCTGATTCAGGTGTGATCTTCTGGTGAATTCTGGAATCTCCCTCCACATCGAGGAGGTTATCTTCCATGAACCATGATGCAGTTGGTTGTGGGAAGCCAGTGTATGGGACGTGGATAGAGAAGTCTTCTCCAGCCCTGACTGTAATGTCCCTGACACCACCCAAGTCCATGCAAGGTTTGTTAGCTTGTTCAGCGATCTTGACATCAGCTGTCGGCTTGCTGGGATCTGACCTGCCAACGTCATTGACAGCGATGATCCTGAATTGGTAGTCTTCGCCTTCCTTTAGTTTAGGAATGGTGTGAATCAAGCTTGAAATAGGAACATCATTAACGTCCTTCCAGTCCTTGTCTCCCTTGCCCTTCTGTTGGATGATGTATCCCTTGATCTTGGCCCCACCGTCGCTCTTGGGTGGTCTCCAAGATAATGTGACAGAGTCCTTAGTGACACGGTCAGGTTTAGGCGCTTCAGGTGTGCTAGGCTTCAACCTCTGTGTCTGGGCTGTGATCGGTTCGGTAGGCTTGCTAGGTTTGCCAGGTCCGGCTTCATTCACGGCGATAACGCGGAATTCGTAGCGGTTTCCTTCTCGCAAGTCTTGTACGGTGTAGCAAGTGTTCGGTGTCGGGTAGTTGTTAACCTTTACCCATTCACCGCCGCGTTCCCTCTTCTCGACATAGTATCCAGTGATAGGCTTCCCACCACAATTCGCAGGTGGTTTCCATTCCAAGGAGCAGCTGTTCGAGCTGTATCCGGTGATCTTTGGCGTGTCTGGCGCATCTGGAGGATCGAATGGAGATTTGGCGATGATAGGCTTGCTCTCCAAAGGATCTGAAACTCCGTACAGGTTCTCTGCCCTGACTCTGAAGACGTATTTCTTTCCTTCAATCAGGTTCTTCGGAGTGAACGAGCATTTCGGGCAGAATCCAGCGACCGTTCTCCAGTCGTTGACTCCGAATTCTGCAACTTCTACTACGTAGCCAGTAATCTCGCTGCCACCATCGTCTGTAGGTGGTTGCCAAGACAGGCTAACGGCGTCGTGTGTGACTGGCGTGGCCAGAAGTGGTCCCTTAGGTACTCCAGGCTTATCAACGACGATAACTTCAATATCAGCAGAGTCTTTGCCGTGAGCGTTAGACGCGGAGATTGTGTATTTGCCAGCATCGTCTCTGGTCGACTTTTCGATGGACAGTTTAGTTTCATCGTTTTTGGTTTCAGCAGAAATCCTGTGTGAGGACAACAAAGGTATGGATCCCTTGGTCCAAGAAATAGTCGGTGTAGGAGCTCCGGTGATTGGAATGTTAATGTTGATTGGTTCACCAGCCCTGACCTTAATCTTGCGACCAATGAGGTGGTCGAGCCAAAGTTTCGGCTCCTCTTTCATTGGCTTAGCCACGAAGACGTTTGATGCGTCGGATGGTTGACCGGGGCCTGCGGCGTTGACTGCAGACACCCTATATTCATACTGATGACCTTCCTGTACCCTTTCGTCTTCATAGTCGTTGTTCCTGACAGGATCTTTGTTTAGTTTGATCCAGCGGCCAGTAGCCTTATCCCTCCTCTCAACGTCGTAACCAATAATATTTGATCCTCCGTTCGAAATGGGGGAAGACCACCTGATCTTGATATGATCTTTGTCTGCAGAAACCAGCTCTGGTTTGCCAGGCTTTCCAGGTACAGTGTATTGGTTTTTAGCGATGACTGGTTTGTCAATAGTGAGTGGTTCGGAACGGCCTTGCAAGTTCTCAGCAAACACTCTGAACTCATACTTGTTGCCCTCAGCCAGTCTCGGTACTGTGGCGTGGTTGAATTTCGGGTTGATGTAGGTAACAGCAGGAACCCAGCCTCCACCATGAGTCAAGTCTCTCTTCTCGATAACGTAAGCTGTCAGCTCACTGCCACCGTTGTCCTTAGGTGGTTTCCAAGACAATGTAACGGATTGGGCAGTGATTTCTTCGTACTCGAACGGCACTTGCGGCGGTCCAGGAACATCCAAAACAATCAAGTCGAAGCTTCCTTCATCAGATCCTGAATCGTTCTTCAATGACAGACGGTAAGTGCCAGCGTCGGATCGCTTGCAGTTCACAGTATTAATAATAGTATGGTGTCCAACTGATGTGACGGTAGTTCTTTCGTTTGTCAGCACAGGTTTGCCATCGCAAGTCCAGTTGACTTCCGGTATCGGTTCACCGATGAAATCAACATCCAAATGGAAAATAAGTCCAGCCTTGATGCGAATCTCGCCAAGTTTTGTGATGATCTTGGGAGCGACGAAGCGGTCCTTAGCAGTGATGGTGTCAGAAGGATCGCTGGGCTCTGACTGACCAGCCTTGTTAACTGCGATGATTCTAAATTCGTAGTCCTGTCCTTCAGTCAGATCAGGTACAGTAGCCTTGTTCTTACTTGGTGGTACATGAGCAGCGTTCACCCAGTATGGGCTTCCCTTCTCCTTCTTTTGGACGATGTATCCGGTGATGGGTGATCCACCGTCGGATTTCGGTGTGGTCCATTGTAGGTCCACATGGCTCTTGCTCCAGTCGGTAGCTTCAGGTTTGCCAGGCGCTGATGGCTCATCGAATTCGTTCTTGGCGATAATCGAACGATCGAGTTCTAAAGGCTCTGATTGGCCAATGGCGTTGACAGCGCTCACCCTGAATAGATACTCCTTCATGTGAATCAATCTTGTCACTTGGTGAGACAAGTATGTGCTCATACCAGCATCTGACCAGGTACCACGAGTCATATCCATCTTCTCAATGACATAATGCAGGATCGGTGATCCACCATCGTCCAAAGGCATCTTCCATGAAAGCGAGCAGGAATCCTTGGTAATGTCAGACACGACCAAAGGTTTCTCAGGTCTCGAAGGCTTGTCAAGCACGGTTACTTGAGCGGTTCCCGAGCAGATACCCAAATCGTTCTGCAGGGTCAACTTGTAAACGCCTCCGTCAGCTCTGACAGAGAATGGAATGTCTAGAATGACCCTGTTGTGTAATACTTGAATGTCAATCCTCTCTGTAACGTGAACGACTTTTCCGTTGATCTGCCATTCGACTGTTGGCTTAGGCGACGCTTCTATCGGAATCTCATACTGTATTCTTTGGCCTGCCTTAACAGTCTTGTCTGCCAACAGCATTTTGTCGAAGTATGGGACACAGAACCTGGCCTTTGCCACTTGTGGTGTAGAGGCATCACTAGGTTCGCCGTTACCAGCCTTGTTGACTGCAATAACTCTGAACTCATACTCCTCGCCTTCGGTAAGTCCATCGACGGTTGCCTTGGTCGTGTTTCCAGTAACAGTCGCTGCGGTTTCCCAAGGTCCATAGCGTTTCTTGGCCTCAATAATGTAACCAGTAATAGGAGACCCACCGTCCTTCTTCGGCGGAACCCATTCGAGGTCCATGTGGTCCTTGTCCCAGTCCTTGACAACGGGAGTTCCGGGTTTGTCTGGTGTACCGTAGGGGTCCTTAGCCGTGACCGGTTCGTGGCCGAGAAGGGGCTGCGATTCTCCTTGCTTGTTGACGGCACGTACTCTAAAGTTGTAATCGTGACCTTCGATAAGATGGTCGATTCTGATGTTGCAGCCTTGGACTTCTCCAGCCGGAATCCATCTCATATTCTCTTGATCCATTTTTTCTACCACGTAGTGTGAAATTTCGCTACCACCGTCATCCTTAGGCGGCCTCCATCTCAATGTGCAGCCAGATTTGGTGATATCGTCGGCACGCAATGGGCCTTCTGGTGGTGTCGGTACATCCAAGACCAAAACCTTAATTGTGGCCGTATCAACTCCATTGATATTCTTCGCTTTGAGGGTGTACTGCCCAGCATCGACACGCTTAGCATCAATGATGCGGAATTTGGTTCCATGCGCGTCATTGACGATCTTAATCCTGTCGGTATTCAGGACGACATTATCTCCATGGGTCCATTCCTTAGTCGGTGTCGGTTCACCAAGAACTGGCACTTCGAGGTCGAAGTTCTGTCCTGCCTTGACCTTGATGTCGAACATGAAGTTCCTGTCGATCTTAGGCGGCAAGTTCTTGGGCCTGGCGAGGTGGGGTCCAGTAGAGTCACTGGGCTCACCCTTGCCTGCCTTGTTAACGGCTCGGATGCGGAATTCGTAGGTGTTTCCTTCGATGAGATCGGGCACTTTGCCGGTAGTTACGTCGCCTTCGATCTGTAAACAATACAAGTGGTTAGGATTGGATGTTACGTCAAATAATACAGAGATATACACGTAAAAGCCGTTTGGAGTAAATTGTACATTAAAAACTATTGGTAGTATTGATGATAAATATTTATACTATGAAAGAGTATAATTAATAAGGCTTACAAGCAGTTGCATCAAATTAGAAAGTATACCTTTAATTCTTTTAGAACAGTTTAGACGGTTAGAATAGAAGAGCACTAAAATATACTCAAGGATGAAAAGGGCATCTTTGAATAATGTATTTGTTACATGTATTTTTCCTGGGAATAATAGAAATAGATACATTGGTGTAAGCATCGCCCATCTCCCAGAGGGGTAGGCAGAGACTATAAATTTCCATCTGCTACGATCCTGACACACCCTTTCGTCTCTTCTACAAGGTAATATTTAGAGGTTTTACCTGAGCACACTCCTCCCAATCCGGCGAGAAGCGATCTTTCTTTTCGATGACGTATCCGGTGATGGGCGCCCCTCCGTCCGTCTCTGGCCTCTTCCACTCGAGCTCGACAAAGTCCTTGTCGAAGTCCTTGACCTTGGGCGTGCCGGGCTTGCCGGCGAGGTCGAACGGATTCTTCGCTTCCGTCGCGTGGGGCGTTGTGAGCGGCTCCGATTTACCTTGCCTGTATAGGAGTACGGATTTTACAAATTTCGTAACAGAAGAAAATAGACTTATTTCTGGCTCGGTTTTTCTTCCTATAAATACAATTTCATATCGAATAGCTACACAGACATTTTATAAGGAAAAGCTTATTTGCTATTTCTATTCTGTTGAATTTTGATTAATGCGCGAATTTTCAAATCTATAAATACATCTTGTCGGTCATCACCTATTTCTAATCACCAAAAAATATTTTTGCAACCAAATGCATCGCTTGGGAATATTAAAATAGGTATTAGAATACACTACAACATGAAAAAAAAATTAAAATTAAAATCTCTGAAAAACTAAATTTTAGACCATACCGTCGGCGCTTGAAAATTAATATCCGAAAACACAAAGGTTTTATTAACACGCCTTCTTTACATACACTTAACTAAAATCCATAGGTTCAAAAGAATGATATTAACCTGTTAACAGCCCTGACCCTGAACTTGTACTTGTGTCCGGGCGTGAGTCCGTCGACGGCGAGGTTGGTGACGGGCCCGTCGGTCTCGCCGGCGGTGACCCAGCGGCCGGTCGCCTCGTCCATGCGCTCCACCACGTACTTGTCGATGGGCTGCCCTCCGTCGTCCGACGGCGGGTTCCACGAGAGCTTCGCGCCGTTCGCGTGGACATCCGACACCTTTACATACAAGAGGGTACATATTATGATAAAGATGAAAAGAAAATTGCGTAAAACTCGTAGATCTGTTATTCTAAATGTTCATGAATAGGTACTTCACTTAACTGATGACGGTCCAGAAAGACCAAAATATATTAAGATTTAGTATTATTTTAACTACACTTAATAAAAGTTTATACTACACCCTATAAAATAAATGTTCGTAAAGTATACAGGAAGACTCCGAAAAAAGAAGATATCCGGTATATTAGACTGGAAGCGTACGAGAGTTATACGTAGCATGAAAATAAATAGCTGAAACTAAACAAACAACTGATCACAATTGCCAACCACCCCAAACATACAAAATTTACAACATAATCATGCAAATACTGTCTCCAAGGGGATTGGCAAATACTACGAATCTCCATAGTATGTGATTTCTAAATATTTTTGTTATGTTTTTCAACTGTGATATTCTTGGGTCGGCTAGTAGAGTACCTATATGGTTCAGTCGTTTTCAGCAGCTTATGATTCATACTCTAATTATTTTTTGTATACTTTCCACTTGCTATGAAGGAAAACCATGTGAGATAAGCCTGCCCTTAAAATTAAAAGCGTGTATTTGAGCCTGATGTGATGATAAGGCTTAGACGCTATAAATCTTCGGCGAAAAGAGAGTGTCAAATTTGTCACGAAAACACCTCTGATACTCCCTCGGGCATATATGTCTTGACAATATGTTATTTTTTTAGTTGTCTATTTTCTTACGATTTATCAAATTTAAGACGCGGGTATTACCTTGAGCGGACCTCCGGGCGGGCTGGGTACACTCAGCACAATGACCTCCACCTCCGCCACATCCTTCCCGTTGCAGTTCTCAGCGGTGATGGTGTACCGACCGCTGTCGCCGCGGGTCGCCGACTTGCAGTTGATCTTTGTGTTGTAGTCAGAGTGTTGCACTTTGATCTCGCCGCCCGTTTTGATTTCGCGCTTCGCGAGGAACCATTTCGTTTCCGGCATCGGTTCTCCGGTGACCTGGGGGGAAATAAATTGATGTTTACAGTGTCAGGTTTATAAGATTCTTTTATTTTGTAGAATATCTTAGATGATTGAATACAAAATCTCTTAAGATTTTCTTAATTTACATTACAAACTAGAAAATATCAATTAGAATGAAATTTAAACACAAGAATCTACATCATTTCATTTCAGGTAACCATTTGTTTTCAATATTTATATTGAGACAATAATAATACGATATTTTATTTTCGAAATATATTTTTCGGCCCACTTTGGGGCCGGCATCAGTCGAATAAATGACAAATCTAAAAAATTACATAAAAATATATACAATCTTATGACTAATTAACCTACTTTCTTACATAAATTATTAAAAAAAATAAAAATAAATGAAAACAAAGTAGTCTTAGTCTGTCAGTGTTTTTGACAGACTGACATTACTGACACCAGACTCAGACCAGACTTAAGACCAGGGTGCCATAAAAAGTAGCGCCATCTTGCGATTTTCGGTACGTCTTATCCCTGGTATTCTAAACAAATATCGGCATGTTACGGCCAATTTTTAAAATCTCTTGCGCCAAGATGAGATAAAAATAGTTCACGATAAAATTCATGCCACTGGTCGATGATTTAATCTAAAACGTGTACATATCGTCGCTTTGGTAGTGAAGAGAGTCAACCCACATTTTATACTAATTGAATAGAGACAACCCACCAAAGTAGTTATTAAAATACTTTGGTGGGTTAATTGTCTCTATTCACCAGAAGTTAAAATATTTTATGCTAACTGAGTTAATAGCACAATTAGAATGAGAATAAAATATTTTAACTGCTGGTGAATAGAGATAACCCACCAAAGTAGTTATTAAAATACTAAAAAAAAAAAAAAAAAATAGTAAAAAAATTTAACTGCAGGCTGTACACGTTTGATTATATTTATTTAGATGGTATAACGCGCTGTATTTTATTTCCTTTGTACAGCCTGCAGTTAAATTTTTTTACTATTTTAAGGCGAGGTTATCTAGAGAAATCTGTCCTGCTCCAACGCTTTCATTTTACACATATTTATCCTGCTCAGCGGAAGCTGGCCGCTCAGAAAACTCGCAGTTTCAAGGTGTTTTTACTTATTATTTTAGAATTAGAGGGATGGATTTTTAATATGATGGCCGTTTTATATCACATTTTTCACGACGTTTATTTCAGTATAACTTTTATTGTCCAAAACTTAATACAGCTCTAATGAAATGATATTTAGACCTATCTTGGCGATTTAATCGTATCGAGCGAAATGTAAGTAACTGTGTATCGAATGGCCGAAATATCAAGATCAAAGAATGAAATATTTATTACATTACAATTGGGACAAATTACCATTACAGGTGGGACAAACAAATAAATATTTTATTACAATAAAATATTTATTTGTTTGTCCCACCTGTACATTTTATTAATAATTATTTCTTCACCACCCAAAGGTTGGTTGGAAGAAATTGCTCTTAGTAATAAGCCCGCCTTTGTGCAATACTATGTATTCTTTACCTTTTATTATTTTATTTTATTTCGTGTGTACAATAAAGTGTCTATTCATTCATTCATTCAAATATGACACATATTTTTTACAAATTTAATCATCGCTATTTATTGGTTTAAAATGAATTTGAAAAGAGATAAAATGGGATAGCCCCCCCTTAACGGCTAGAACTGCCAATAGGTAGCCTGTCATGCTGGCGTCCGTACAATGATTTTTATGTTTGAATAACTCCTACACTTTACTACTTATCTTCCAATTCTGCAGCAGAAGAGTCGCCACTGACCTTGACATCGAATCCGAACTTCATGCCGACCTTGATCTTGATATCGATAAGGTTGGTCCTGTCGATCTTGGGCGCCAGGTTCCTGGGCTTGGCGACGATGGGGTGCGTGCTCTCCGACGCCTCGCCCGGGCCCGCCTTATTCACTGCACGGACTCTGTCAAGCGATTAAAACACGAGTGTGAGTATTTTAATAGTAACACATGAGTGTTTTAATACCTATTTATGCAAATTTTCATGAAAAATAATTCTAAGCTCGTACAATAATCTACCTGTTTTCATAATCGTTCATTCAAAACATTGGTGTGTTTATTTTATGAATACAAGATAAGAATTTAAGTAGACAAAAAGACCGCTATATAAACTGGCTTTGATTGATGCAGCTAAATTAATACTGGAGACTCGGTAAGTGTTTAGGAGCAAAGTGCAAAGATCCTTCTTGCAAAATAAGAAATAATACTATATGTGCCCTTATACTTGTTTAAGAAAAACCTCCTGAACTATTTGAACCTAGTTACTGATTACAAAGTCTCCAGTATGAATCGGCTATATCTACTAGTCACCTTATCGAGTGTCAACGGACAGATATTTTTGAATGAATCCACACTATCCACTGACCATTCTGAATAACTGAGTAAATCTCATTTTGAAGGTTTAAATTTTAGTTTTAGTGCTGTCAAAACTATTTTTTTTTTCATTCAAAAATAGTTATTTAGTATTAACGACAGAATCTATATTACTTTGGCGAAAATTTAGTTTTGACAGCACTAAAACTAAAATTAAAGCCTTAAGATATGAAGTTTTTCATTTGAAATTAACAGTAGGTTTCAAAATTAGCATGTAAGGAAATGTGTTTATTTTTTATTCCGCATTTCTCTTTTTTTTGGTAAATTTGTTCAGTATTATCAGTAGACGATGTGGTTTTATTGAAATATACATATCAATTCACACACGGTATATAAAATAGGACAAGAAACAAATCGGACCAACCTAAACTCATAGGTCTGTCCCTCGATAAGATCTGGCACGGTTGCCGCGGTCTTGTCTGCCGGCACTTCTAGCGCCTTCTCCCAGTCTCCGAACTTGTCCTTCTTCTCGATAATGTACGCCTCGATAGGAGCGCCGCCGTCTTCGCGAGGCGGCGTCCACTTGAGGTCCACGTGGTCCTTGTCCCAGTCGGTGACGCTCGGCGTGCCAGGCGCACCTGGGGAACAAATGGAGGCGAGTAGAGTTATTGGCCAAGCCAAAAGCACCCAGAATACTCGTAGAAGAGCTCGTATAATACATGGATGTGAAAATGTGTCAGATTGAAATCTGTGGTCTCTGCGTACACCTCTATGAGACAAGCCTCAGCCACATTCTTTTCCATGTATTCTATCAATCGACTATACAAAATCTCACATACACTCCATATTCAGGATTTGACCTGCCCTCATATCATGTCGTTGATTCAGTCTTTAGCTAGTTCTTATAAAAAGGTAATAAACTATGTAAGAGATTATAGAGTATCGGTAATAGACCACCATCTACTACTTTTTTTTTTGTGAACTTTATTTTAGTCTGAAATAAAGATTTTTATTTGATTTAACTTTTTCATACAAATTTATTCAGCTGATTGAACCACTTTGTAATGGGAAGTTAAAAATTATCTTTCCAATTTTTCATTTTTTTTATATGTGGTCAGTCTACGATACGCAATGTACCCTAGAATTATTTTACTTATTATTGTAGAACCTAACAACTCATGGTCAAGAACGGCGGAATGGCGTCATTTTTTCCTTTATATTTTCAGCAGCAAAAGCTCATAAATTCTACGTTTTTTGTGGTAAACCCATCGACTCACCAGGCTCGTCGAAGGGATTCTTGGCGATGATCTTCTCCTCTGAGGTCAGAGGTTCGGACTCGCCCTCCGAGTTGACGGCGGACACTCGGAACATGTACTCCTTGCCCGGAGTGAGGCCAGTCACGTCGCATTCTGGAACAATACTCAACTCTTTAGGAAAAGTAACATTGCGCTATAGCCAACGAGAGCTGAGCAGTGAACATTTAGGCGGAACAAGTCGTACATGTTTATTGGTTGAGACGGTTAAATTTTATGACAAATCAAACCTAAAAGTAAATGCCCAAGCTGTACGGCCTACGTATTGACCGAAGTAATTTAAATGTTCAGCTACTCTGAACAAAGAGGTTTATTTGTCCAATAAATTCACATATTTTGACAATAAATTTATCCTAATACCTATACGACTTGAAGAATCTTACGTTTACCACCTGCGTCTTATCGTGATAAAATCTACAATACCTTTGAATTAAGAATAGGAATGTCAGTGAAGCAATCTGCGAGTACGATAACATTATTAAATGAGACGCGTAGTAGATTTTAGCGCGCTATTAAGCAGGTGTAGCCCTAGTGAAAAGTGTCTAGCTTGATTCGGGAATCGTCCTTTGGTACTTTAATGAATAGACACTTTGTTGTACACGCACGAAATAAAACATAATCTAAAAGTAACGAACACACATTGATGTAAGAGACTGGCTTATTACTAAAAGCATTTTCTTTCAGCCAACCTTTACTTCTTGCTACGGAGCGCTATAAGAGGCACGACCTCCTCATTCATAATTTAATATACTATCCGTTTCGGATGCTTTTAGGATAGGACCTTGTCATGATGTCTGTGTGCGTTTGCAATGTTAACGGAAGTGCGTGAGTGAAAGAGACGCACATAGTGTGCTAACGCAAACAGGCAAAAGGTTCTGTCCTAATAGCATTTGAAAAGGATAGTACTTCAGTAAATAGCAAGATATACTCACTAGGCTCCTGAGATCTGGCGCAGGGCACCCAGCAGCCGGTCTCTGTGTCGAGCTTGTCCACTTGGTAGTACTCGATGGGGGCGCCACCGTCGTCCTTCGGCCGCTTCCACTTCAGTGTGGCGCCTTCCTTGTGCACGTCCGAGATCTGTCGGAGAAGGGAGAATTAAAATCTATTTAAAGTATATAACGTTTCTTTTTTGTTTAAAATAGCGCATTAGAGCCGTGGCTGTTACGACAAACGAAAAGCCCGCGCCCACAAAAAATAGTTTTTATTAAATAATTGTGTTTATAAAATCGAAACTTGAGGCTCTTGTTTATAAAAACGTGATATTATTTACTTAATTTTTGACTGAGTAGTTAGCAAACATAGTACAAAATATAGAAACTCTGTCAAAACTAGAGGATGAAACTTCTTGATTTCTCTCTATCAAAGCAATTTTATTCCTTTTTGTTTTGGACTATTTTGGGCTCTTAAAATTATAATGTCCTATCGGTAAATATATTTCATAATTTTGTTCTTATTTTGTATTGTAATTTAAATTGAACTGGTCTCGACGAGACACCAAGACTTCGCTGTAAGCGTTTCAATCTATACATTTTTAGAAGAAAACCTTTACGTTATTAAAAAGAAAATTTGTTTATTTGCACATACTCAAATTACAGTACAATAATTGCGATTCACACACATCGAGTTAATACAATAACCTTTGTTTACACAAGTGTTTTAAAACAATAAATTTGGTTATAATCGAATTGTTTAGCTCTATTAACAGCTGGCTCGTTGGTCTAGGGGTATGATTTTCGCTTTGGGTGCGAGAGGTCCCGGGTTCAAATCCCGGACGAGCCCTCTTTTGCACGAAATGTTACAAACCAAAAAAGGAATAAATGATTGAATAGACACTATTGTACACATACAAAATAAAAACAAAGAATAGAATTACACAATATTCGTAATTTTTGTCTCTTCTATAATACTAGAAATATTTAGAGTACTGTTAAAAAAGGGGAATTCTTAAGCGCATCGTTCACTGCGTAACTCGACGCGCGAGCGTTAAAAAAAGCACACTTTACGACACAAGGCGGCGGAATTTTGCATTTGACGTACTCTTAGACCATATAACACGGGACTAGACAAGCGCACTTATCCCCCTCTGCTGAAGTACATGAACAAGTTGTTCATGTAAGTTTGCTTGTGTGCGCGTTTTGTGTTTGTGTTGCAGCGTTAGATTTAGTGGACGTATCATGTTTTCGCAGGAGTGTGCGTGAATGAGTAAATGAGTGCTGTGCGTGTTTACCTCCCCTCCCGTGAAAAACGGCAGAATAATTTCAGTACTAAGAGTCGCGCTTTGCCAGGTCCCGTGTTAAATGGTCTAAGGACGTACTATTAAAAAGCTCTATTAACAGTTCTTGCAATCCACGACAACTAATCTACGTGTGAAGTATCTTTATACATGCGACACGCTTCAGCAAGCACTTATTACAAGTAGAACAGATCAGGTGTCGTGAATTTGCAAGAATTGACTTGGTATCAGGTGAAAAGGCCGCTGGGCGAGAGTGGGAGGGGATATGGCGGATACGCGCGAGAAAGAGACGGCCTGAGCCTCGCCAGTGGCCCTTTAACCTGACGCGAGGTCCCAGTCTCACCTGTATCGGTCCCTCGGGAGGCAGCGGCTTGTCAGTGACGAGCACTTTGACAGTGACGGTGTCCTTGCCGCTGCTGTTGATCGCCGTGACGGTGTACTCGCCCGAGTCGTCGCGCCTCGCGGGACGGATCACCAGCTTCGTGAAGTACTCGGGGCTGTCGATCGTGACCGCCTTCGACGGGTGGAGCGGCATGTTCTGGTATCTGGACGGAATGAAGAACAGGTTTAGTCCGTGGTGTGGGAAGCCAAATTTATACTGAAGACTCTGTAAGTGCTTAGTACCAAGGTTCTAGGACCCTTTTTCTGAAATTCATAATTATTTTTCTGGCTCTCTACATGCAAGCCCAGCCGTGAGTCAATTTACTGTAGGAGATCAACATTTTATGTTGCGAAATTAGCAAAAAGTGTTATCGATCCATGATACTGGTCACTTACTAAGCCCCCAGTATGAATTTAGCTGCATAAATTAATGTCACCTCACATGGTTCTCCTGCGTTGAAATACCTTAATTTACAGACATCGTTTAAAAGTGAATGAAAAGTGAACCCGTGTCGCCGTTTGTCGCACGCGCACACATTCCGCAAAACTATTATTTCAATTTGTCCGCACTTTAGTGCTTGTAGCGAAAGGAAAATGCATAAAAAATATTAGGAAAATGCTATGCTATGCTAAATGCAAACATATTTGTGTTTAGTCGTAATATACCGCTGCAAATCACATTACCTATGTGAGTGCGCCACGAGACTGAAAAATACCCAACACTGGATTTGCTAGATTTTGCGTTGGCAACCTTAATACGTACCTCCATTCAACAGCCGGCGCGGGCTCGCCAGTAATGGCCGCCTCCATCTTCAATGTAGATCCAGCAGAGATGGTTACATCTCTGAGGTGACGCCTGTCGATCTTCGGCGCCAGGAACCGAGGCTTGGCGATGAAGTTCTTGCTCGCATCCGAAGGCTTGCTCTGGCCCGCCTTGTTGATGGCGATCACACGGAACTGGTATTCGTTGCCTTCGATCAAACTGCAGAAAGAAAAATGTCTTAAATTTTGTAGTTACCCTTTATTTAATTATTCGGTGTCTGCATGTAAACTAACATTCGATTTGAGTTCCGAGTGGGTATATTCAAAACTCGTGCCCTCACTTTTCACCGACGATATGGAACGTCTCAACATGATCAGGGGTGAGTTTCCCACCGTATTCCGAGCATATAACATTTTAAGTTTTGTGTTTTGTGTTTAGAAGGCAAGCAGGATTTTAACCCGAATCCCAAAATTAACATCCAACGACTTGAGCTATCGCTGCTTCTGAACTCGATATTTTTTTATATCTATTCCCCGACTCCCCGTATTATACACATTTTTATCGTATTCTGTTGTTTAATTTTAAGAATTAAACTGACTTGTAAAACGTATTTTTGTTCCTATTTTACGAAATAAACCATTTGGATTTGAATATAACACATGAAAGAGATCCAAGTATCAAATTCACTGAAAATGTTCGGAAGATTGCGTCAACAAGACATACAAAAATGCTGTTTAATGAAGTCTTTTGAAAAGTGGTTTCAGAACAAAGTCAGTCGAAAACCTCTATAGATAAGTAAACATACCCATTGACAGTGGCGGTAGCGGCCGGCGTGTGTGTCTCGACAGCCTTCTCCCACAGCGGCGAGTACTTGTCCTTCTTCTCGACGATGTAGCCAATGATGGGTGACCCACCGTCCGATAGCGGCGGCTCCCACTTGAGGTCCACGTGGTTGGCCGACCAGTCGTCCGGCACGGGCGCGCCCGGAGCGTCCGGGATCGCTGTTGGGATAAACAATTTGATTTTTTATTATTCGGTTGTCGAATTAGAACGTACTTTTGGGTGATTTTTAGAAATCTTCAACAAAAAAACCTTGATTTTATAGGTTGCGCAATGAGATCTGGTCGTTGTTAACAGTATTGGACTTTTAGAAAGGAACCAATAACGCCAACAACAACGGGCTAGCTCTTATTACGCGAACAAGAATATTTGTCCAGAAACTCGCAGCTGCTATCTACGAGTATGTAAAATATGGCTCCTTTTGAAACGCTCTGTTTTGCTGTTTGCGCGTCGTATACAACACATCCCTGGCAAATATTACATTACGCCGTGGGCTGTGAGTTCTTACATGAATAATACTTTTCGGAGTTATTCGGGGGAGACTAAGAGGACAGCTCTCAAACAGGCACAACCAGGAGGCCCACCATGCCTGAGACCGATTGATGGCTGAATATCCATCCCAAATTGCCAGCCCATATATAAAGCAAACTTGTTACGGGCAGCGGCGTCACTGATGCGGGGTTTTAGGCATCACCAGTCATCCCGCCTGCCCAGTGTGTGTGAATCTAAGCATTTCTTGCAGGAGGACCGCTAAGAGTGACGAAATCTTGGAAAGGCCTATGTCCAGCTGTGGACGCACCAGGCTAATGGGTGGATGGTATATAAATCGTTATCGTTATTGGCCTGGCATTTGATAACACTTCTAGTCTCAAGTCAATATTGGTGCTACTACCAAGTACATATAAACAGGTAACTCACTGAAGGGATCCTTAGCGATGATAGAGCCGAACGTCTCGAGCGGCTCAGATTCGCCCTCCTTGTTCAGCGCCTTCACACGGAACTTGTACTCGTGTCCGGGGATCAGGCCGTCGACCTGCAGACGTTATTTTATACTTTATACATTTGCAATACGGGCGATGTTAAATAGAGTTCTGTATTTGTTTATCTATTGGTTTCCACTCTTAATTGCGTCACACACAGGTGGTCACATTTGTGTAACCCTTACCTGCTGTCACGTCAGATATTAGACATTATTATATTAAAACAGCATATCAAAATTATTTCATATTTGTATTTAAAATAAATCAAACATTTTAGAAAATCTATAAAACATGACAAATCAGATGATCTATTAGATTTATAAGAGAAAAATACTTTAGATACGTGTGACGTAATATATGGATGTTTGTTTTTTCACTTCGAGTAGGCTTCGAGTGTAACCGCGATAAGAAAAATCAGCCCAAGCAATTCTATAAAACAGATGGAGATTTGCAGACTCTGCTTACCCCCTGGAAGACTAACATGATCTTACGTATGTATATTTTTCGACGTAAACGTACCTCCATCTCGGGCACGTTGCCCAGGGTCTTGCCGACCGGCACCCAGGACCCGGTCTCGGTGTCGAACTTCTCCACGAGGTACGCCTCGATGGGCTCCCCGCCGTCGTCCTTGGGCCTCTTCCACGCGAGCTTGCACCCGTCCTTGTGGATGTCTGATACTTCGAGCGGGCCTTCTGGCTTGTCCGGCTTGGCTACGGAGGGTAACAAATATGTACTGGTTTGTAACATTCAACATGATATCTAAATACACCAGCATAACTTCATATTTACCATTAAATACTGCCACAATAATATAGCAGTATTTAATGGTCTTGCCGACCGCACCCACATTATGGCAGTATGTAATGGCAAATATGATGGTTGAAGTAATTGCTGACATAGACAAAAATAATAGACAAGTTTTGTCTAATGCAAACGCATGTAAGCTTTATCACGTGATCATCACCTCGATGAAACGACTCGTTCTGCGTGTCCATCGGTCAAACGTTTCCACAACAAACAATAAACCACATTGTCTTCCAGTGCCCCATTACGAAGTATAACAAGGCTATTGAATATCTTAATATTGGTAAATTTTAATGTAGTATTAAATTAAATAAGTTAAATCATACCAGTGTAAAAATGCCATACGATAAATAAATAAACGTTTGTTCGAGAGACTAAATTTTTCTATTCGTGTCATCCATGCTAGCTAACTGGAGGTTTAAGCTCTTGATTTTAAGAACATTTGCTAACACGGCTGTTAGTTAGATATTTAAGATCTCGCAAAGGTCTTGTAAAATAAATAACTTTACTATTTTTAAAGATGGCGACCATTTTATGGGCATTATCTAGGTAGAAAGGGAAGGAAGCTTCAATTAGTTGTAAGGTATTTAACGAATACTCTAATGTTAGAATAGTACTCACAAGTAACGATAATCTCGAGCTCGGCGGTGTCCTGTCCGAACTTGTTGACGGCTTGGATCTTGTACATGCCGGAGTCCTTCCTGCGAGGGCTCGAGTGCTGGTACTTCGTCATGTATGGAATGTTCACCACTGGAAAAAAAACATTTAACTAAAAGATTTTGGCGGCAGCTAGACTACTTAGTAAAATGTATAAAGCCCGGTTCCGTTTAGGGTAAAGAGCAAAAACTTACACGAGTAAGCGAAAGTTCAATTTTCTCTTCTCGCTCAATTACATTATGTTTGTCCCTTGCACCCGTCTCGTCTAGTTCCAACAGTTTAAGGCTGTTCAATCATCTCAACTCGTGCGCCGCATCGCCTGCCGGCTTTTGTACGGGGAGCCTGTGTCGCTGTTCGTCGCACGCGCACTTATTTTGCGAAATCATTATTATTTCACTTTGACCGCGCCTTAGTGCTTGTAGCGAAAGGAAAATGCATGAATAATATTAGGATAATGTTGTGCTATGCTAAATGCAAACACATTTGTGTTTAGTCGTAACATACCGCTACAAATCACATTACCTATGTGAGTGCATCGCGAGACTGAAAAATACCTAACACTGGATTTTCTAGATTTTGCGTTGGCACCCTTAAATGCACGCCGTTGGCGAAATACTCAAGTCATTTACCCTATCATAATCAAGTCGCCTTAAGAGACATACGAGTATGTACGTTCTCCAGAATATGGAACCATTACGCCAAGCGACTCGTGTTCCAGTTGACGTCTTGTGAAGCTGTACTGGGGACTGGGGAGTGGTCACAGATAGTACCGTAGTATTACCCATTCACGTGTTACCGACTTCCGTGACATTTCAGAAGTCCCGGAAAGATTGATATACGCTTCATGCGTGAGAGGGGCCAAGCGTAATGCCATTGTAAAAATAAACTTACGTTTGAGTCCATTTCCGCTCGAGACGGACTTGCCGTTCAGCGTCCACGTGACATCCGGCGGCGGCTCGCCCGACACCTTGATGTCCAGTGAGATCGGCTCTCCTTCGCGCACCTTGATCGTGCGCAGGTTCTTTCGGTCGATCCTGGGAGCCACTGTCGATCAACATACCATTTAAATTTTATTGTTTTTATAACATCTAGTAAACTATTCCGAATTATGTAAATACTTGAGACACCGGTTAGTAAGGCACATATTATTATGAACGCTCACTATAAATAACATTTAGAATTTCTCAAAAGAGAACTAAAGAATCTTATTTTAATGATTAATTCGATTCGTATTTTATACTGGTATTATAATAAAGTAATAGTATAAATGCAAGTGTATAATGTAAAACATACATAATTTCATACAGTACGTAAGACAAAATAAAAAATAAATAAATTGTCTCATACTATAAATGATCGTTATTATTATTCATAATAATAATAATATATTTTTTTATTTCAGACCATAAAAAGAAATTTGACAAATATTACACAGTCCACATACATAAAAATGCAATTAAAGTAAATAAACAAAACTAAAATTATGAATTGTGATCAAATGTCAAATACTACATTTTTAAATGTATAATTAAGATTCGAGATTAAATTAAAAGGTAAAATACAACCGGTGTCAGTAATTAATAAAAATCTGTGTTCTGTAAGAGTTCCCCATTCGCGTGAGGCGTAAATACAGTCGCAAATCGAACCAACCATAAATTGTAACAGGCCCTTTTGTATATTTTTTCCAAAAATATAGGCTAAATCATGAAGAACTGTTCTTTAACTTTCAGGTTGATTTTTTATAACGAAATTATTTTTTGAAAATCAGTTTGTAGAAATAGGAATGTGACGTAATAGTTATACCGTTTAGGTTCAATAAGGAGAGTTCCTTGACGTAAAGAAATAATGAAAAAAATAATTTAGGGGATAAGACATGAAGATGGGATTACTGAAAAAAAAACAGACGTCGGTTTTGAAATTACTTTTTTTTTGTGGGCAATGGCCTATTTCCTGTAATGCCTGAATGACATGACTATTACGTCATCAAAGCTATTTATTCAGTTCCTGAATAATTTCATGAATATCTTTTGTATTTCAAGGAGAAAAAAATGTATACTTTTATATGACTCTAAAAAGGTCTATTCCTTTCAAAAAAATCGACAATTAGGTGCTGCTGTGGTATTCTGGACCATTCGAAATAGTGGGGAGATACGTTTATCCCCAAGCGCGCTTGTCGCTTGGTCGCTATTAATAGACTTACGTTTCCTCGGCTTGCAGATGACAGACTTGCTCGCGTCGCTCGGCTCGCCAGGGCCGGCCTCGTTGATCGCCTTCACGCGGAACTCGTACTCCGTGCCTTCGTCCAAGTTCGGCACTGTGGCCTTCTCGTTGTCGTTCGGACCGACCTGGGACCAATCAATGGAAATTTGAGCTTGAGTTAACTTTGGATAAATCTGTTGTCTAGCGATCTGAATGTCTCGCCCACTAATATGGAACTCGTGGACACATTCGTGTCGGTCTACATGCTCTGAAGACCACGTTAGGTTCTTTGTGCCTAAAGTAGGGTAAATAGCACACCACCCATCATGTTGGGACATTATATTCGTCGATGTGGGTACACGAGGGGGCTGTAAAATGCATTTCATAGTCATTGAAGACACCCACTCTGAGATTTATGTCGATGTCGTGATGCCAATGTAAATTATTATTGCAGCATCTATTTAAGTTTTTATTTTATGCTACAGTAATGTAATGTAAATATTGCAGCAAAAGTCATAAAACCCACCTCGCAAGCCTTGACCCACTTGGGCGAGCCCTTCTCCCGCTTCTCGATGACGTAGCCGGTGATGGGCGCGCCGCCGTCGCTGACGGGCTTGTCCCACTTGAGGTCCACGTGGTCTCTGTCCCAGTCGACGATGTCTGGAGTGCCGGGCTTGCCGGGCTCGTCTGCGAACGAACAAGTCCAAAATAAAGTAAGTTTTGGGCTGGAAGAAAGAGACATTCTCTTTCTTTGGGTCGGTCAGTGCAAGAATGGCTCGTGCCCTTAAGGTTCCATTATTGTGACGAGGTAAGTAGATTTGAACAATTTGAACAAAAAATGCAAATACCATTACGTACAAACAGTATGAAAGGAACAGCTAAATTAAGTCAAGTATGCATTTTATCCAGAATTGGAAATTAATAATTTTCGGCCTTATTTCTTTACTTGCGCCAGAAAACCTGCCTTTACACCAAATTTCAAGATTGCAGGTCTCCGGAAAGCACTCTATAGGTTTTGATGATCAGTCTAGTTTTATCTTTACATTGCGTTACCAGCAACTTGTATCTTTACAGCAGGATGAGGCTATAGCTCTTAGTATTCAATATTAATTTTCATTTTACACCTCAAGCCATTCCAGAGAAAAAGGCCTTTGACACTAGAAGAGACGTGCAACAAAGTGATCCCATAAAGGTTCCATTTCTTCGCTAAGAACACACTCACCGAAAGGATTCTTCGCGATGATCGAGTGATCCGCCTCCAATGGTTCAGAGACGCCCTCGTTGTTCACCGCAGAGACCCTGAACTTGTACTCGTGTCCCGGCACCAGGTTCTCAATCTCTGCGTTGGGGTCCTTGGTCTTGAGGGCAGGGAGCCAGCGGCCGGTCTCTGTGTCCAGCTTCTCGACCAGATAGTGGTCGATGGGAGCGCCACCGTCGTCTAGCGGCGGGTTCCATTTGAGTTTGCAGCCTTCTTTGTGGACGTCCGAGATCTGATGAGAAAAGTATTGTCTTTTAAAATCGTAGTTTGTTTGGGTTTTCATCTGATACTATCTTGATCGACAGTTTTCTAGTAATCATTGCGAATAAAAAAACAAATTCCGTTTTTCTTTATTTCCTTAACAATTTTAATGGATTTATGCCCGTTTTCACTAACCATAGGAGACGCCTAAATCAGATGCTTCCTATGTATTTAGGAGTTGCCTAGAGTAAAAACACGTTTCCCTAACTCTTAAGTCATGACTAACGACGTTAGGAATCACCTAAAGATACGACACCGATTCGCATGTGACAGTCGCGATTTTGAAATTTAAGCTTAGTACTGTGAAACGTCAAAAAACCGCAAACAGACAACTTGACAAACAAAACCAAAGACAAGTATCAAAAACATAGGCTACTCTTGGGTTAGGAATCAGGAATCACATGGTTAAAATAGTTTGGTGAAATAGAACTTTATGGTGAGCATGGACCTGAATTTAGAGTTACTTAGTTAGGTGTCGCCTTGTTCGTCGTTAGTGAAAACGGGGATTATTGTGTTGTGTTGGTTTTTGTCGTTTTCCTAATATTTTAGCAAAATTCCATGATAAGTAACTTAAAAAATATTATTAATAAATTTATTGTTTTAATATTTCAATATGTTAAATACCGTGGCCTTTTTTGCAGGCACGATGAATGATATCTAAGCCAAAATACACCTTAACGTCTCAAATATAAATATACCCACCCTCAAAGGTCCCTCAGGTTTGGCCGGCACGTCCAGTACATTGATCTGGATGGTGGCCTCGTCCTTGCCGCTGCTGTTTTCGGCCTTCAGCACGTAAGTGCCGCTGTGTTTCCTGGCCGCAATGATGACAGATAGCTTCGTCTTGTAGTCTTCAGCGTCCACTGTCAGGTCGTCACGGGTCGACAGACGCTCCTTGTTGTGGAACCTGGAATGAAAACACAAATAAAATACATTTTTATTTTTTGTTAACATCTACTTTGAGATGTAAAACATAAAATCGTCGAGACAAGTATCTTGAAGGAATGGATGATAATTCCTATCAACAGAAAAATATTCGAACACTTTTAATAATTTCATCCATGGTCAGAGGTCAGAGTAGTTTATTTATCACTTGAGCATTATTTAGTACACCTAAGACACGTTGTGGTAAGTATAAGAAAACTAGACACATGAATTGTTAAAATCTCTTATGACTGAAACTGAAAGAATGTGAAACCAGCCATAGTCATCGTTGACGTATCATTTTGGTAGCGTCAGACGTGTGCGGGGAGAGCATACTGCTAACTTCACAGTTCGAACCAACTTCCGACCCGAATCATCTGGATAAAGGACTCACCAATTCTTGGTCGGTGGCGGTTCACCGGTGACCTTGATGTCCAGCCGAATGTTCTGACCGGCCTTGATGGTGATGTCTCGCATGTTCGTGCGGTCGATCTTAGGAGCAGCTGTTCGGAACAATAACCATCTTTTAATTGAGTTTGGATTGTAAATATTTCTTGGTCTACTCTGGAGAAAAATCTAGAATAACTGCGCAGGGATAGTAAATAATGTTTAACTTTCTTCTCTCCGATATATCTGTGTCGTAGAGACTGTCTAACCTAATATTATCACTGCTGTTACTGGCTCTATTAATTGCTTGCATTTTTGTTGTTATATTTATCGTGTTCGTTGTTGTTGTTCTTAAAACGAAATAAACAAATAAATTGTTTTCCAGATGGTTGAAGAACTCCTCAAGCCTCCTACTCATTTCCATAAACAAAATCTAAAAAACATCAAATATGTCGGTCAAATAGAAAACAATAAAAAATGTACTTTTTATATTTCCAAGATAAAAGTACATTTACAAGAAAAAATCAAACGATCTTTTCGAGAATTTATTGAAGGGAATGTCCTTGCAAAGCTGTTTCAACAAAAGCGACGAGAAACGGGCCAACCATACATTATTTTACCATTATTACCAGCAGAGATTTAAGGTAACGAAAAATTGACGGATTTTTATCCACTTTACCTTTGTGGACTGACTAAACAAAAAACAAGATACAACTCACCAAACCTATCCTTCGCCAGCAGGTTCTCTGAAGCGGCGGAAGGTTTGCCTGGACCCGCCTTGTTGACGGCTTTCACCCTGAACTGGTATGTCTTTCCCTCGATGAGGTCTGGCACGCGAGCCTCGCATTTTGTTCCGGGCACCTGCACGAGAGAATATAGTAAGTCATGTATGAAGAGCTCTTAGGAAAGTTACATTACAGACGGCTTTATACTCTAGAACACAAGCAAGTGTGGCACCGTTTAGGCCTGGCCGGCTTAATTCCCAGAAACGACAGCTAGTTCGGTATTTTTCCCCTCTCTTACATACGCGATCCGATTTTTTTATTATAATACCTGCGTAGTGAGATGTTTATTAAGTTTTCGATTAACCATCGCTTTAAGGATATGGCATAGGCAAGGTTTAACACATTATTTTACATCAGGCGAAACAACATTTAATACGTTGTATTTTAGTCTACAATTGCACGCTCTTCGTCCTGGCAGTTACTTCGACAACATAATTAATTAGATTTATTTATCTATGTTTGCCGTAAGAACTGCAATTTTAGGTAACTGCAATAGGTATCAATAATACCTATTTTACTATATAAGAACCAAGCGAATCTGTTGAATAATACAGGAGAAATAATTTTTTTAAACATGAAATATCATGAAAACTGAGGTTTACAAATTATTTTGTTCTGGATTGAAAATTTGATTAATTTAATTATAATTACGTAACTGCACTTCACAAAAGATCACTCAACTTCATTTTTTTTTTCAAAGGATTGACCTTATAGATTCTTCAGAAAACTACAATCGAAAAACATGAAACTTTTTTTTCTTGCGTCATGTTGACTCTTAATATTGCTTTTCGTTGTGATTACAAGCATATGAGATATTTCGGTGACAAATAGATATAGAGAGGTTGAATGAAAGTAGAGTGACGAAAAAAATTGATGGTGCGTAAGTGTAAGATAAAGCTCGACCGTGTCGTCCTAGGATGACGTCTTCTGGCCAGATTGACGACATACTGAGGATGGGTAACGTCAAAATAACCGCAATAGAAGAGCTTGTTTGACTTGATAGATGGATGTGGAAAAGGCGAAATAGTTGTGCCAGAATCGCAGCAAATAGAAATCTGTTGTCTCTGCCTACCCCTTTCGGAGTCAGACGTGAGTGTTGGTCACAAATAACCCAACGTTGATCAAAGCGGAGATATATGACAGTACTCATGTGTCCAGGACCGCGAGAAAATGGATATGTATTTTTAATACACCTGCTCAAAACATGATAGATTACGTGCATAAAATTAAGACAAATTCGCACAAGTGCTTTATTTTTTTACTACTAACGCCATCTAGGGGAAACCGGCGACATCATTTAGTAATCAGTGTGTTAACCTTAAAACCATCTTAAAACTTATTATTAAAAACATTTTAGAGAGAGTCTTTGTAATGTAGATTGGCACCAACCAGACACTGCGTTTTTTTCTCTCGACTTGTATTTTTGATTTGCAACAAGATTGCTTTTATTTTATTGCTTCATGTAATTTTTCGCAGGTGTATTAAAAAACATCGTTTAATACACGTGCGAAAGTGTTGATACCATTTCGCACTAGTATCAAAATGTTCTATACTAATTTACGAGTAAGTCAATAAATTTAACCCATTCATATATCTTAGACGAGTTTTTGAGTCAGCTGTATAAGCTTTCCTAAATGTGATATCTTTGAAGGGTGTTTTACCTCAGCAGCCTTCACCCATTTGCCGGTGTCCCTATCCTTCTTCTCGACGATGTAGGCGGTGATGGGGGCGCCACCGTCGCTCGGCGGCTTGTCCCACTTGAGGTCCACGTGCTCCTTGCTCCAGTCCTTGAACTCGGGCTTGCCGGGCGGATCCGGTTCGCCTGGGAAAATGTTTATTACGTGATTTGTAGCTATACTTTGTTTACTCCAGTTGCTTGCATAAGTAGGTGAATAAAATTTTAACCACGCAGCGCTGTGCGAGCTAAATTGCCCTTTATTGCCGCGTAACGAGAGTATCTTTTGATTCATGTGTGTTTGAAGAGTGGATCTTCTATACGTAATGCTATTATTTCTTCTGTGGTTTAACTTACCGTAAGGATTCTTAGCGGTTGTGGCTGTGTCAGTGACCAGCGGCTCACTCTCGCCCTCGGGGTTGACGGCCTTCACTCGGAACAGGTAGTCCTTGCCCTCGTTCAAGCCGGTCACGTCGGCTTCTGGCACCTTAGTTGTGCACACCTGGTGGACAAAACGGGCGTTGAACATGATGCTGGCAGCTCTATTTGGAGAAAATACCACAAAGTAATACATAGTTTACGTAAACCCAATTTTATGTCCCTTCATGGACAAAATATGACGTCATGGCTGGAGCCTACCACTGGTTAATAGGTGCCTACGTCATCTCTGCAGATGGGGCCAAGATATATCCCTGAAGAAAGTGAATGTGGTGTTTCGCGAAGGGGACGGTCACTGGAACAGTCGTACACACGCATTTCACCGACGATTGTTACGTTCCAACGTCATTAGGGGTGAAACTTATCGCCGTACTTACTAGTATAGCAGGTTTTCAAGTCAACCATCACGATTAAAAATAAGGTGGTGTGAAACAAGTTCAAGCGTCATGCTTTCTAAGTTCCACTAAGTTCCGACAATTTCAAGCAAAAATTATGTAAGTTTACAAATACTATAACTGCACACCACAGAAGAGGAAACAAAATATACAAGTAACAATAAACAGATCATGTAGGTACAATTAGGCAGCCCTATCGCTTATAGCGATCTCTTCCAGATAACCTTTGGGTGGAAGAAGCTGGCTTGAGAGAAAGTTGATATAAAGGCGGTGCACTTTTATTTCAATCTATGGTTTAATTATTCGTAAGTAATTTACGTGTGTACACAATAACAAGCACACAGATACTCTTAAATTCTGAAAAAGTGATCGGTGCATCGAGACCTTGAAATTTCTGCGTTACTTACCGGCACCCAACGTCCAGACTCCGTGTCCATACGTTCGACGACGTAGTTCTCAACAGGTTCACCACCGTCGTCTTCTGGCGGCTCCCATTTCAGCTTGCAGCCGTCAGCCTTCACGTCCGAAACCTGATGGGAGAAACGACAATTACATTAATTTATAAAATATATTGTTAGTGTTTGTAGTGGTAGAGCTGGTGCCGGGCTCGACTGTGGAGGCACCACCATCTTGCTCGCAAACCTCCCAAAGTTATTCGGGGGAGAGTAAAAGGACAGCTCTAATACAAGTGGCTTGTGTTGCCTGGGATCGATTGATGGAATATCCACCCCACATTGCCGGGCCTTATATTAAACAGACTGATGAAGAGCGGCGGCGTCACTGGTGCGAGGGTTTCGGCGTCGCGCTCATTACTGCTGGACGCCTTTCCAAGATCTCGCCACTCTAGGCGGTCCTCCTGGAAGAAATGCCCATACTCGCACACGTATGTGAATAAAATTGTAACCAAGAAACGCTGTGCGAGCTGAACTGCACTTTATTGCCGCGCGACAAGAGTAGCTTTTTATTCATTTGTCTGAAGAGTGGATCTTCTGTAGTAAGTATTATTATTTCTTCTGTGGTTATGAGAGGGATACTAACCTTGAGCGGTCCCTTAGGCTTGCTCGGCTTGCTGACGACGTCGACCTCTACCTCGACGGTGTCCGTACCGGAGTCGTTCTTAGCGGTGACAACATACTTGCCGGTGTCTGCCCGCGTGCACTTCTCTAGGTTGAACAGCGTATGGTAGTTCTTGCTCTCGATTGTTAGCCTGCCGGAAATTCGTGTCAAGTTTTAGTTTAAGTTGGTCGGTTGGTAAGTATGGAGGTGGAAAAAATAACAGAGGTATACAAGGGTCGTAGCACATTAATCTTTAGTCTTTGCATACCCTCCTGGGAAAGAGGCGTGAGTGTATGTATAATCTGTAAACTTAACACACGGCTTGTTTTGCACTGTCCGGTTATGGTAAACGTCCGCGGTACAACCAAAGAACAGCTGAGCTGATAAGCCGAAATTCGGCATTTAGGTGCATAATTACAGAAATTTAAAAATCCAAAATATCTTTGATGACGTCATCTGCTTTTTGGTTTTCTGGAACCTAACTTGAGAGTAATTGCTTCATTTTCGATCTTCTAAATGCAAGGCTTCGTTTAATGTGGTTCTTTCTTTGTCTATCCAGCATACCTTTTCGTTGGGCTTTATTGTCTAAATTTGACATCCATCTCATCGTGATTAGATAGAAATTACATCAAACATCATGTTTCGCCAACCACGACACTCTATTAGTTATTATAGCGATAGACATCCCCTCCAATGCGAATCGTGTACTGTAAACGAAATTAGCACCATACCTGGTATCAGAAGACAATGTCTTCCCGTTGAAGGTCCAGGTAACAGCCGGGTCAGGTTCACCGGTGATGTCCGCTTCCATCTTGAGGTTGGAGCCAACCTTCACCTTCTTCTTTTGTAAGTTCTTACGGTCGATCTTTGGCGCCACTGTGGAGTAATAGTACGGTGTAGAGTCACGGTAATAATGGGGTTTCGATTGTTGTTGGCTATGACTCATATCTTATTTTGATCCTCACAGGCACTCAGTGGATCCGTAACAAAGATTTAATCATTGGCTTATTCGATGTAGGATTGACATTCATCGATTATTGAATTTCAAAACAATTCCATGGTGTATTTTTGTCACAGGCCCGGTGTATGAATAAAAACACATTCTGTTCAACTTTTTAGAGCAGCATATCGATCAGTATCGAGTCAGCATAGCAAGTACGTAATCTTGATTCGATAAATTTAACAAATAAACTCGATGAATTCTAAACGACAAGTCTTATTGCTATGAAATAAGAGCTACTTACATTTTTGTTTATCGAATTGATAGCATGTTCATACTTGGTACCCAGCATAGGCTATAACTTAACATATTTGCCATTTTAACGTTTTAAAGAAAAACGTAATAAGTATTATTTTTAAAGTCCCACTACTTTCGCGCTAGAGTCTACAGTAAATTTTAGATCCTAAGCTGTTGTAAAATATTTATTATATTTACTACGGGCGAAACCAATTACAGCAATTATTTAATATTATTAAATAAAAGTTTAGTTTATATAATTTAATTTAACTTATGGCCATGCAATAACTAATAAACTTACAAACTAATTCACATTTACTATCAAAGAACACGTCAACACAATATGACCTATAAACTGTCTCAAGGTGAAGGCGGCGATACTTACAGAACCTCGGCTTGCAGACGACACTCTTGGAGGGGTCGGACGGCTCACCAGGGCCAGCCTTGTTCACGGCCAGCACTCGGAACTCGTACTCATGGCCCTCCTCTACGTCCGTCACGCGGCCCACCGGACGGTCACCTGAGGTCTTGAGGGCGTCGGTCCAAGACCTACCGATGAGATATTTGGAATTATAATATGAAAGTATATAGTCACGACATGAAACCCCTTAAATCTGTGAAACGCAAGTCACAGTCCACACTTGGCTCGCTTTACATCGACCATTATTAAAGCAAAATATAAGGTCAGATTGAGCACCTCATTTTGCATCAATCAGAACTGAACTCTACGACGTTTCCTTTTAGTTTAAAATAGCGCGCTCTCAGCCGTGGCTGTTACGATCACCAAGGAACACGCGCTCACAAAAATCTGCGATTTCATTAAATAACTCTGCGACTAAATGAATTTTTCAAAATATTCTAAGACGAGCTGACAATGTCATTTTTTAACTTATTTTAATGCAAATTTCAAGGCTGTATGATTTCAGGAAGGCCCTTTAACAATCTAAAAACATTAAATTCAGAGGTAACTTCGGATTTTGCGTTTTTTCTAAGATGGATTTATCAGCCCTTTAGTATTCTATCTATATTATTTTTACTATACCGATTAACTAAGTTACACAATGTGATATGCTCATTTGAAGTTGTGCATCTAGCCGTATACGGACTCGGACCCTTAAGTCCTAAACGTGATGGGTGCTGGTGATCCCTATCGCCGTGCTTCGTTTGTTCTACTTATTTTCGTGGCACTATCTTCCTATTATCGTTGGCAGGTCCTTTGACTGCATTGGGGAATGAAACAGAAGAAAAAATTTGGCATGGGGGGTTTAGAAGAATCATGGATCATAAAGTATATCTGAAAAATATTTGGGAAAACACCAGAAGTAGTCTTGCGCATTTTTAGGTTTAGAAAAGGCTCAGGATAGAGTGATAAAGGGATGACCTGTGGACAACACTGTCGGTATTTTGAGTGACTAGAGTACCTGAATCCCAGTGTTTGCATCATACATTTGTACCTATATCAACTCCAGGAAAGTTGTGTAGCATCACCGTACCTGATTCATTATATTTATTAAAAGTCATTTACTTTTCTCAAAGTTCATAAAACGAGGTTTGTTCCTAGATAGTGGTCTCTGTCTCACCTGCCACCCTTCTCTCTCTTCTGTATGATGTAGCCGGTGATTGGCGCACCACCGTCCTCTTTGGGCGGAGACCACTCGAGGTCCACGAAGTCTTTGTCCCAGTTGCGTGGCTCCGGACGACCAGGCTTGCCGGGCTCGTCTGAAAATGTCGATACTCATTGTATACCAGTCATGACCACCTAGTTGTTGAATTTTAGCATGATCTAGATTTCACGTGCGTATTAAATCTTACTGTTGAACGCAGAAAGGGAAAGGGCTAGAATTTATGAGAGTTTTAACTGTACGGCGATTTTTTGTAGAAAAACGGCTGAGATTACTAATTTGATATGATATGACACTTCCATACGTAGATCCTAAACCGCTTTACAAGAATAATTTAAGGCCTTACCCCTAGTGCACGATAATCTTACTGAGCGATTTTGAACTTCAGTATGTTGTCAGAAAGTCTAAATTAGAATGCTCGTTTCGCGCGCTGGCGGCACGCAAAATCAGTGAATTTTAGAGGTTTTTTCTGGATATTACGAAAAAGTATTTGATGTAGGAGTTTTTCCCCCTGACATTGGAAAATAAACCTTGTTTCCTTGTTATAGCAGTAATTTCAGACATAAAACTCAAGCCGTTTAGACATAAAACAAAATAATAACTTGAGAACGCATCATTATCAAAAATAAAATCTATCGGGCGAAATGTGTCCAATTAGGTAACCGACCTGACAACGGAAAGAGAAAGGTCTGAAAAAACACGTGTCCAAGTTTTACATTGATCAGATAAGTAGTTGACTCAGCATATTAAAACAAAAACCGTTGAAAGACCCAATACAAGCCCTTAAGACAGCAGACTTATTTAGTTTTAAAATGATCAACTCAACTACTCAGCTCACATTAGTAATATCGTAATGATTTATGCACTAAACTCTTCTCCACGAAATTCTTTAGATATCAGACAAACTTGGATCACAATTCATCAAGTAGTTAAAAAGTTAGTTTGATCGCTTTCAGTATATTCTTACGTCTAAGTTAGCGCCAAAATGGTGATAGTCGATAGACTGTGGATTATTTGTCGTTTAAGGTGCATAGGCACGCCACCGTTTTAGTACAAAACTTGATAATCCGTTTCTCTGCTGTTTTTCGTTATTGACTAAAGTTTATGACCTGTATAGTTTAACAGAGGCATTTACAAAGACACTATCTGGCTGAAATGTAAAATTTCGGTATAGGTACAATTTAAGACAAGAAAACAACTTTGTATGTAAATCTGTCCACCTTGATATCATTAAAACAAAATCAATATTCAAAATTTTGGCAAAATGGTGCCTTTTAAAATATCAATACAAAATGATAGAGGTCTTATACTTTAGTCAATAACGAAAAACAACAGAGAAACGGGTTATCAAACTTTGTACTAAAACGGTGGCGTGCGTAAGCGCCTTAAACGACAAATAATCCACAGCCACAGAACTCATACTGGAGGCTTGGTAAGTGATCAGTAACTCGGATAGATAACACTTTTTGCCAATTTCGCAAAATAAAATCTTAACCTCCCATAGTAATTGACTCGGGGCTGGGAGTGTATTTTTGAATCATTCGAATTTCAATTCGCATACGAATCCGCACGATTCGCATACGAATACAATACTAATTTTAAGTTTTCGTATGCGAATCATGCGGATTCATTATGCGAATTGAAATTCGAATGATTCAAAAATACACTCCTGGGCTTGGGTTTGTAAGGAACACGAAAATAATAATTTACGAGTTTCACAAAAAGGGTCATCGAACCTTGTTACTGATCGCTTACCGAGTCTTCAGTAAGAATTTTGCTGGATAAATTAAAATCATCTTATATACTCGTATCAGAAAACTTACCGAAGGGATTCTTAGCAATAATCGGCTTCTCAGTCTCGAGTTCTTCCGATTCTCCCTCCTTGTTGACGGCTTTCACCCTGAACTTGTAAGGTTTGCCCTCCGACAGACCCGTGATGTTGGCTGTCGTGTCCTTGGCCGTGCCGCACGGGATCCATTGTCCTGCGGGATAAAGGTTAGACGATTTGATTTCATTTGATTTGATTTACATTGAAAAAGAGTAACAGGAAAAAAGTAACACAATGGTCTAAAATTACCAACTTTGATGGCCCCCATTTCTTTATTTTAGGATATAAAAAATATAAAAATTGTACTATACTCGATGAGTTCTAGACAATGATACACTAAGGGCAAGATAAAAGAAAAATATCGGCTCCCTTTTCATTTATGGACCTCCCTGAAGATTAATTGTATTTAATTTTTAATTCAATATCCAGTTTTCGGTCAACATTTTACATAACAAATCCAAATTTCAGATCTGTAGCTCATTCCGTCTGCAAGCTAGAGATCCGTGACATACGGAACCCTAAAAACTAATCCTGTAAAGTAGCTTACAGTATTTGTATCGTGTATATTATTTGTGTAGATAAATACGTAAGAATAATTGAGGCATTGAGAGCAAGAAACGCCTTAAATTTCCAGACATAATTGATTTTTCATTGTGTCTGGAAATGTTAGGCTTTTCTTGCCCTCAGTGCCTCAATTGCGTCTAAAATTTATACTAGAAATAATTGATTGAATAAAATGATGTGTTAAGAAAACGTGTGTTTTGTTTTTGAAACTTACCTATGTCCTAATTCTATAAACGGGATACATCCGTTAACCTTGACGTTACAATCACACACCGCCTCAGAAGTTATTCCTTCCGAATAACGATTAAAGAAAGAAGGAGACAGGAGGCCGTCCCTTAATGAGTTGGTCTGATATATTTCTAAACGTGTTGTAACACTGTGATGTTTTAAACTTCCATTCTTTAATGATCTGCTGTAAAACTTGTGTCAACCTGACCCCTGATTCTGTATCGTAAAATCAGTTGCCAACCGAGTGCCTATTGTCGAAAACATACATACCCGCTTATCAAAGGATACGTTCGCACTTAAATTTGCGTCACAATTCGGAAATAGTTCAATACCCGTTGAAGGTTATTTTGGAAGTTGTTGCTGAATAGCAACCATAGTTGGCAACCGTTTCAAAGATACGTAATAAGCCCACCGCTGCTCTCATTAGTCAGTAATGGCCCATTCCTAATTGCCCATTAGTAATGAGCAAATAAACAGGACGTGAAAGAAATTTTTAGAAAATGTCTAAAATCGAGTACCATGGCTGTCCATAATATATTACGTCATTGATTTTTGCCGATTTTCGATCCCTCGTCCCCTATCATCCTTTCTTCATTATACATTGACCCCACCCTTTCACAAAACTGATGTCATTTTCGCTATCTGTATTACAAAATCAATAATATTGTTTATGCAATAGTTTTTTTTTCTTTTGGCAAGGCCCCATCCATTAATGCCATCTATGTTCCTGATATTATCGTCATTCGAAGATCAAACTCCCGGCCTAATTTCAAATGACGTAATATATGAACGGCCCCTCAAGGGGGGCGTTTAAAAACCACAAAAACCATAGCTATTCATCAAAAACACCCATGATTAGATGCTCAACAAATGTAAAAAAATCGTTGTAACAAACGTCAAGGCTTGAAATATGATGATGGATAGAATCCGAAACGAGGACATCCGTCGCAGATCGAAGATGACCGACATAGTCTGCCGAATCAGTAAGTTGAAGTGGCAGTGGCAGGCTATATTTGTCGTCGACATGATGACCGTTGGGGCCGAAAGGCGTTAGTGGAAACCACGTAAAACATCATCCCGGCTGGACCGACGACCTGAAGGACGTTGCGGGTGGCGGCTGAATGAGGAGGACAGAGGACTGCCAAGACTGGCGAAATCTGGGAAAGGCTTATGTCCAGCAGAGGACGAATACTTCTGTGTCCTCTTTTAAATATAACTTAAAAAAATGTTACCTCTCCTCTCTCTGAATGACTTACTGACTAAGCTACTTGTTTATTTGTATGTATGTATTTGTGTATTTAAGTATGTATTTGTATGTAGTATATTTATAATTAGATTTTAGATTTAGAATTAACTCAGAATGTACCTATGCACTAATGTGAATTTCTACAGTAAAAATGTTTCATATTTTCCCAAGGTTGACTGGAAGAAATTCCTTTTAGGAATAAGTCCGCCCTTGCCTTCTGTCTGTTCTTTGTATATTTGTAAATATCTTGTTCTGTGTGCAATAAAGTGTTTATTCATTCATTCATTCATTCAATACAGGCTGATGGATGGTTTGTTTATACTTGATAATCATATAACACTCAAGTGGCGATGATACGTGAAAGCACAGACGGTAATTCTGAGAACTAGCAGGGTACTGCACTCTTATTGGTCGCACCACATTCCGTAGTCATAAGCAGAACAGTCAACTTTGTAGTATTAGGGACGGGACAGGTTTAATTACACACGATATATTTTATCGATATTATTTTCATGCCTGGAGTATTTTAGTTAAAAGGACGTTGATACTGTTGATTGTTGGCACTCGATGGAACTTCGAATGTATTTTGTGGGAAAGTCCAAGTGATTTTCTATTAATTATATAATTATATGACATTTATCTTCTCATTTCTTTATTTTATTATATCACAATAATGCCAATAATGCTTGATTATATTATCGATAAATATAGAAAAATATGACTGTCATAGAATAGGTGAATGTGCTAAATGCTTAAAGACATCACACCGACAAAGCGGTAAAATAAAATCAGTTTTTTTTATGTATGGCAAAGTTACCAATAATTGATTTTAAGGCGGAACGTTTCGAGCTCGGTGCAAAATGCACAACTTATGATTGTATTTCTTATTATTGAATATAAAGTACTAAATAAATGTGATTTATGGTATTTCACGACCATAGTTTAATGTCAATTAGGCTTTTCTACCAAATTTTTGTAATTTTATGCATTGCGTTGTAAATGAATGTCCACACCAACTTAAAACACGCTTTTAAGTTTGTATGGACATTCACGCTGACTATAATACATAAAATGACGCACTTCTGCTAAAAACCCCTGATAATTATTAAACAATTGTCGCACAATAAGTTGAAACTATTTCATTTCATACATTTTATTTACAAAATTAGATAAATAATCATAAGTTATGCATTTTGCACTGAGCTCGTAACGTTCTCCCTTATGGTAAAAATTACGAAATTTGTTTTTTAAAATACCGTATTTACGTAAGACTATGTTTTTATTGCGCAATACATCGCTTTGGAATACTCTATTCTTAATAGAGTTCATTACAAACTAGAAAAGATAAATTAGAAACAAATGTAAAGACAAGAATTTGATAAAATTCCTGATGAAAATGATTCGAACCTGCGAGCTCTTCTTATCAAGACAAGCGCGCTACCGACTGCGCCACCGAGGTACTTACCTAGACCGTTGAATTTTTTCACCATACTTGTCCACCGAATATTTTTGTAACTATTTGATCTAACCCGCTTGTAATGCACATACTGGACGCTCACGAGGGCGTTATGTGATTTCACGCCTTGTTCTTAAGAAACAGACAGCGCTGTCGTCGCTACAATGTGTTGCTTCAGACAGTTAAGAAATTCACAGTTCTCATTAACTAAGATTATGTTTTTATAGCGAGATTCATCACTTTGTAATACTCTAAATATTATTATTAGGATGTTAGCATTATGTGGTTATAGAAACCATTATTTACAAAGGTTGTGTAAATCAAACTTCATTTTGAACAAAATTAGTTCCAACTGTCAAGTATTAGTGCACTGTGAAGCAATGGTGCATTTACCTTAATCTCCGCTACACGTTAAGGTTCCGTTTGGAAACGAGTGAATTTCACTCAGAGTGATGAGAATTTCACCCTAGAGCGTTCAAAAATTGACCCGAGTTAAACCGACAGTTGCACGAAAGTTACCTGACAGTTGCACGAAAGTGTTTTGAAACGCTTCAGAGTAATGCGAATATCACACTGGGCCACCTGATTGGTGCAACCAGATTTTTGTGTCTCTTGATCCTATATAGATCTGTCTCTTTCTAATAAACGAGTAAAATTTCGCACTATAATTGCAAACACTTATTAGTATATTTACGACTAGTTTCGCCTTAACAGCATTCTCGTGTAGTTAGTTATTTAACATTTACGTAAGAACAGGATGATTTTTTTAAATATTATTTATTTTAAAAGCCATACATCTTAAGATTACGTCGGCTTAAAAATAATTAGAATGTTGCTTAAAGATGATAATAATCGCCAAAACAAATATGAGGGTAATTGATAATTGATTAATTGATTACTTAACCAAATGTAAATAATTTTTTCGTTGGGTAGTCTTCTAATCAGTGTTTACCGTCAAATTATTTTCCCCAAAAGTGGGGAAAATTATCCTTCATATTAAATTAAAGTCAAATAATTAAATGTCAAAGTCAAGGGTGTAAAATTAGTTAAACTAGCCGGAAATATAATAATGTTTGAAATAGTACAAGTGTTTTCTTCAGCCATTTATTTAAGTCTATTAACCTAATTGAATAGTAATACGGAACCCTCAGACGCGAGTCCTTCTCACACTTGACCGGTTTTTAAGTTTGGGAACAAGTATTGTCCCGCACCGTTTTTAAGGCGCGACACATCAATGTTATCTCAATGAAGTGAAGCTCATGTTGGTCAAAATCCAGCATAGCGTGTCGTCAACAAATTTTTGTGTTGTCACAAATTTATAAAACTGGTATCTTTCATAAAACTTTTATTGAAGGGGAGGATTCATCAAATCATAGACAACTGACGAACTAGGGATGTGCCGTACATAATGTTTCAAAATACGTCTACACTAGGGCTCCCAGATCAATCCGTTTTTGATTAAAATGTTTAATCGCTAAACGAACAAACGTTGTCGGTGACGTTTTTCAAAATCGAATTAAACGAAACATACCGGACACACCAAATAATCGAATTTACTAATCGAAATACTCGAATAAACGGACGACCATGAAGGTTCTCAAATAGATGTCTGAATAGTTTTGGTAGGTATAGACAATAAATGAGTATGATATTAAGTGACAAATATGTCATTGTCATCGGAATGTCAATTTAATTTTGTAAGCTTATACTACAATCGTGCATACGCCTAATCGTCATGAATTCGTTTTCATGTTCGGGTTGTTTTATAATAAAAACGAATGTTATTTCGTAATGTTAAACGGATATTTGACAGGTCGTCCGTTTGGACGATTTTGAGAAACGGATGTGTCAAATACCGTTTATTTCGAATAAACGTTTTAACGTTTAATAACACTGGTCAACAAGTTTTCTGCACAGAAACGATATTTTGAAATTCTTGCAGAAAACTGTGTGCTGAATCCAAATCTGAACTCAGATTTTTTCTATCAGGTCTCAGTTTTGTGAAATCAACTTCAAATATTGAAATTTACCGTTTCTTTAATGATTCTGAACATTTTTTTTACTTATTACAAATGTATTTTATATATTTATTTTTCATAATTACAAGTCCTTAATCAATACTTATTAAGGTGAAAATAACATAATTCGCGATTGAACCTTATTTTTCAAAATAAATAATATTTTGTGAGAGCTTGTTCGGTCCATACATTTCATACCAAGTTTTTACTATGAAACATTGGGTGTGATTGTTTTGAGACATTTAATCGAAAACTAGGCTTGGTTACGTGAATCTTTTTATCATATTATTAAGAAGAAGTATTATTGAAAATTAAAGCCGAAAAACTAATTATGCTAAGCGTAAAGCCCCACCAGAAGTAGTACAAACACGCGATTTTTCAAAATTTAGTCTGTAGACAAATATTACGACGTGATAGAGAAAATCTGAGTTTATATTCGGATTCAGCATACAAATTTCTATAATAATTTCAATAAATCGTTTCTGTGGCAGAAAATTTCTACAATTTTGTTGACCAGTGTAAGAAGCCCTACTTTACACCTACCTAGTTTATCGAGCGTATACTTTAAATAATTTTAATCACTAACTAATTCTAATTAGCCATGCAATTATCGATATTATTTAACGGTGAGATGTCAAAATCCCCGTATTTTATTTTCCCCGCATAATACCAATCCTTGAGATTCCCTTGAGATGCAATAAACTTGAGATTCCCCGCAGTTTGGGGAATTCCAGACAAATTGGCAACGTTGTCAGAGATCTCATGTCCATGTGTTGACGGAAATCGGTCGCCTATTAAAAGGCGTCTGTGAGCTGTTTTGTCTGTGCGTGAGTTACAAGATACCACGCCAAACGTTGCCAAATCGTCCTAAAAGGGACGATCTTCGTCCTTTTGGCGATGAACCATCCTTTTTTTATCCCTTGTCATCCATCGCCCCTTTTCGGACTAGCCAATGTTTATTTAATCATTGAAATATAACTATTATTTTACGCAACATTGAAAAACAGTCCTTTTTCCTCCAAAACCGTCCCTTTTCAGATGGCCCGTCGTCCGAAATTGGTAGTGCATACTGGTATCACTGACCAATCCGCAGTGCGTATAGTACAACGTGCTTGTCTGACCCTATAAGCCAAACTAAAATGACCTCTATATTCAAGAAGCGACAGTCCTCGTCACCGGGTCAGATAAGTTTGTAGCCCTGTACAAGTCCGCGTATTGTAAAAAGAATACGTCTGAAGTTAGGCAATGAACCTGCGCACAACATGATTATCGGTATCTTTGGCGGTAAGGAGTAGGGCGTGCGACGGGGGAACCAGGGGAAATCCCCAAACATCTCCGCCGCACGGCCCCGCCTCCTAAGCTATTGGCTGTTTGTTTCCCGCGCATTTCGCTATTGGCTCGTCAGTCGACGTTTGTTTGCTGTGCTGCGTCCAAGTGTCCATTTTGTTCTCAAAGTACAGTCGCATACAAAAGTATATTGATTTTGAACGTGATGGTTTTACGCAGAAAAGAAAGAAAGATGATTTACGATGTATTGTGTTATATGAAGAAAGACGATAGAAACACAAGTTTAACACAGTGCATAAAACAAACCGCCGAGGCAACGAAGACTTCCGTATCTACTGTTATGCGGATAATACAAGATACGAAAGATACAGAGTTTCTCACTGTATTTCGGACTCCTGGTAAGAACAAACGAATAAAACAGAAACCGATAACAGATATCGATGATTTTGACAAGGGTGTTATTAAAAGGATCATACACAATTTTCATGTAACCGAGAAAGAATTGCCTACTATAAATAAGTTAAGAATAATTATGCGGAATGATATCAACTTTCAAGGTTGTGATGCCAGTCTTAGAAACATTATAAAGGATTTGGGGTTTAAATGGAAAACAACTGAGAACAATAGAAAACTTTTGATTGAACAATCTCAAATCACATTTAAAAGAATCGAATACCTCCAAAGAATAAAAAAATACAAAGAAGAAGGAAGACCCATCGTGTATACTGACGAATCACATGTAGACAGCTCTCATTCGTCTCATCATAGTTGGTCTGACGGTTCTAATAAAGGCGTCAAAAAACCAATTTCTAAAGGTAGCCGTTTGGTTATAGTGCACGCTGGTGGTGAAATGGGATTCATCCCGAATGCTTTACTCACATTTACAGCTGGCACAAAAAGCGGTGATTTTCATGACAATATGAACTACGAGAATTATGAGCGATTGCTAAAAACAAAGTTAATACCCAATTTACCAGCCAAGTCAGTTCTCATTATTGATAATGCGTCATATCATAATAAGCAAATTGACGCTGCGCCAATATCTAGTTCGAAAAAAGCAGATATGCAAAGCTGGCTAACTGAAAAAGGGATTTCATTTAACGAAACAATGCTGAAGCCTGAATTATATAACTTAATCAAAAGACATAAAGATGAGTTTAAAAGATTTAAAATTGACAATATATTAGCCGAAAAGGGCCATACTGCGCTCCGTTTGCCCCCTTACCACCCTGACCTCAATCCCATAGAAATGGCTTGGTCACAAGTCAAAGGATACGTGGCCAAAAAGAATGCTAGTTGGAATATTAACCGCGTGGCAGAGCTTGTGAATGAAAAGGTGAATTTAATGGGAGAAAAAGAATGGGAACCATTGTGTAGGAAAGTGATAGATATAGAAGAACAGTACAGAAAGAATGATCTCATTGTGGACACAATGACAGAAATGTTTGTCATTCGTGTTGACGAAGATGAATCAGAAGATGACTTGGATGAAAGCTCAAGTGATGAAGAAAATAATGATGAAAACGTAGCCACCACTAGCACCAACAATGCATTCACATTTGGCTTCCACGTAGCTCACGGCGATCTAATGGAGGGTGTGTCACGCTTATCTGATTTTCATTAAATTTTTTTTAAATTATGTTATTCAGTTTTAAATAAAAATTGTATAGCGAAATAGGTTTTTTTTCTAGACTGTAGTTTCCTACACATTATGTACCTACTCGTACTTACCACATTAGGTTGAATAATTATGCAATATCACCAGTCAGCTTGTAGTGTCCGCAAGCACTTTTAATCGCGACTGTATACATGCGTAAACTCATCCCCGGCTAGCTTCAGACGTATTCTTTTTACAATACGCGGCCTGTACCTGATCGTTTAGTCAGCCATATTTGTTGAGTTATCACATCAGTCTTTTTTACTGTTTATAACTTCATTGTTTATTATTGACTTCATTTGTTTGAGTGTATCAGTATAATCTCCAACAAAAATGAATCCTTCACAATCAAACATGCTGTCTAAGGAGTTCATGGAGCAGATACACGATATTTTAGAGTCTGAAGAGTTATCCGACTGCAACTTCCTCGTCGGCCCGGAGCACGATCAGCAACTCATCGCAAGCTACAAGCTAATCCTAGCTACAGTGTCTCCGGTCTTCAGAGCTATGTTTTACGGCAGTTTGGCGGAGAAAATCGACCCGATACCGATGCCGGATGTGCATCCAGCACACTTCAACATACTTCTAAGCTATATCTACACAAATGAGATAAAACTAAGCTCGCTGGAGGAGGCAAGCGGGGTCTACTACTGCGCCAAGAAATTCCTGCTGCCGCACTTACAACAACTATGCTCGGAATTCTTTTTATCAGAAGTTGATTCAAGTAATGCATGCCAAGTGTATGAGTATGCTCAGTTGTTTGAGGATAACAAGATTATAGACAAAGCAAACGAAATAATGACCGACGCTACAAAGCTGGTCTTAAACGATCCTAACTTTGAAGAAGCAAAATCAAGCACACTGTTGCATATTTTCTCTCTTGATAGGTTGTGTATTGACAGTGAAATGGATTTGTTAGAAGCTGCAGAGAGATACATCAAGGCTCGAATGAAACTGGCGACCCAGAATGAACGAGCTGTCAAAAAAGAATTATCCATTCACCAGGCCATTGAGAAGATTAGGTTTTTGACCGTAACTCCAAAACAGTTTGCAGAGTGTCAAGCCAGGGAATTTTTGCTGTCAGAATCAGAGGTCCTACCTATATTAATGAACCTGGTATCAAATAACACAAATGTCCCGTACCCCAGTAGACTGTGTCAAAGCCGTGAATCAAGAGTACAAAAGAATATGAGTAAAACATTTAGTTTTACAATAAAAGATATTAGAAATCTTCATAATCATAATGATCTTTACTCCACACGCAATTATACTTGTGATTTCTGTTGGAGGTTATTAGTACGGGCGGAACCTTTTCCTTATAATGATGAGAGCAAGGAGAAATATCTAGGTGTGTATTTGGAATGGTACCTAAATACAAAGTCATCAAACTGGAAGTGCCTGGTTGAAATGGAATTGACGCTCCTTTCACACACATCAAGCAGCCTAAATCACATAATGAATGATACTTATGAGTATGTGAAAAACGCAGGATGGGGTTGGAATGAGTTTATAGAATGGAAGCAACTTGTGGATCTAGAAAAGGGATACATGAAGGATGGAGCCATTACTATCCAAGCAAGTGTGAAAATCCTTAAATATTCTTTTAATTAATTTCGACTCAGCCAAGTTAGAACGCACGATCTTTGTAATTGAAGGCCTTTTGATGTGGCGTACAGGGCCCGTAGACCTACCTTCGTTAAACTATAAGGTGGCCAAATCCATACTGGAGACTCGCTAGGTAGTCAAGACCAAGGATCAATAACCGTTTTTGTGAAATGCGCAAAATTAATTTTAGACTTAATATAATGATTGAGCAAGTATAGACCATATTTTTTTTATCATCTCCATTTAATGAGTCTCCAGTATGAATTTGGCTATATAAACGAAAGTCACCTAATATGGAGATAAGATGCTAAGAAATAGCTTTTTGAATACTTCTATGTTCGCATCTCGTGTAGGGGGGGGGGGGTCTGTTCACAACGTGTACGTCACTTCCGGGACAAACTTCACGAAAGAAGTCCCGCAGATCCAGGCTTGATTTGATTTGTACATTTGTTGACAGCGATTGCGCTGTTATCACTGACATATTGATATTTAGGCTCCCATTACTAACTTCCTTTTTAAGTAAAGAGGCGACTTAAATAATTCACGGGTGTATCTGACACAACCCGCTGTTAGAGCAACATTTAAGTTTTTATTATGCACACATGTTCTGTTATGGATAAGTAGTGTATAGTTTATAGTTATATAAGTTATTGACACAGGCATTATACGAAGATCTAGGTAAGAGAAGAAAGTATTGAGTACTCATTTTCCTATAATTATATATAACGTAGTTTTACTTATTAAAATTGACCTCTCATAAACAACTAGACTCACAATCACGCTCAAAAAGTGTCCGCGATGCATTTTGTCACCGATATGGGGTGACAAATTCGAATGACGATTTCGTACAACTGACATTGCATCTTATGTTAACGACATAACGTCTTCATTTGGTTGAAGATTTTTGCTACTATGCACGTCGCAGTTTAGTTTATGAGAGATCAATCCTTAATAAACAATATTTCTGTGAATGTCTTATAAAGATCACCACTGTATTTTATATCAACCTTTGTATTTTATTGTTCATAAAAATTCTATGTCCGCAACAAGTCTTTTGATATTTTTTAGACCCTAAACTCACAGAAACCTATAATTTCATTCCCCTAATTATACATATTTTACGGAAATAAAATCTCAAAAAACAATAGACCATAGAAAGTGACCAAAAGTCGAACAACAAAAGCTTTTCAGTGTGGCCAGTAGTAATTACCCTAATTTTTATGTAAAACCATGGACGAACAGATAATTGTCTATGGTAAAACTAGCCTTTCGCCTGCGTTTATTCAATCTCTGCTCCGTTTAAGTTTGGGCCTTATTTTATCAACAACCCTTATATGTTGACCAGGGTCACTACGATCATAATAAAGAAAACCGCATCCAAATCCGCTAAGTAGTTCTCGAGGTAATACGGAACATGCATATATACAAACAGAAAAAAAAACTAAAAATGCTAGTTATGGCTTCAGTACAATTGTAATAAATAACCGTACTCGCACCATTTAAAATTGTGAAAAAATATTTTTTTAACAGACACGACTTTTTACTACTTTATTATTAAGTAGTACAGATCAGAAATTAATAGTAGATTGTTATACGAGAACAAGGGAGGTAAGCGATCAATTGCACCTGATAAATTTAGACGCACAAGCGGGCGAGGGTGCGTATAGTTCGAGGGTGCTTATAGTTCGAGGGTTCTTAAAATTCGAGGGTGCAATTTTATTGATCACTTACACCCGTGTAGAACACTCTACTTTTTATCACTAATGCGAGGAAATAAAAAAACTTACAAAAATATGCTTACAACAACGTCTTAAAAATAAAAAATAAAAAAATTTCTTGTGACTTTTTCTTTTTTTGTACAATCGTGTCTTACTATGATTGTGTTTTAAAGACAAAACCTAGTTATTGTGTAAACTTTAAAATATCTTTTTAACATTTCATTTAACATATTTACCTATTGCATGAAAGTCACATTTTTCCATAACAATATAAATAAAATACAGAATAACGACATAAAAAGAGAATAAGCAGAAAACATATTTTCCATTGTCATTTAACTAGACGAGAGACTAACTAGTGATCGTAAGGGAGCCTCATATGATATTTAAATTTACTAACCTCAAAGGTTTGTAAATTAAATTTATCTCCTGCATTTCAAGTTAAATACGACTTACTTTCATTGAAAAATTATTTCCAACCTTCAACAAGCGACCAAACATCTACGAATATCTTTATAAAATTGAATTCTTACCGGTAAGCGGGTCTAGTTTCTCTATCTCGTAGTATTCAATGGGAGAGCCACCGTCGTCTTCTGGTTTCTTCCAGGCGAGCTTGCAGCCGTTCTTTGTGATGTCAGACACGTCCAGCGGCCCTTGAGGCTTCGACGGTTTGCCTGGAGAATATTTATTAGTTAATTTATGACATTATGTTAATAATTACAAAGTTATACCGTGTGCTTCGATTTTGTCAATGCAAATTAACATTTTCTGTCTGTGCGTTTCGTTGTGATACAACGTGCTTGAAAGTACGAATCTCCTGTAGACAGAATTTCTTTGAAACGCCGCTTTTTAAATATTACGTCATCAAAGATTTTCCGTGTTTTACGGGGTCCAGATGTAACTACAGCTTAATGCTAAATTTCAGTTTAATCGTCCCAGCCGTTTTTGAGTTATATCGTTGACGGATAGACGCCAAACCTTCTTTAAAAGGGTAAACATGTTTAAAGAACCCTAAAAATAAATGAGTGATCAACTAAAACGCGTTTTCGTCTGTAGCCTATAATTAACTCAACATTATTATTATTTATATTAAAATTTATAAAATAAATTTGCCAGTACTTGGCGCATAGGCAGGCATGCCACTGTTTTAGTACAAAATTTGATAACCCGTCTCTCTGTTGTTTTTCGTTATAGAATAAAGTTTGAGACTTATATACATACAGCATTTACAAAGTAACTACCTGGCTGATTGGTATAGGTACAATTTACGGCAAGAAAGCTACTTTGAATGTTAATCTGTCCAGCTTGATATCTTTAAAACAAATACAATATTCACCATTTTGGCAAAATGGTGCCTGTGAAAATATCAGTACCAAATGATATCTTATACTTTGGTCTAAATCGAAAAACAACTAAGAAAAGGATTATCAAATTTTGCTAAAACGGTGGCTAGCGTGCCTAAGGCAGCCTTAAGCAGTAAAATTCGTTGCTTGTGTTGGAACACAGGAGACGTCAAATACACGGAAACGACTTCCAGATTCCAGAGTTAAAACAAAACGTATGAAAACTCACCAAGAATAGTGATCTCAACTTCGGCCTCGTCCTCCCCGACTTCGTTCTTGGCCTTGATGACGTACTTGCCGGTACTGGCGCGCTTGCTCTTCGTCATCAGGAACTTTGTGTTGTAATCTATGTTTACGATTTCTAGGTTTTCCGTGTTCTTCAGCTCCTGTTGGTTAAATAATGTATGTATGTAACGCGTGCATTGTATACAAGGGTCCTTTGGCGCGTGGGCAACATTGACAGGGAGGCGCTGCTGTGTAAAAAGGGTTTCAAATACAATATTTTATTTATTTATACACAACTAATTTTTACATGTACTTTTTACCCTCTTTTTAAGCTAAAACCTGTATTAGGAGGGACGTTTCGTTTTTAGATAGCATCGTTCGTTCCGATTTTGGCCACGACCACGACACGCACCAAAAGAGGTTTGTTGCACTGTAGAACGGACGAGTTTTGATAATGAAGATCTGCTCTCTTATCGTCTCTTCAATATCCATCGCCAGCCTTCAAAAGCGTCGTGATTGGCCAAAAATTATGTGTGATGTCATTTATAGCCAATCACGGAGCCTTTGAAGGCGATTGCGTTGGATGTCGAAATTAGACAATAAGACCCCTGCTCTACAGACCATCCATAAATGAAAATTTACCACGTTGTATTTCTGCAAATATGCTGTCTGAGTGTCTTCAACCCAGAATCCATCCAGTGGATACAAATGTCGCGAAATGCCGACCTTATCTTGTATCGAAAGATTGTCACAAATGTTTGTTATAGGGGGCAAACTCTACGGTTGAAATTCATCTAATCCCTTGGTCTGTGTACAGATATTCTATCTCATAAAGTCCGTCTGGATATGGTTGTAGTAATGAAAAATGAAAAAAAAAATGAAAATAATTTATTTCTGCAACATATTGATTTTACATAATGCGCTGGGGTAACCCTAGTAAGTTTATACAAACCTGTAACAGGGTTACCACGCTCTTCCGCCAGTGGTTTGGTTACAGTACTTAAAATTATAATTAAAAAGAATTAATTAAATTACTTAAAAGAAAACTAACATAATTTTAAATGTTTAGTGTGGGATTATCCGTGTGTGTGGACGTATGTAAGATATTTGTGTGGGAGAGAGAAAGAGTGAGGGTGTGTGCATGTAGTGTGTATGGGTGTGTGAGAGAGAGTGTGCATGCGGTAGCTTATGTTAATCATTTAGAATACATATATAAGAACAATAATGCATGGTTATTACTCGGAAATCGCCATAAATTCTTCAGTTTCTTTGTAATCATATTGATTGATCCAGTTGATAACTAGTATTTTACATTCTGTGAGAGTTTTTGGGTAGATATTAAGTTGTTTATTGACTGTGTTATAAATGTAGACCGACTGTCGTAGAGCGTATACACGCACTTTATTCAGCGTGCGTAACCTCGGGAGCGCTACAAAACGCGGCACACGCACAAAACGCGCTTATCTGTACACGTCACTGCTCCAACCATAGACAAACGGACTTTAAATATCACTACTGTAACTAGTGTTTACAAACGAAGATTCTTTAAATATTTCAATGGTCGAACTTTACTTGGCTATTGGGTTATAATAATTTCAATATAGGCATATTTTAATATTTTTAAGCTTTATATGTTTATTTGGGATAGTCAATCTTAATGAAAAAATATATATATATATATTATATATATATATATATATATATATATATATATATAATATATATATAACATTATTTATTTATATAAGGTAACTTTAATTTATGCAGCCAAATTCTTACTGAACACTCGGTAAGTGCTCAGTACCAAGGTTCGATTACCCATTTTGTGAAATTCGTAAATTATTCTTTTTGTGTTCCTTATAAACGCAAGCCCAACTCCGAGTCAATTACTATGGGACGGAAAGATTTTACTTTGCGAAATCAGCAAAAAAGTGTTATCGATCCGTGTTACTGATCACTTACCAAGCCTCCAGTATGTATAAATTAAAGTCACCTTATATCTCGGCGCCATACCGTGGGCCGAAATATATCGAGTTAAAATGTTTTATAATAATTTGACGGATATGTTACCTGTTCCTTGAAGAACCAGGTGACAGTGGCTGGCGGCTCACCGAACACCTTCACGTCCAGCGACACCGGCAGACCGGCCTTCACTGTGATCGGGTTCAAGTTGGTGCGGTCGATCCTCGGCTTCACTGTTGGTCAATAGCTTCATTACTAACCGTTCGGTCAGATATCGATAGCGAATGGTTTCGAACCGTACGGTCCGAAATTGAATTACATCGCTGAAAGCCATGTGAGCGAGGACTGGTCCGTAATTTGTGAGCTAGCAAACGATGTGAAATATAGCTCATGATTCGGACCGCTTTATAAAAGATACCTCATAACCTCTTAATTTAACATAGAACACAATACGTTATATATTTTTTATCGACTTCACAAACACATCCACAAATATAAATTCTTCCATTTCGAGATGTTCCACAAGACTTTTCACAATTTTGTCTGAAATTATGGAGTGAAAATCATTTTTGTCGATTAATTCCGTTCAACGCTCTCATCGCCTCACCTTCGACGCGTGAGCCAAAAAAGTCATACGATTAAATGAAGACATTTGCTTCACTCATGGATTATTTGCCATTCACCTCATTCATTTGTAAGTCATTCATTTTAGCGATGTTATTCTATTTCGGACCGTACAGAAAGTATAATGGGGTATCATTCATTCACTCAAATGTCAGCGGTTGTAGCGTCCTTTATTCGATTTGCATCTGTGTCAGACAGATCAGTTAGATTGGTGCGATCTTTGTCTGGACTATAGCTAGTCTATTATTTTGTTTTTTCGCTCGATGTCGTCTAATTAACTACTGAAATAGTTTATAATTTATTTATTTATTTTTATTTCTACAAGTATCGCAACGGTTTATGAGCGGTGACCTTGACAGCGCTAGTAATTTTTTCTCTATCGCACTTAGTAATTTTGTGCGCGAGTAAACACATGCGCTAGTCGCTATTTCGCCGAGCACTCATAACTCGTTGCGAGACTTGTATAACATAACAGGCTACACATCCAATGCATTAGACAATTTAAAAAAACGATACAATAGAATATAAAAATCAATACAGAAAACAAAAAATAATTATAAAAACAAAATTTTTGTTACTGAGATTTCATTTTTTCATCCGTCAGTCTATCAGAAAAATAATATTTTTGCAATGATAGTAAAACTTCGAGCGATTGTATAGTCAGGAAATAATCCATTTGTGAAACAGGGCAAAAGTATTAATTTAATTGTAATGTTGGTGCTCTTTGCTTAAGCATACTTATGCATGATTATTGCATCCATACATCAATCGGCCTGTTACATCCACTGCTGGACACAGGCTTTTCCAAGATTCCGCCTGTCTCCTGGAAGAAATACATGGGTATGGACTCACACACGCTGTGCAGGCGGGTTCCTGAGCGCGGTGCCAAAACCATCGCACCAGTGACGCCACTGTCCGTCACCAGTTTGTTTTAAACGAGTACAAGGGGATGCATATACCGCCATCAGTCGATCCCAGGCAATGGTGGTCCACCTGGTTGTGCCTGTTTGAGAGCTCTCCCCTGAATAACTGATTTTTTGCGTTCAGCTATTATAAATTACAAAAAGTAACTAATACACCATGTATTCTGTCGGTACAACGAATCCTGCTAAATAAAAAAGGAACCGAACAATGAATACTCACAGAATCGTGCCTTAGCCGTATGCCAATTGGTGTTCTCGCTGGGTTCTGATTGGCCAGCTTTGTTGACGGCGCGGATGCGGAACTGGTATTGGTTGCCTTCTTCCAACTTCGGTACTGTGCCTTGGCAAACGTTGCCCTGAATCTCAACAGCCTGTTAGGAAGAAAGTAACGATCAATAATTGGGGTACGTGAATACAAAACAAATGAACACTGCAAAAAATCAGTTCGTATTAAAACAGGAGTGTTGTTTTTGGAAATCGTCGATTAACAGGACACTAAAGATATACTTACAGTTATTTTTAGACTCAAAGTTTGTTTAATACTGATTTTTGAGAATACTTATGTACTTAAAAATAAATCTATTATGTTAGTATAACACATATCGTTGCGGTATAGCACATCGGTAAATTCACAGGTTGTGTTTAGATCTGGATAGCTCAGTTGGTAGAGCAATCGCCCAGTAAGCCAGCCGGGTACACCGGGTGTTGACTGTGACTCGTATTTCACCCCCTCGGGAATTCATGTCGTGAAGATATGTTGTAAAGCCAAAACTCACCTTGACAAACTCGCCCCTATCCCTGTCCATAACCTCAATGATGTATCCGGTGATGGGCGCTCCGTTGTCCCTGATGGGAGGCTCCCACTTCAGCTTGGCAGACTTCTCGTCCCAGTCCACGATGTCAGGCAGACCAGGCGGGCACGGCACGTCGTACGGGTTCTTGGCTAGGATGGCGTGGTCAGTCTCCAAAGGCTCGGATTCGCCTTCCTCGTTCAGCGCTTTGACGCGGAACTGGTAGCTGTGGAGGGGTTCCAGGCCTGTGTCGGAACAAACAATGGTTTAATGGGTTAATTTATTAAAACTAAGCTGTAATAAGTCACAGAACAGTAAAAATCGAATCAAGAGTTCATACGTCAAACTATATTATAATGAGTAACATATGATATGATATATTAAGTTATAGTTAAAAGATGTCCTAACGTTACTTTATGTATCTTGTACTTATTGACTCTATTCCATAAGGTTCTACAATAGGCTTGTAGACAGGGTAAACAAAATATTATTCTGTTTAGTCCGTCATTTAGATTATCAAAAATATTGGACACGTGTTTTTTCTTTTGTCAATCAAACAAATAATGACAGATAAAGCGCGTCAAAGTTTGGGAGTGGGGGAAAATGACGTCACTTCTCAGTAAAATTGTACTTAGATGTGACGTCACGCGGAACTTCAGCGGGCTATACATATCTTCATCATTTCTTGTTTAATTGAAAAAAGAAAAAATACGTGTCGAATATTTTCTGATGATCTAACTTACTGACTAATAAAAAAAATTGTCATCAATGCCTATTCAAAGTGAAAAAAAATTAGTGATGATCCCTAATAGACCACAATCCAAAGTAAAAAAAAATTTTGCGGGATCTATTTTTGACCTTTTCATAGAATTAGCTGATTGAACCACTTTGTTCTGGGAAGTGAAAAAATTATTTGACCAAAAATTTTTTTTTCTTCTGTAATGTGATCATTTAAAGATACATGATCTACCCTAGAATTATTTCCACTTATTATTGTAGGACCTTATTTATTTCAATACTTATCAGAGAATAATGTTTTCGAATAAGAATAAGACCAAGACATATTTATATCATATAGCTGTCAACCATCCAGTACTACTAAATGTAATAATCTGTATGTACAGATAATGCGCGAGTTGATTGCAGTCGGGGGCTGTGGCGAAGGGCGAAACACTTCCCCCCACCGGCCGCTCACCTCCCTCGCACGCCTGCAGTATAGTGCTACGTGCGTAGAGAACGGCTGTGTGTGTATATCACGCATTCTTCAGGGTACCTAGCATAGTAGACCATATACGACTGTCTCTCTTTAGGTAGAACAGAGTGAGACAGAGCACTGTATCAAGCGCTATCGAGCTCGATATGGTTTGCTATGCTAGACTAGCAGGTCTGCATTCAACCCGCGCGTTATCTGTATATACGAGTATATTTGGAATCGGTTCCTTGAAAACGGCTCTAAGGATTTTGATAAAAAAATACAGTATAGGAGTTTTCGGAGTCGAAAAATCGATCGAGCTAGGTCTCATCTCGGCGAAAAGCAGTTTTATGCGATTTTTTACGAGCAAATCAATATTGCTAGTTATCAAGCACGTCCGAATTTACTTATGTATATCCCCAAAGATGTGTACGTTTTGTCCCCAAAGTATTTTGATCGAGCGGAGAGCTGACACTGTGTTCTAAAGAATTCTAGGCTGATCTTCAGCTAGTCTAGCATAGCAAACCATATCGAGCTCGATAGCGCTTGATACAGTGCTCTGTCTCACTCTGTTGATCTACTTAGAGAGGGACAGACAGTGTATATCGAGATGTCAAAGCTCGATATGGTCTACTATGCTAGGTACCTAGGGCTAGCTTGTACTAACCAGTGACGGTGGCCTCCAGTTTGTCCGGGTCGACGGTCCCAGCCGGCACCCACTTGCCGGTCAGCACGTCCATCTTCTCGATAACGAAGGCGCTCAGCGGCAGGCCGCCCGTGTGCTTCGGTTTGTTCCAGGCCAGCTTCACGTGGTCGGCGTGGATGTCTGACACCTCGAGCGGGCCTTCTGGCTTGCCCGGTTTGTCTGAAATATAATACGTCATTTAAATACTTGGTAATACTAGAAATTCTTTCAGAAAGCCAGACATGCGGACGGACACGAGAGTGATCTTATACGGGTTCAGATTTTCGTTTTCAATCAAAGTAAGAAATCCTAAAAACAACTTGTACTATAATAGACAAACAAAAAAATTAGCATCGTAAGTTATATTAAACTTTTAGCAGCAAACTGAGACCTATTTACTACACTTGTTCATTCAGCAAAACAATATTGTTAAAGTAAGGCCAACGAGACGAGATAAAATACGTAAACAATCGGACCGTTACTGAGTTATCTCTATCCTTATCTCTCGTACGCAATAATGGCGTCAGTTAGTCAACGACAGCTGTCGTTGCGTGAGTCGTGGGTCGTGTCGTGGTACAGGTAAGCAGTCAGTATCGCAGTTACCAACATTTGGTCCGCCATTTTGTGAACAAGTTCATTCCTTTTTGAATTGCGTTTGAAATGATACGTTTTCTTTCGTTTACGTATTTGTTTCTTTTTTTTATTATTAATCCTTTTCTGTTAGATTTTCTTGTTGATTTTACTGTTATTGTGAGTGGTTGTTGATTTTAACTATGGAATCACAGCCTGGCAACTCTAAACAACCTTTGCAAGATATCAATTTAAAACGCAAAAACAAGAGTAAATCCAAAATGTATCTGCTAACAAATGTCTAAATTGTGTGGATCACATCATAAAAGTAGAGGACAATTTTTATAGCAAAATTGACATCATTATTGATAATAAAATAGATAGTTTTGTCATTAATACGGCTGACTTCAGACTCTTTCAGCGAACCATCTCGTCTAAAACAGACGTCAACGATTAGAATATGGAGTTTAAAATTTGCGTATAATTTATTCAAATAAAATATTTTGAGCCCCTGAAACTGTCTTTACTTCCTTCATCTCGTATTGTTGGCCTTACTTTACATGCTTATATGTTTAATTTGTGACATATCCCAGCTGCCACGGTCCTGACAAACCTTTTCTTAGTTTCAACTCACCCAGCACAGTGATTTCAACGGTGGCCTCATCAGCTCCGACCTCGTTCTCAGCCTTGAGAGTGTAAATGCCAGTGTTCGCCCACGATGTCTCTGTCATTTGCAGCTTCGTGTTGTAATCTTCGTTCTCGATCTTGTGCGTTACACTGCTTTCCAAAGGCTGGGGAAAAGCGAACTGCATTACAAAACGGAAGGGGTAGTGAAAATTACTATAAAGAGATCTCAAACTGCATCTTTATTAGTTTAAAAAGATTGTAACATTTGTCTTGCACGTTCATAATAATTACAATAAATGTATATTTTACTATTTTTGGGCCTTTATTTACAATATTTATATGGAAAAACACAAAAAATATATATATATATTTACAATTTTCGATATATTTCGGCCCACGAATATTTTTTAATATATTTCGACTGATGACGGCCCCATACCGTATTATATATATTTTTTGTGTTTTTCCGTAATAATTACAATTATTATCATTTTTTAGTAATTAGTATAAGCAAAGAAATATACATTTTGCAGTTTGTTTTCGACCCCTCAGTGGGGTCATCATCAGGCAAATGGAAAGAATTGTATGGCATATATCGTTTAATTTTTTTTATCTTTTCGCTAAGTTGGATAAAATTGATAATAGAATATATGCGTAGTCCTGTTACATCAATTATTGACGCAATTTTAGCAACTTTCAATAAAATATGTTGATAAAATTAGGAGTAGTTTACATTAGCCGTTTTCCCATTTTTAAATATCTAAGACAACAAAATTCTGCCCAATTCGGTGACGAAAGGAACCAAATAAAATTACTAAAAACTTCCGTAAAAGTCTGTTAAGGAATCATGAATGCAGAAACTCAGTTGTGGCCGCGACCAAATGTAATGCTATATATATATTACCTTGTTAAAAATGTATGATTAAGTTATGGAAAATAAATTATTTTGTATTTTTGTATTTGTATAATTTCGCTATTACGTGCACGGTCGATGAAACTTGCGAGGGCAATACAGTTTCACCGGTTTTGTAGCCGGCACTAAAATTTAAAACGTGTATCAGAAGAAACACATATTTTGCAATACTGTAAAGGTTTTCAAACATATTATTGGTTAAAATTATATAACATTTCGATTCGAAATGACTATTAATTTTCAAATTTTATCTAAAAAAACGGTAAATTTATGTTTTTCACGGATTTTTTGTTAAGATATCATTCAAACTTCATTATTTTTAATGCCTTTTAAACTAAAAAAAAAACTAAAAACTAAAAAAAACTACTACTCGTCATTTTACATGGGAAAGCGAAAAAAAATTAAATGTATAAAATACACTCAGGGATGGTGTCTCAATATTGGATTGACAGATAATTCTATTAAAAGTGTGCATTGTATTCTTGCCAGTACTTTTTTTAACATGCAGTATTGCTGGATTCTTCAAACCATGAAGAAAAAAAATGTTTTGCGGGGACCATCCTTTTAAGAGAGTCTGTGTGTATACCTTGCCAGCGAAGATCCAGGTCTTGGTTGGTGGCGGTTCACCCTTGATGTCGACGTCCAACTTGATGGTAGTTCCGGCGCGGACGCGGATCGCTGTCATCTTGTCGCGGTTGATCAACGGCTTCACTGCGGAGAGCAACGGAACGTATTGAAGATTGTCATAGTATAATGTAGTCGAATACATACATACAATATACATCATGGGACTTTTTATTGGAAATGCAATGAGAAGGTCAAGTTTGACGATAAAAAAATTGTAATGTCACTTTGAAAAATCATTATTTGTATGACGCCAGAGTGCCTAACCTAGAGTACATAATTTCATACAAAAATGTTTTTTTTTTTCGAATCGGTTTTTAATTTTTTTCATGTTATCGTCTAACTTAACCTTCTTTTTCAGCAAAAAGTTCTATGCACGCCACTGCCAGAGGGGTAGGCAGAGACTACAGATTTCCATCTGCCGCGATCCTGACACACCTCTTTTGCTTCTTCTACATCCTTCAATCTAGTCATAAAAGCTCAACTATTCCGGGTACTTTTTACTTTGCCGTTCTTCAGTATGTCGCCTATTTGGTCGGCATACGTCCTTCTAGGGCGGCCCGGTCGAGTTTTACCTTCCACTTGTGAAGCATAAATTTCTTTCGTCACTCTACTTTCATTCATCCTCTCTATATGCTCAAACCAAATGTAGTCGAATTATAGACTAATCAAAACGCAGCGGTAGCTCAGTTGACAGGACACGGGTTTAAGTCTAGCCAGTCGGAAATGCAACAATAAAAAATCTCTTCACCAGTTTACTACACGCAATCGCAACCATACAGCTATCAAAAACGATTCGGTGATTATTCTTTTGTACATTTGTTTATTTTTTTATTAAAACTTGTAATACGTCTATACATCCATCCATCAGCCTGTGTTCGTCCACTGCTGCACATAGGCCTTTCCGAAATTTCGCCACCCTTGGCGGTCCTCCGTCCTCCACCCACAACGTCCTTTAGGTCGTCGGTCCAACGGGCACGAGGTCGGCCTACGCTACGCTTTGCTGTACGTGGTTTCCATTCTAACGCCTTTCGGCCCCAACGGCCATCATGTCAGCGACAAATATGGGTGCCTACTTATTTCTATCCAACTTTATGAGTTGAGATTGAAATTTACGAATGCATGCTTAGAATGTATTCAAGCATTTAACCAGTACTGTTAATGCTAGTTGTACTTACAGAACCTAGCCTTGGCTAGATGCGGGTCGGTGGCGTCACCCGGCTCGCCCGGGCCGGCCTTGTTGACGGCGCGCACCCGGAACTGGTACGTGTTGCCTTCCTTCAAGTCCGGAACGCGGGCCTTGCATTCTGGCGTCTGTTTAACATGCAACGTTGAATATTGGAAATGTCATGAAACAGATGCCACGTTGTGCACGCAAAGAGCGGCAACGTTTCATCACAAAAAACTGCATATTTACACTATTGAAACGATAGGAATGTATCGTCTAAAATGTACAGTCTAGTTCAAATTTTCTGTCACTGAAAAAAAGAAATCCAGGGAAATTTTAAGATCCTGGAAATATTCCAGTCAATTGGGAATTTTCTCGATATATTCTCAAGTAGCACAACTTTAAAAAACAGACAAACATATTATCTTTACCATGAATATTTCAAATCAACATTCCAATAATACGTTAATGCAACGCATCTTGAAGACTGTACATAGAGTGGCAGTTTATCATAGATAAAACCCACATTCCTAACTCTATCACAAAGTACAAGTGTCGCAACGGTTTATGAGCGGTGACCTTGACTGCGCTAGTAATTTTTTCTCCTTCGCCTTAGTAATTTTGTGCGCGAGTGAACACATGCGCTAGTCCCCACCACTTTCGCCGAGCGCTCATAAACCGTTGCGACACTTGTAACCTTCCATCGATCTACGGTTCTAAGTTACCTATACACAGATGGTCTATTCTATTAGATGTCCACACAAATGAAGGATCGCCCGCGCGGCAAGAAGTAGGTGGGGTTGGATACCAGGTGTTTCGGGGGTGAAGCGCAGGGACGCGCGGCAGGGAGCTCAAACCAAAGCCTCTCACTCAGTGTGCACTCGCGGATCTCGCCGTGCGCACTTGGCTTATTTGTTACGGACGCTCGGAAGAAAATGCACACGACATAAAAATCTTCCGAAGATGAATTGACGTTATAATATTGACCAGAGCATTAACAAACAAGCCAAACAAATGGTATATAACGTGTATTCTTTAAATTAAATTAGGAAAACAAGAGCATTCTGTAGAATATAAAATATTTCTGAACGATGGCAACTCTGTCATCGCTCTCTCGCTCTCTCTCTTGCATCTCCGCCATCTTAGGATTACGTTGTGCGTTCTACAAAATAAATCAATAAAATATCTATCACGTGCTTTTATTGTACATGAAGTGGTGCCGAAACCCGAATCTAATAGTACATAAGGACATTTTGATTTCAATCCAATATGGCAGAACAAGAAACAGCGAAGCAGATCAAGCGTCTCAAGGCCCAGATATCCCAATGGCCATGGCACCCCAGATCATAAGATACCTAAACAGCATGGGCTCAACACGAGAGCAACTGCTCAGGGTAAATATGAAACAGTAAAAGTGAATAACTACTTTGGCGGCAGATTGCTTAAACGCAAAATTCCAATGTTATATAATGAAATGCCTGTTCGTATAAGATCTGAACAAAATAAAAATAAATTCGCAAAATTATATAAAATTTACCTTCTACAAAACATGTAAACATAGATTAAAATAACAATGTTATTATTTATTGTTAATGTACCTACCTACTTATAACTTAGTAAGTGACTAATTATAGAAAAAGAAGTGCGACTCCCTCCCCACAGACAAACCAAATTCCTACTTGGTTTTGTGGGATGTATTTAGATTTAAGTTATTCTTGAAATAAATAAATATATTCATTCATTCATTAAGGGCCAAATAACTCGGGCCTACACCTTCATAGCAGAACAAAGAGGACAGGTGCTACTAGACGTTGAAGCCATAAAACTACGTGTGGAATCCTTGCAGAAATCATTGCATGTCCACAGGGAGGTACAGTTAGATCTACAGTTGCTGCAAAATTGTGCAAATGATTCTGATTTTGAAGAAGATGAGATTGAGGACAAATGTTTGAAGGCGATCTCGGAGCTAAGAAAAGTCATGACTCCTCCTTCAACACCATCGTCTCATGCTCCTGGGAAAACATCACCACCAGCTGACAGATCAAAGAGCAACCTTCCTCATCTGGAAATACCAACCTTTGACGGAAAGGATATTATTCAATATAAGACATTCAACGACATGTTTACTGCAGTCATTGACAGAGACTCAAACATTACGCCGATTGAGAAGCTGTTTTATCTGCGCAAATACTTGAAGGGAGAAGCTCTGGCAGCAATAGAAGAACTGCCATTAGTTAGTGAGTCGTATCCACTAGCTTTAAGTAATCTTAAGAAAAGGTATGACAACAAATGTATTCTGATCACACACCATGTACATTTTTTATTGGATCTTCCGCCAATCTCAAAGGGGACCTCTGGGAATTTAAGACAGTTGGTTTCTCAAGCTCGCCAACAACTAGGAGCGCTAGAAGGCTTAGGGCAACCAGTAACACACTGGGACATGGTAATTGTGCCCATTTTGATTAAGAAATTAGATGCTTACTCCTGTCGGGCCTATTATGCTGATAGAGATCAAACAACGCTACCCACACTCAAAGACTTTTTTGAGTTTTTGGAACGAAGGGCTGTGAGCTTCGAGGAGAGTGGACATGCTGAAGGTAAGAGCTATCAAATCTTTAAAAATAGAGTTAGCAACTTAGCGAGTACTAGTGTTTCTAAAGAACCTCAAGCCGTGTGTAAATTTTGTCAGACACCAGGTCATAAGTTATTTCAGTGCAAAAAATTTAAAATGCTGAGCTTTAATGACAAATCAAGTTTTGTGGGCCAAGAAAGTTTGTGTAGGATTTGTTTGAACTCACATGAAAATAAATGTCGTTTCCATTTTAAGTGTTCTTTCTGCAAAAGCAAGGAACATCATTCTTTGTTACATACAGAGCAAAATAATGTCACTACTTTGCAAAACAACGTCACTACCAAAAATATGGTCTTATTGCCTACAATAAAATTGAAAATTCAGGCTAAGGATGGCTCATATGTGGTTGCAAAAGGAATTGTTGACAGCGGTAGCCAAACTTCTTTTGCTACTAGTGACTTGGTTAAAAAATTAGGTCTTGCAACGTTTAGGCATAGTCTTAAAATATCTGCTTTGGGTTCAAGTGAAAAATCCATAAGCCAAGCTATCAATTTAAATTTGCATTCTTTGCATAACGATTATAAGTGCAACACAATGTTTTCTGTAGTAGACAAAATAACTTCATTTCTGCCACAGACAAAATTCAATTTCAATAATGTTGCCATACCAGATACTATACAATTAGCCGATGACGAATTTAATATTCCTAGTGAGATTTCCTTCTTACTTTCTGCAGACATTTTCTTTAAGATTTTGCTGCCAAATAAAATAGAATTGAAGGAAGGCAATTTAGTCTTGCTTGCGACAAAATTCGGTTATGTAGTGGCTGGCAATTTGCATTGGGACTGTGTTTCCTTGTGTAATCAAAATAAAATTAATGATAGTGTTGTTTTGCATGCTACGATTATAGATAATGTAGACCACCTCCTGCAAAAGTTTTGGGAAGAACAACACACTCCCGAAATAAATAAGGAGGTCATATTAAAAGCTGATATCAGCGAAACCGAGTTTTCCACCTCGGTACAGTTAATTAATAATCGGTTTCAGGTGAAGTTGCCGCTCAAAATGCCAATAGATGATTTAAAATTGGGGGACTCATTTTCTTTAGCATTGCAGAGACTGAACAGTTTATCTAAACGATTCACAAAGGATAATGATTTAAAAATTGCTTATTCCAAATTTATTAAGGAATATTTGGACTTAGGTCATGCCAATATTATTGATTTATCTGCAATCAAAAAACCGATAGAAGAAAATTACTTCATGCCGCATCATCCAGTAATTAGAGAAGAAAGCAAGACTACTAAGCTTCGTGTCGTTTTTGATGCTAGTGCCCAAGCTGACTTAAAGACAAACAGCCTCAATACCGTGCTTCATAATGGCCCTGTAGTACAAAAGAGTCTTTTTTTCTTGGTTTTATTTCGAAAGTATGAATTTATTGCCTTAGCTGATGTGCGTCAAATGTACAGGCAAATTCTTATAGATCCAACTCAAACTCACTTGCAAAATATACTATGGAGAGAAAATATTGATGATCCTTTAACATGCTTACAGCTGCAGACTGTGACCTATGGGGTAAGAAGTTCCAGCTTCCTTGCGACTCGATGTCTGGTGGAGCTCGCATCAAGGTATGGTAAACAGTACCCACTGGCTGCGAAGGTGCTTATGAACAACACATATGTGGACGACTGCATTTTTGGTGCTGACAATCCTGATATGCTGAAGCAGGTATGTGACCAATTGATTAAACTATTGAGCTTAGGAAGTTTTGACCTCCACAAATGGAGTTCTAACAATCAAAATGTTTTATCTGATATTCCCAACGAAAAGCATTGTTTTGGTAAAGACCATGATTTTTGTCAAGAAGGGTTAGAATTAAAAGCATTAGGTTTATCATTAGATATTGCTAATGATAATTTAAAAATTAATAAACCAAAAGGGGACATTCCTAAGGAATGGACGAAGCGAACTGTCTTGAGTTGTATTGGGACTTTTTTTGACCCGTTGGGATTGGCTGGTCCTATAGTTACTAAGGCCAAAGAATTCATGCAAAAGGTGTGGTTGGAAAAACTAGAATGGGACAGCCCACTTACTGATAAATTGTTACTTTCTTGGAATGAATTTTTCTGTGACTTAATGAACATGGAGTCCATATTGATAAAACGTAATTTAAGAATATGTAACGCCGATTATGTAGATATGATTGGTTACTGTGATGCCTCGAATATAGGGTATGGCTGCTGTATTTACCTTAGAGTTGTTCACAAAAATGAAATACAGGTATCATTAATTTGTAGCAAATCAAGAATAGCTCCGATCAATTCAAAGTTAACTATACCACGATTAGAACTTAATGGGGCGGTTTTGTTGGCCAAGTTGTATAGCAAAGTAAGTTCTGTATTTCATGACTTGAAATTGAGGCATAGATATTTGTTTACTGATTCACAAATTGTGCTTTGTTGGCTCAAATCTGTAAAGACTCCTACTTATGTTCTAAACCGAGTAAATATAATTAATACATTAACCAATGATTGTAGTTGGCATCATGTAAGCGGGATAAATAACCCAGCAGATTGTCTGTCACGGGGTTTAAAACCCACTCAGCTAGCATCTCACCCCACTTGGTGGCGAGGTTCACCAGAATTGTATAATTTAAATTACATTCCAAATAATGACAATATTAATGATATCAGTCTAGTAGAGTCAGAATGTAAGGAGTACATTTCAAGTATAAACTGTAACATTAATGAGGAGTTGTTTCGTTTTTCAAAGTTTTCATCAATTTTGAAATTACAACGCGTTTTTGCGTATATGTTAAGATTTATAAAAAATTGTAGAAGCCCTAAAGACGAACGAAACTTTAAAAACTTATCTGTGGCTGAGATGAAGGACTCAATGTCATGCATAATTAAAAATGTTCAAGCATTACATTTCGCTAACGAAATAAATTGTATAAATAAAAATAAGAATATAAATAGTAATCTTAAGAAAATTAATCCTTTCATTGATCAATTGGGTGTTATGCGTGTGGGAGGAAGACTCGAGAATGCAAATATACCATACAATCAAAAGTGCCCAATAGTTTTGCCAAAAAAATGTCATACAACTGCTCTTATTATTCGAAATGAGCACATTTCTTTATTGCATGCTGGATTAAAATTAACGTTGTCAAGTTTAATTCAAAAATATTACATTGTCTCTGCTGTTAAAGAAATAAAAAAGGTATTATATAGATGTACTAAATGTCATAGATTTAGAGCTGAACAGGGGCATCAATTAATGGCGTCTCTTCCTCACTCGCGTGTAACACAAGATAAGGTGTTTAATAAAGTCGCAGTTGACTACTGTGGCCCGTTCCAAATAAAACAGTCGACATTGAGAAGATCATACATAAGTAAAGGCTATGTGGCAGTTTTTGTATGTTTTGTCACCAAGTGCATACACCTCGAGCTAGTATCTGATTTGACAACTGACTGTTTTCTAGCAGCATTGAAGAGGTTTTGTTCTAGGCGTGGAATTCCAGGCATGATAAGTTGTGATAATGCCTCTACCTTTAAAGGTGCCAACAATCAGTTGCGAGAATTGTTTTTGTTAAATTGCTCAAAGCAACATAAAGATGTTATAACAAATTATTGTACTTTAAAGGGTATAGATTTTAAGTTTATTCCAATGTACTCCTCGACCTTTGGAGGTCTTCACGAATCAGCTGTTAAGTCGTTTAAGTATCATTTCAAAAGAGTAGTGGGGAAAACATTGTTAACATATGAACAATTTTGTACTGTGATGATTCAAATTGAGGGAATCCTTAATTCGAGGCCATTAACTCCTCTATCACAGGACATAAACGATTTTTCTTTTTTGTCTCCAGCTCATTTTTTGATTGGAGCACCATTAAATGCAATCCCCGAGCCAGACTTGACTTCAAAGAATGTAAATGTATTGAAATTTTGGAAAAAGTGTACCAAAATACAGCAAGATTTCTGGAAGGTATGGCACAAAAGTTACTTGTCACAGTTGTTAGAACGCTCTAAATGGCAACAGTCTGTGCCTAACATTCAAATTGGTACATTAGTATTATTAGTAAGTGAAAATAACTTGTTGTCGCCATTACAATGGCCTTTAGCTAGAGTTACAAATGTGTTTCATGGTTCAGACGGTAAAGTCAGAGTTGTTGAAGTCAAGACTGGGTCAGGATCTCACAGAAGGGCTATTAATAAGGTGGCCATTTTGCCCATTTATGATTAATTTGTAATTTTTGTTGTAAGGCTTGTGTCAGTGTAGAACTTTGAACACTTGATAAGTAATGTAAAGTGCAATATTTTTATGATAATAGCATGTAAGTTAGTAGAATTTGTATAATCACTGTATACTGTTCCGTCAGTTATAAAATGTTTGTATTTAGTTGTGCTTTTAGAACTGGTGCAGCATTTAAAGTAACTTTGAAATATATTTGTTCAGTTTTATGCAATGCTGCCCCCCCCCCCCAATTTATGTAGAATATAAAATATTTCTGAACGATGGCAACTCTGTCATCGCTCTCTCGCTCTCTCTCTTGCATCTCCGCCATCTTAGGATTACGTTGTGCGTTCTACAAAATAAATCAATAAAATATCTATCATGTGCTTTTATTGTACACATTCTTCTACGGATGCCTGCCCCCACCTACCTCATGCCGCGCGGGCGATCCTTCAGTTGTGTAGTACATCTATACGTATAGGTACTATCTCTTAATTAACTCACAGTGGTGACGAGCGCCTCAGTCCAAGATCCGAACTTCTCCTTCTTCTCGATGACGTATCCGGTGATGGGAGCTCCGCCGGTGTTCTTGGGAGCCTCCCACGTGAGGTCCACGCGGTCCACATCCCAGTCTTCGATCTTCGGTACTGAAGGTTTGCCTGGCGGGTCTGTGGGAAGGATTATTTCATTATTTGGAATCCAATCGAATTCATTGGACAATATTCATACTCTAAGCCTCTACAAAGGCACGTCACATGTTTCTATTCAAGGCCATATTCTATTTTAGATTGTCAGTCCAGCGAGCTGGCGGGCTACACTGTGTCAGCCAGTTCGTGGCTCTTTGAAAAATATGATAGAAATAAACTTCCATATTTTTGACAATTGGCTATTTATTCATCGCAAGGAGATACAAATTAACATGATATAAATTGCGCTATAGAAACGCAGAAAAAAGTTAATTAGGTTGGGAGAACCCAGGACATATAATTTACCGAACGATTGCTGTACCGAATGCTGTACATTTTGGAGTTGAAAACCTAAACTTATAAAACAGAATGATATATAAAGAGACTACAAATTACATATCTACCACAATCCTGACAATTTTTGCTTAAAAAAAAGTTCATTTGTTATAACAAGTTACAAATTTCCTTGTATTCATGGTGCATTTGACATGGTTATTGTTAAATCTGAATTCTGATCAACATGTAGGTAGTTCTAGGCAGCTACATCCAGCTCGTATATTAGTGCTAGCGGTACGCCCAAAGTGGCTGCAAATGGTGTTAAGGGCATGACAATCGGAACGACAGATCTTTATCGTATCTGGAGGATTCATTTGATACCACACACGATAGGTTTTGGAACCAATGTTTTTTTCCCTTACAAAAAAAGATGACGTCATAATAACACCTAAATTTTTTCCTTTTTTTCGTGCTTCAGGTCAAATTGATTCATATGGCCTAAAGATCTATCGTTCCGATTTTCATGCCTTTAACACCATTTGCAGCTATTTACTGATTTTCGCACTATACTGAACAGTTCAAAATGAAGTCTAAAGCCACTCACCATAAGGATTCTTAGCGATGATCGAGTGGTCAGTCTTCAAGGGCTCGGATTCGCCCTCCTCGTTGACCGCCTTCACTCTGAACTCGTACTCCTCGCCCTCCTGCAGACCCTTCACTTCCATATCTGTGTCGTCAGTCTTGCCGATGGGCACCCAGCGGCCGGTCGCCTTGTTCAGCTTCTCGACGATATAGCCGGTAACTGGTTTGCCTGTGGGGATAACAGTTCAAATATAGTATTAGATTTGTGATAAACGTATCCATCTAAAAACAAAGAGCTCTTGAAAGGGATGAATCCCATCGTATGATATCCAAATATGCGGTGCTTTTAAACTAGAGCCAACGAGAGAAGGCACCTATGACGTTTAAATGCCTACTAAGTTTCATAATTGTTTATGGGTAAGTGTCACTAAAATAATCTAATACTTCATTGTTGTTGGCAGCAAAAAGTGATGTACCACTCGTTTCGATCATAATTTTTAGATTTTATAAAGACTTTATAGCAAAAGTTTCTATTTTTTTCAAAACACAAGGGATCATGAGGAATGTTAGTGGCAGAATTGTAATCAATAAATAACGGGTTCTATTCTCCTTAATCGTACGGCTCCGTCTGTTCACAAACTATATCTTTTTATGATTAAAAAATTGTAAACCAGTTTTCTAGATTTTATGGCTGCTTTGTTAATGTAAGCATATGCACATTTGCCATTTGTATTATTATGATGCATGTTGTATGACGTATCAAAGAAATCGATATTTTATTTACTCAAGTCGCTAGTCGCACTTGATTTTTATTTATGCCGAAATTAAAATGCACCCCATCACTAAACGCAGCTGTCATGGAGGCCATCTCTCGTTGGCTCTTCTATAGTACATTAAATGGATTAATAAAATAATAAAAAAAACCTGAACGGGCCGATAACACTTAAAAATAGAGAACGTATAAGCTGGACGGAAAAGAATACCAATGAAGAAGTATTGATAATGGTAATAATAGCATAAGTCTAGTTAAAATCATAGAAAAAAAAAGATGATCACTTGATAAAACATGACAACCTCATGAACAAAATTATATCAGGAAGGTAGAAGAAAAAAGAGGAAGAAGACCTAGACGAAGTTACTTTGACCATGTGAAGGAGAAACATGTCGTACGTAACATAAGGTTAAAATTGAGGATAGAAGAATAGCTGTTACTCCTCCGACAAGACCGTAGTTCTTCAATTTTGAATGAATGGCAATTATAGTACTGTTATTATACAGGTTGAAAATTAACCCCCTAGCTATATCGAAGGAAACTATTCTATGTTCGAAATGTATGTTTTGTTACTTTTGACATTATTCAAAATAACAAAAAAAAAAACCGGACAAGTGCGAGTCGGACTTGCACACCGAGGGTTCGTACAAATTAGTAAAAGATTAAAAAGAATCTACAAAAGACTTGGTTACCCGTACAATTATGACCGCGCATACCGTTGCTTAACCTTGATGATTTTTTATGATTTAATTACAAATGTATAGTTTTAAGATTTTTTCCTATAAGTACTTATTAGACGGTATTACTTGCCAAATTTCATAGTTCTAAGTCAACGGGAAATACGCTGTAAATTTCAATTCCCTTGAGAGTGTCGAAATTTACGTTTTTTGCGGCATAAACGGCCGTATCTTTTTTTAAGTTAACTTAGAAGTTTGATTATTTCACAGATTCAAGGGACTGTAGACTTGAATAAGTATATGGATTTAATTTCAACTCGATATCTGCACTCGTTCCCGAGATAAAAGGTCTTGACAAACAGACGGACAACAAAATCCTATGACGGTTCCGTTTTTTCCTTTTGAGGTACGGAACCCTGAAAAGATATCGACCGTCAAAAGAAGCAGTAATACTCCGGTGTCAGAGACGACGCTCAACGCAACCGAAGCTACATAGCCTATGTGTATTATTTACCGCCGGGAATATGTACGGTCTATTGTCAGTCACATGTCACGTCGCACCATTCATTCGATATTTGGGAACCAATAAAAAATATGAATAAAAAAAACTATTTTTTTACGATTCTGTGTTCTATTCGTAAATTCTGATTCATAGATTTCAATAAAAGCTATTTTCAACCTATTAGAGTCATATTCTGAAGTACGATTACCCAAAAGCCAAGTGAAACTCCAAGCCCATACCTCCATCATCTTCCGGCTTCTTCCAGCTAAGCTTGCAGCCGGCTTTGGTGACATCGGCGACCTTCAGCGGGCCGCCAGGCTTGCCCGGGGCGGACAGCACGGTGATCTCGACCTCCGCCTCGTCAGTCCCGTGCTCGTTGGTCGCCAGGATGCGGTACGTGCCGGTTTGGGCGCGGACAGCCTCCTTGATGTCCAACTTCGTGTTGTAGTCCACGTTGATCACGTGTTCCGTGTTCTGTGGGGACAGATCTCGTTCATTTTTGTAACTATAATAATGTTTCAATTTAAAAGCATAACATATCGTCACGATATGAATCACCGAGGGGGTGCCGAAGGTCTTCCCGAGTGTGAACTGAGAAATGCAAGTCACAGTCCACAAACGGTTCACCGGGCGTTTCAACGACAATAGGCATGATGACTAAAAAATTTTATTAGTCCGTCAGTTAAGATTATCAGAAAATATTTGACACGTATTTTTTTATTTTTTCAATTAAACAAACAATGATGAAGATATAGCCCGCTGAAGTTCCGCGTGACGTCACATCTAGGTACAATTTTACTTAGAAGTGACGTCATTTTCCCCCACTCCCAAACTTTGACGCCCTTTATCTCTGTAATTTTTTGTTTGGTGGACAAAAGGAAAAATACGTGTCCAATATTTTTTGATAATCTAAATGACGGACTAAATAGAATAATATTTTGTTTACCCTATGTACAAGCCTATTATTGCGTCCCAACGTGATGGGTGGTGAGCCCTATCGCCGTACTTCGGGCACAAATACACGCTTTATAGGTCATGCAGGTTTCCTCACGATGTTTTCCTTCACCATTCAGCAAGTGGTAAGTATTAGGTTTTAATTTAATTTATTGAATAGTATTTTTTTATATACCGGTGCAAATGGACAGGCATCTTCAATTGAAACCACATAATCTACTGAACAAATTTCTTAAAATAATAAAATGCGCGAATTAATACAATTCATCCCTTCTTCGTAATTAAGAAAATCTACTGTGAGAGCGCGTTCCGAGTAACAACATAATCGATTATGAGTGCGGTTATGAGTCCACAATAAACACCCACGATTCGGTCACGAGCCTCATCAAATGTCAAAAACTTTGGGGGTCGGTTGAATGTGTTCGTTTGGTTTATTTTCGTTACCGACATTACAACGATAGCTGAAGGTGATTATTCTATTGGAAATCATAACCGCACCCAAAATCGCGTCGCTCCTTCCATAATGATCGAGGGAGATAAAAAAAGTGTTAAGGACTCAATAAATCACCTCTTTCTCCTCTCCCTTCCACTTTTGGAACCACTGCACCTTGGGCGCGGGTTCTCCCTTCACATTCACGTCGAAGAACACCGGCTTGCCGGCGCGGACGACCACTGCCTTCAGGTTGGTGCGGTCAATGCGGGGTTTCACTACGAATTCATTATTTGTTTTAGAATTAATTGCTTCATAATTACTGAAAGAACTTAAGATTTGTTTGGCAGTAATAGATTTAAAATGTCCTATTAATAAGTAATAAGAAATGCAAAGTAAGGCCAACAATACATGATAAAGAATGTAAACACACTTTCAGGGGTTCAAAACATTTTTATTTGAATAAATTATATAACAATTTTGAACTCCCTATTCCGTTGTCGTCTGTATTAGACGAAGATGATTCGTCGGAATAGTCCGAATCAGCTGTATTTATAACAAAGCTATCTATTGTATTATCAATCATGTTGTCAATCAATCAAAACTCAACAAAAAAAACCAACGGTAAAAATCAACAAGAAAAACTAACAGTATCGGATTAATAATAACAAAAAACTAATAAACAAATACGTAAACGAAAGAATACGTATCACTTCGAACGCGATCCAAACAGGAATGAAATTGTTCACAAAATGGCGGACCAAATGTTGGTAAATGCGGTACTAAAAGCTTACCTGTACCACACGACTCACGCAACGACAGCTGTCGTCGACCAACTGACGCCATTATTGCGTACGAGCGGTACGAGAGATAAGGATAGAGATAACTCAATAACGGTCCGATTGTTTACGTATTTTATCTCGTCTTGTTGGCTTTACTTTGTATATCTTTACATACAATAAAAAATACACAATTACTGCGAGTTTTCTTTATTTTCGCAGTAGTGTAGAGAAAAGCAGACAATAAACCTTATTTATATAATTTATTTTACCAACCACATTTTCAGAGCCTATTCTAGGCATTGTTTGGTTCGAAAATGAACTAATATGAAAAAAAATTTGCGATAACTCACAGGCCTTGTGTCTAATGGTGGTCATCTTAGTAGGCTCAGACGGTTCGGACAGTCCAGCCTTGTTAGCAGCGATGACACGGAACTCGTACTGACTGCCTTCTGGTAGCCCTTCCACTTTACCGGAGGTTTTGTCTCCAGGAACCTAAGAGGAAATTAACGTTAATTAACGTTTGAAACGCGGGGTTTCAACGGCGATTTTTGTCACAATAATCCTTTGTTCAATGCTTTTTGTCTAACTTCGACATCCATCGCATCGCCTTCAAACGCACCGTGATTGGCTGGAAATGACATCAAATATCAATTTTGGTCAATCACGACGCTTTTGAAGGCTGTAGCGATGGATATTAAAAAAAAGGGCAGGTTTCTTAACAGTATTTTTATTCCCCTTTCAACAAACGGTAATTAATCAAATACTATACGCAAAGTAAAGGCAGTTCCTTGACGTTAACATTATTATTATTTATATGGAGGTTTGCAATACAAAAATCATTGTTATGTTGAAGTTTTTTTTAATTTGTTTTTTCTCGGATTAATTAATTTAATGTATTATTTTTGAAAAATGTGTGAGTATGGGCATTTCTTCCAGAAGGACCGCCAAGAGTGGCGAAATCCTGGAAAGGCCCATGTCCAGCAGTGGACGAAACAGGCTGATGGATGGATGGATGGTTATCTGTGTGTTTTGTTCATGAATCCTTTGTTGTATGTCCTTTATTATAATTTTATAATTGTATCTTTTATTCTTACCTGCAACTCAATGTAAGGTATAGTGTGAAACAGGTCAATCTGAAAATCAGCGCTGTAACGTTCATAACTTGCAGCAAATGCTGAGATGATCCATTTTGCAAACAAAATGATTAAGTTATACATTTTAATTAGTTTTAATTTTTGTTTTGTGGAAAATAAATAAATATCTATTTCTAAATATGTAGGAGTCTAGAGGTGTGTCAGGATTGTACGAGCTCGAGATTTATAGTCTCCGCCTACCCCTATGTGTAAACAAAAGCACTATTTTGAAGGACATACCTCGACAGCATTTTCCCATTCAGTGGCGCCTTTCGGCCTCTTCTGTATAATGTACTTCTGTATGGGCGCTCCACCGTCGGACTTGGGCGGGTCCCACTTGATCTCGGCACTTTGGTTGTCATGGTCAGCCACCTCACAGTTGCTGGGCTTGTCGGATACATCTGTGGATGGGAATTTTAGTTTTAGTGATTTTTGACACAGTTTTTCTGCCTACGAACTCATAAAAATAGTCCAATTTCTAGATTTTTGTTTTAGTACAAAATTTGATAACCTTTTCCTCTGTTGTTTTTCGTTGTAGACTAAAGACCTTTATAGCCTTGAGGCTTTATAAAACGTTAAGTACAAAAAAAAACTAATAAATAACGCAAGAAAAAACAGCACTTAACCGACAATTGAACTCAGCATATTGCCTGCAATAGTAAGCATAACGTGGAACGCTGATTTTCAGTCACCACCTCTGAACTTACCGAATGGATTCTTAGCGAGCATAGCTCGTTCGGTCTCCAGCGGCTCGGAGTCGCCCTCGTCGTTGCAGGCTGTCACTCGGAACTTGTACTGGTGACCTGGTTCTAGACCTGTCACTTCCATTTCTAATGGTTTCTTGTCGCCGGCAACCCTGGACACGAAAAGATTGTCGGTTTAATGATGCTGCGTAAGTAACGAGTTTCCTGAAAGACAGAAAGTAATCAGAAACACAGAGCACTAATGATGGATCCAAATATACTTTAAGTGTCATATCGGCCACTCTGTTCTACAAATCTATATTTTTACAGTCCCTAACAATTGAAAATAAAGAAGATGAAGTTTCACTGCTTGGGTTAGAGTTACAGAGGACCTCCTTTCACAAACTGCGGGCCTATTACGTATCTTTGAATATGTTGCCAACTATGGTTGCTATTCACAAATAACAGATAAAAATTAACTTCTAAAATACCATTCAATGAGTATTGATCTATTTACGAAATTGTGACATCATTTCAATTGCGAACGTTCCTTAGATAAGCGGAATTCGATAAAATATGTATGTTTCCGACGATAGGCACTCTGTTGGCAACTGATTTTACGATACAGAATCAAGGGGCTGGAGTTTGTATTGGCAGTCTAGTATAACTTAAATTAAGTATTTGCGTAGCTAGTGGCTGTTTATATGGGTCGAGCTGCTGAATGGACCATTCCTTACACAAAAAAGGAAAAAAAAAACTTTAAATAAAAGAAACAGGATTTATCACCACCATAGCTAACATGGACGAAAATAATAGAGAAGGTTTGTCTCCCAAAGAAACATTTGACCAATGGAAACGCAAGTAAGCTTTATCACGTGACCATCGCCTCGACAAAACGACTCCTCCTGCGTTTCCATTGGTCAAGAAACAAAATTTCATTGTTCGTGTCATCTGTGCTAGCTATACAGGAATACTCTGTGGAGCTAGCGGTAGAGCCTGCGTAGCCGCAGTAATTTAGGGGCATTGAACGAAATTAATCGAAACAATTCAATCAATTCTGTAATTAGACAAAATTGCGTACGATACGCAGACGGTCTGATAATTATCTACCCATGATAAAAATATTGAGAGCTGCCTCCCCTTGTCAAGATATCAACAACACCCAAGTCCAGTATCTCACCTGCCAACGCGCACCCATTTTCCGGTAGCCATGTCCATCTTCTCAAGCTCGTACTCCTTGATGGGGGAGCCACCGTCGTCTTCGGGCTTCTCCCATTTGACTTTGCAGCCTTCCGCGTGGATATCCGATACTTCCAATGGGCCTGCAAGGGAAAGGTTTTAGAACTCGCTCTTGCTTCAAAGATAATATATTGTGACCTAGAGGAAGGTTTAATTTAATAGTTTTTTCAATGATGGATGGATGGATGGATACTTAATGTTTTTTGTTTTCTCATTTTGTTTTTGTGTGTGTTTGTGTAGCGACAAATAAAGAATTTCTTTCTTTCTTTCTATGAATTGAAAAACGTAGTATGATACACGTGGGTTAGGGCAATAACTTACTCGTATCGCTTATCGATCGTGTTTCAAATCGTCCACGTAAGCTATTGCCTCCTTACCGCACTTATAGCATAAACTACTATAATTATAATTTAAACGCAAGAAAAGTGAATGCAATGTAAATGAAACTTGTAACATTGATCTTAACCCACAAAAGCCTCATCAGTCGTAATTTTAGAATTAAAATGAGATATTCTTACCTTTAGGCGTTCCAGGCTTGCTGAGAACCGTTAACTCAACAGTCTCTTCGTCAGAACCGTTGCAATTCTCAGCCTTGAGCGTATATTTGCCGGTGTCTCTGCGCACAGCGTTCACTATTGTAAAGTCCGTGTGGTATTCTTTGTTTTCTATCTTCAAGCGCTCGGTTGTGACCAGCTTGATGCCTTCGCGCCATGACCTAGAAATTTGGGGTAGGTTTTAGTTGCTTTCTAGCAAACGTGGAAATCATTGGACAGAGTTAATAGGGTAAATAAGAAGAAAATGCGATACAAGGTACTGTTTCCACATCATACACATCTTCGCCATTTCGCGAAACTAGCTACGATTTCTACTAAGTACTAGACCAAAACACCAAAGCATTTTCTGAAAATGTCTTCCCAGTGTCTTTAAAGGAAAAAGCCAGAACGGCCATGGATTAAACGTTCTTTTTTATAATAATTGTAAAAATGTTTACCAGATAACCGAAAACATTAATTTTAAAAAGGCTACAAATATTCTATCTCACGAAGTTTGTTTGGTTATGGTTGTAGTAGTGACATGTACGGATAAGCGCGTTTTATGTGTGTGTCGCATTTTGTAGCGCTCCCATAGAGTGGAAAAAAGTATGTGTGCATGCACTACTACAGCGATAGCCAAGCGGACTTCGTGAGTTAGAATATTTGTACCTGGGTATTTGTTTTTATTTACCATTTTTTGTAATAAACTCACATTCTTTAAGAACAGCTCTATATTTGCTTCGAAAGAAATGGCATTTGCTAGACTTGTGTCACATAAATCTGATAAAGATACTAACTTATACCTGTCCAGCAAATGCTTACTTTCTGCTCTCAGCAATAATAATGTACTTTAAGAACCAAACCTGGTGACATTGAAGCAAAGGAAATAACGTAAAATTGTTACCATGTGCACTCCGGTGCAGGTTCCCCAGTCACATACACAGACCACTTGTGTGTGCGGCCCGCCTTGATGATTACAGACTTGAATGTGCTGCGTTCGATGCGTGGTTTCACTGTTAACAATTATTTTATTATAGCTATACAGTATAGCTGCTCTTTACTTCAGCCTATTGCTTCCCAGGTTTGGGAACCATACAAATAAAGCATTGCAGGTCTTAGTAAAATTCTTATGGTCTGTATTTTGTTTGTTCAGCTAATTTGAATCAAGTCATGAGAGACCTTCAAGTATCCTGGACTAGTAAAAGAATTTAATGTTTAAAGTGAAATAACCTCAAAGTGATGTAGATATTTAGCTTTCTCTAATCATTCATTTATATATGGACAAATTAATAGTTATCCTAAGACTTACAGTTCCTATGCTTGCACAGATGGTTGTCGGTGGGTTGTGAAGCCTCACCAACTCCCGCCTTGTTGTATGCCTTAACACGGAACTGGTAGATCATCTTCTCCTTCAGCCCTTCCACCTTGTACTCTGTCTTTGTGTCATTGGTTTTGACAACCTGTAGGGACAAGAGGCTTTGAGTGTTAAATTATTCCACGACTAGTGGACGTCCACTAGTTTTTTTGAACCTGTGGGAATTTCCTGAAATCCTTTCTTGGCAGATGTCAACATCATATAAGGAACATACAGTCCAAATTTCATTATCTTAGGACCATCTGTTTGGTTTAGGTGTTGATGGATCTGTCAGTCAAACAGTCAGGATATTCTCTGAGAATTGTAAGTTTCTGCTTGGGAATCTACCAGATTAACACAACAATACTGTAACAATCTAGGGAAAAGGTTGCTCTTTACCATAACTTTGAACGAAATATTGCCGACAGGGATATCCCGGAGCATTGGACAAGCACACTCTTTTTGGTAGCCTGGTTCCCTAAGACACTATATGCCAATGAGATAGTCATTGGTAACTTTTTGCCGACTGAGCCTGCATCGCACTATAGGTTATATAACTTTATACTTAGCTAATTTAACAGATCAACTTGCCTCGATCCAGTCTGGTGAGAATTTGTCCTTCTTCTCCACGACATATCCAAGGATAGGCCTGCCACCATCATCAGTGGGTGGCTCCCATTGCAGGGTGACTGACATGTTGTCATAGTCGAAGATAACTGGCTTGCTAGGTGCTTTTGGAGGATCTAAAGTGAAAAAAAGTACAATGATATGTTGTAATAATAAAAGCACAACAATATTGTATTAAATATCTTTTGTAACCAAGTTTGAGAAACATTTATATTTCAATTTCTACTCCTATCTATTATCTACTCAGGAGTGTAGATTAGGGGAAGCCTATTTTTTTCTCCATAACCCCTTATCTACACCCCAACAAAAAAAAAACAAAAGAAAGTTTATGTTTAAAAATAAATGGGGGGCACCGATTTGCCCAGCTTCCCCTTTTAAACCTTCGCCACTGCAAGCGATACTATTTTAGAGCTCCCTTATCGACACTGAACGATTTTATAAAAGAAAACAACAGGCTGGCTGGCTCAAATCTCCTCCACCGTCATCACTGAGGCAATGTTTTCTTGATCCACTAGACAATAACCTGACTTAAGATTTGAGAGCAATACACCGCAAGGTACACGTACGTACATATTTTAGAAGCGAACAGTGGGCTTGTTTACATTTTGTCTCACGGCTGGCTGAAAGAAGTGTACCTATTATAGGTGTTTTGAGGGGGCTATATTTTTGTTTCGCAGTTATTGAACGAAAATATGGGTCTAATATTACTTACATTTTTACAGCCTACGAACATGATGAGTGAGCAGAAAAAGTACTAAATAATCATAAGCCACTTGAAATAATTTGTTTTGTAAACAAAAATTTGCGCATCTTTTAACATTCATTTGTGTTTGTTTTGTTTGGAAGTGAGTGTCTACCGTGCCACTAGTGGCAACAAAAAATGTTGGATTTGTTATTTTGCTACGAGTCACCTAATTTCGTTGTAGGTATAGGTTTGCTACGTTTGGTTTTCTTTTGCTTTAACAAACAAGAAGCATTTTTGTATATATTGCAAATTTTGTTTAAACTGAAGGAGTTGCCTCGCTCCACTCTGCTGCAGGTCTAGTACTGAACTTAACCTGGTGTTATTTCCATGAATCCGTGATGTTCAAATTAATGAAATCAAGATAAATGTAAAGGATTTTGCCGAAATAAAAGCTGTATCATAACCATGAAGATCTAAAAGTATGGAGAAACGAGATAATTGCGTTTTTGTGAACGCTCTTTAAGAATTTGTATTAAGTTACTCAGGTTGTATAAAGTTACACAACTTATTTGCATGTAAAGTACGTAAACATTATAAGCATGAATCAGAACGATACAGTAAAAAAGACATAAAGAAACTCATTGGTCAATCATAGAGTCCTCGCCACCATTGAATTCCGATGGAATAAGGCATTTGGGTTCAAGACGTCGTCGTCGCAGGACTTCAGTGGTGGCGTGAACACTAGCCATCGACTGTTCTCAAGATGGCAGTCATTCGTATTCGTTCAAAACCATTTATTTGGATTAATATTTCAGATAAACTTACTTTGCCCTCCGGACTTTTTTCCAAATATGACTTTTTACGCTTTTTATAATGCACTTACTTTGATTTCTTGAACATGCCGTTAAAAGGAGAAAATTGTGGGCCGCCAACTGGCATGATCCTTTTTTACATGTACCTAATACGCTCCTCCTTACACGTATTTTTGTTGAAAGACTTTCGGCAAAATAGCAAATCCAGCGTTTAACGTTGCCTCTAGTGGCAAGGTGGATACATCCTTTTTGTTTCAGAATAAAAATTGCGTGGAGTATGTACTACGGCCTCAGATGAAGACTACGGCGGAGGAATAGAAACACTCCTTTTTTTAGAAATACCTTTAGAGAAATATCAAGAAAATAATAAATTTTTAGTGTCTTATTTCCCTTACATGAAATATTTCATTAATTTTAAAATACGTAACGTATGAAAGTTACTTACAATAAATTATTTTAAGATATTTAATTCTAAAGAGTTTGTAGTTTGACTAAATATTTTCGGAATTAATTTTATTTTCCATTTTGAACGCTTCCGGAAAAGTTCAAGAAGTTTTAGTGTAATTAAAAATAATAACAATTATTACTTAGATATGTTTTGGTTTACTTCGCTTGTTAATTTTTGTAAATTATGGAGACTTTATGCTTAATTTAATCATGTTCGCTTGTAATATTAGTTTATACATGTGGCTGTTTCTTAAATAAATAAATGAAAAAATCCTGCATGATGGTTAAAACAGATTATTCCCATAATCAAACTCACCATACGGATTCTTAGCCAGGATAAAGGTGTCAGTCTCCAACGGTTCAGACTCGCCCTCCTTGTTGACGGCGCGGACCCTGAACTTGTATTTATGGTTGGGTGTGAGACCCTTGACCGTGAACTCTGTTGGTTCAGGTCCGGTCTCACCGCATGGAACCCAGTTGCCGGTATCCTGAATAGAAAAGCATTGAAATATTTATTTTGTACGCCCCGCAAGCCATTACCAACTCCTCTTAGCGGATGCCTATCTACGTCACACAAGGAACCTACAGTCGAAATTTCAGATTCCTAGGTTCAGCCGTTTGGTCTACGCGCTGATAAGTCACTTAGGATATTCTTTTTTATGTATAGATTATGTTGCTACCTGGTCCATTTTCTCGAGAGTGTAGCCAGTAATGTCGGAGCCCTGCCAGTCGTCCGGCTTCTGCCATTTGACGGTAGCTCTCTCGGCACGGACATCCACCACGTCGATCGGACCGTTCGGTCGGTTCGGCTTGTCTGAGAAGAGGAACAATGTTTGAAAAAGTCTCATTGTACGAGTACGTTGTACTGGTTCATAATTGCTGGAAAATACGCTTGATTTGGTCATTTGACTTCCGAATTATTGTGAAAATGTTGACGTCGTCGAATATTGTTCGTTCCCGTCGTCTTTCTGTAATTCCACCCGGTACATCCAAAATTCCAGGTTAATACGGCCCAATCGTTCATAAATTATGCTGCGGAAGGATAAGCAGACCCATAAGGTTTTGCTGGTTACTATTTTTGACGGAACCATTAGAAACTGATCGATCGCATAATGCACCTGCATTGATCGATAAGTATATAATACCAATCACTGGGTAAAACGAATAAAAAGAAAAGACAAATATGTGGTGGAAAAGTTCAACGATCGTGAACCGTACCTACCTTAGAATTTTGAACACAAAAGAAGAAATGAAAAGAGTTTTATAAAGAGTGACCCAAAAGTACCTTCTGGTAGTCAATGTTTTCAAAAGGAGAAGACCGCTCATTTGTGTACGAAATACATCTGTTATAGTGATTGATTACATTCTATTTTTGTAAAATATTTTCAATATTATGCTTTCTATGAAATCCATGACAGGTAGTGCACGGCCAATCGGTCCATTATAGATTTCTATGCGCATTATATCTGTGGCAGATCTGTACCTAAAGGTCAACGTAGTCAGTCAGTCGGGACCTAAAATTTAAGTTAAAAGATGTCATTTTTGCTATTCAGAGTACTTAGATCGAAGTCGAAGCATAGCTGATTGTATTCCTTACCAAGCACAACAACATCAGCAACGCTCTCGCAGGTCCCTGAAGAGTTGGTGAGCACCAGCTTGTACTTCCCACTGTCAGGTCTGGTGGTTTTTCTGACGTTGAGTACCGAGTTTCTCTCGTATTTGTCAATGGTGATGCGGTCACCGTCATCTTTGATTTCCTACATGAAGAAATTCACTTAGCGATTTGAACTATTAAGAGTAGAGTAGATTTAGTCTGATTTTCTTTTTCGGCAACACGTTTTTGTATCTAATAAAAGTTAAGCCAAAATGAAGAGAAGAAAAACTTGTTGGCAAAAAAAATCAGACGCTATCTAAAATTACAACATCGAGTGTTTAGAATGGTAGCGTTTGTTATTTTTCTGTTAGGAAATGTTATTTTAATATTGTTTTGATAGTATCTCCTGTATACTATCCACAAGAAGTCAGAAGATGTCATAGCAAAATAATAAATAGATATTTGTCGTTGTAAGAATGTTAGTTCGGGATGAAAATGACGCTTTAAACAGCGACCAAAAGGCGTACAATTCAGTCACTACGGGGTGACTGACGGCAGTAAAAATGTTTAATTTTAGCGTCAGTTTCCTCCAAAATCATAATTATAATATAAATCATAACTTCATTAAAATAAAGTTTTTAACATGGCTGATATTAATTCAGTCGTGCATGTTCTTGTAAAAAATATTATAAATTATTTATTAAATTCATGATTGTAGCACACAAGTATTGAAATGATTGAATTCATTCATGTTTCATAAAATTTTGAACATTTTGTTAAGTAATATGTCGTCTGTACGTATTGTATGAAATGATTTTCACTGTGGGATCTATTGAGTTACTTAAATGTAACTTGATTTTTCATATTTTTGTATTTGATTTAAATTACCACAACATCGAAAGCCAATAAAAATACAACATTTAAAGCATTGTCATCGATTATTTCACAATCGATTGAAACAACATTTTCCAGAGCTTAGACATTTTCAACAGATATAAGTAGTTTATTATTATTATCATTAGGTTCATAAACATAATTTAGTTCATGGTAATTGTTGTTGTTTGTCGTATTCCTGTGACTGTCAAAAATGTCCAAGCTGTGTTGTTTTACACAGTTTTAGAGATTATTGGTCTCTGTATACATGTGCAGTATGTTAGCCACATTTATGTTTCAGAAATGTGTTGGTAGAATTTTTAAGACATTAAAAGTGAACAACAAGTAAATTTTTAGTTTCACCCATCTAACCTGTTCCCGGTACTGCTTGCCGCGTTTCTTTTTTGAAAAAAGGAAAATTATTATTTATTTATGTTTTATGTTTCATGGCTGAAAAGTTTTGAATAATCTGACAAGGGATATCTAGGTAACTGTCACATTACCACAAAATGCCCCATTTGGTAGAATCGTGTCAAAGCTAAAGATCTGTAGGAATTGACAAAACATTATTTAAGGTAATAACCAAAATGTTCTATTCACCTCTTCACCCTTGATCCATTTAACTTCAGGCTCAGGTTCACCACCGTATTTGATATCGTAAGTGATGACCTGTCCCTTCTTTACGATCAAGTTCTGAAGACCATCGCCAATGATGAACGGCTTAACTGCAAACAAAACTCATCATAAGTGGCTTGTTAACAAAGTTGATATCAAGTTTGCGTTGTTCAGAAATAAACATACCAAATCTGCACTTGGCAACAATCGGCTTAGTGGTGTCACTTGGTTCACCAGGGCCAGCCTTGTTGATTGCACGAACCCTAAATTCGTAAGTGCATCCTTCTTTGAGGCCATCCTGAGTAGCTGATAGGCAATCTCCAGGCACTTCTTTACCCTTTACCCAGTCTTTGCCGAACTTCTCTTTGTACTCAATGACATAGCCAGTAATTGGTGCTCCACCATCGCTATCCGGCTTCTGCCATGTAAGATCTGCGTGATCCTTGTCCCAATCTGTTAGCTCCACATTCTTAGGCTTTGATGGTTCGTCTAAAAACAATTTATGTAATGTTAGTCTGGGAAAAAATAAAATTAATATGTATAATACATATAGAGGAATAAGTATGTAACTTACCCCATGGGTTCTTAGCTAGCACGGGCTTTCCGAACATTCCAGGTTCACTGGAGCCAATCTTATTGACAGCTCGAATCCTGAATTTGTATGTTTTCTTCGCTATAAGGTCTTCAACTTTATGTTTCAATGGCTGGCCTTGAGCGACCTCACCCACGTTATCCCAACCGGCTTTGAGAGACATGTCCTGTCTTTCAATGATGTATTTTACGATCGGTGAGCCACCATCATCCTGTGGCATTTTGAATGTTACCACACATGAAGTCTCAAAGACTTCTGCAACCTCCACGTCTTGAGGAGGTGTCGGTGCGCTCTGCATGGTAATTGTGACATCCTTGGCATCTTCACCCTGGGCATTGGACAGTTTGATTTGGAATTTGCCAGAACCCTCGCGGGTAGGCTTCTTGATTTTGAACAGTATTTTCTCTTGCTCAACCACAACCTCCACTTCTTTGACTGGTAGAGCTTTTCCATCCTTGAACAGCTTCGCTTCGATTGGTGTCTGTCGGGTGCCGGTAACTGCAATTAAATTTCCCATAAGTACCAAAACATTATCGTCATAACCTTAAAAAATATCAATGACAAATATAGTTTGATTCCTTACCTTTATAAGGCACCTCAATAACAAACGGCTGTCCAGCAGGACCATAGAAATCATCAGGACATTCGATCGTGGGCTTCGATTCGCCCTTCTTTACTGTCAGCTTACAAGATGAGCTGAGCTTGCCGGACTCGCAGAGGATTTCGCCATCGTCCTCCATCTCCAGCTTGTTGAAGATTAGCTGATGTTTGCCACCGCCCAAATTCTTGACTTCAATCCTAAAAAACACCGAGTAAGTAAGTAGTAGTCCTCAACTTGAACTTGATCAGATGTAAATTCCTAAGAAAATACTTTTTAGGGTTCCGTAGTCTGACAAGGAACCCTTATAGTTTCGCCATGTACGTCCGTCTGTCCGTGACTTAGCTCAGAGACAATTAGTAATAGAAAGCTGTAATTTGATATGGGTATATATATACATATTAATCACGCCAACAAAACGGTAAAAAGAAATCTCTAAAATATTCTTTTTTGAGGGTATCTCCGATACGCGTAAATTGGGGTGAATTTTTTGTCTCGTCTATCCCTTAATGTGGAATATCGTTGGATCGGTCGTTCAAAAACATGATGGGTGTGTGAAAATCATTTTTCGATTTAGGGATCAGTTTACGAAATATTAAGCTGTAAAGTGCTCATTTTTTTTCAAGTGTCCCACCCCCCTGCCGGCTTAACGGTTGAAGTAATGAAGTTAAAAAGGAAACTATCACAGCTAAGTATGCTTTACAGGTTTACGATTACCGGTCGCGCCAAACTTTAAGTCCCCTCTAAACACGACAATGTATGGGCCGGGCCGTTCTTCGGGAGAGCAACTTCCGAGCGGGCTAAAAGTTTGGCGCGATCTGTATTAGTAGACCAACTTATAAAATGTACGGGGCAACTATACGGAACCCTACACTGCACTGAGAAAACTGATCATCATAAAATAAAGTGAATTCAGCTAAAATTATAATGATTCACGTAAAGTAGGGAGCATACGGACATCACAACAAAATACAATGAAACTACTGTTGCTGCTGCTAGCGTTATAATATGACGCACTGTCACCATGACTTTGTAGGAAGCAGATAGAATTATGCGCTCCGTCACAGCTTTTATGGTGACAGTAAGCATACCGTATTGTGACGCACGTCTTTTAAGGGGAAGGCATGATGTAATACGAAAATGATAACCTTATTTTCTGTGACCAATTTTACGGTGATCTGTCATCATAATATTGCATTACTTACCTTAAAAACTCGAATATTTCCTCAAACGTTTTGATTAAAGCATAATATTTTCCAATTATCACCAAGTTTAAAAACAATTCACCGTATTTTAAACTTATGTAATGCTATTTTATAATGAAGCCAAAAAGACATGTTTCTCAGTGTGCACGTGACCCGACACACACTTGGCCGATTTTAAATAAATACGAGTACTAACCTGTCACTAGGAACAATAGGTTGTCCATTGAAAGACCAAACAGCTTCTGCGGTCTGGTCTTGTAGTTCTACTTCCAGGACAACCCTATCCCTCTCAATTGCTTCGGTATCCTTCAACTTCTTATTGAAGCGATTCGAGTCTAAAAATTCCGTTAAAACATTAATGTAAGTACTATGAATTAACTGTCTAGAACATTATTTTAAATCTTAGTCTAAGCGACTTGTGTATTGCAATCTTTTGCGCCAGACTAACTTTACAAAACTAGATATTTTTGGTCGAATCATAGTCTAGGTCCACTGAACATAAACAATGGGAATCTGGCGCGCCCGGGCATTGAGCTGCTTAGTATTGTGATCTACTTTCTCAGACATAGATAAATTATGACACCATAATTCGCTATTGCAGATTTGCACATTTGTGTCAACAACGATACAATTATTGTAGTATTAATTATCCTCCGAAGTGATTCTTGTAATAAGACGGAGTACCCAGTCCCTGTATTAAATGTGCACATACAAGAAAAGGAATTTCTTATTCGAGATATGAATTAATAAACGTAAAGTAACAACTGCAAGGGTTAATGTATTTATTTAAAACTTACAATTGACGATCAATTCGCAAGCAGTCTCATCGGCGTTGCTGACACATTTGTAGTTGCCAGCATCGGTAACCTTGGCATCCTTGATAACGACCTTGCGTTTACGACCATCCTTTACAATTGAGATGCGTTTATCAGCCTTCAATTCTTCGTCACCCTTAAACCTGTTTATAAGCAATATGTGTTAATTATTATGTCTATTTGTTTTAAAAATAAACAGAACGCTAATAAAATAACAAAAAACGTACCATTTCACTTCACCACCAGCGTCGTCAAGCTCACAAAGCAAAGTGATAGTGTCTTTTTCAATGGCTTGTTGCGATTTAAGGACCTTTGTGAATTTGTAAGGGTATTCTAAAAAAAATGCATCATCAGTGTTTAGATCATATAGATTAAAGTTGTGTCTGCTAAAAAAGATAATATCATATATAACTCACCAACAATCTTGACTTGAGTTTCAGATTTGTCAGGCTGCTTCTCAATCTGACACCTGTATTTCCCTGAATCTTCAAGCTTGGAATCCTTGATTGTAAGTCTGCACACACCAGACAGGTCCTTAGAAATGGAGAACTGCTCTCCATCTTCAAGCTTAGTATCATCCTTCCACCATGTGATAATAGCAAGGTTGCTACTGACAACGCACTCTAGAAGTGTTTCATGTGCCGTGTATCCACTGGTTACCTTCTTTAGGTTCTTCGTGAACGTGTATACTGGGTCAGGTTCATCTACTTGCAAGAAGGCTGTGCAGGTCGTGCCACCGATCTCAACTGTAATTTTACCCGTGTCCTCGACTTTCGGGTTCGAAATGATGAGTTTGTACGAGTCCTCCTCGTTTATAAACTTGTACTTTGAGCCTGGAAATAGTTCCTGTAATTTTTTTAAAAGTTAATTATGAAGTTTTGAAGTTGAATATAATTTCGAAAATATTTGGAATATACGCACGTCCTTACGGAAATACCACTTCGGTTTCGCGTTAGGCTTTGTGAAGATGGCCTCAAATACCACCTTCTTATCCTTGCCTTCTTTGGCGAATTGATCTACGAGGGGTTTTAAGAATGTGTCTTGTTTCTGAAAGAGATACGTAGTGGAAAATTAACAGTGTATCCATAACAGATAGATAGCTGGTGCAATGACAAAACAGTGCTGATAGCGATGCTGTAAGTGAAGATCTTAAGGATATAATCCCTTCACATAATTTCTAATCGCTCTTGGTCAATCAAAATCAAAGACAAAAAAATGCAAAAGTAACAATCAAAAATTCAATATTAACCGAGGCGTTAGACTCAGCGGACATTCTTTCATGATGGTCAGGTCACCCACAAAAATCATGCCACTTTACAATATAAATAGTGACGTTTGGAAGAAGAATAGAATGTGCGCGACTGGTGTATATAGAAATTTCGACAAAATGGTGTATAACGACTATAAACTCCAAGCAAGATGGTGATCGCTCGACTTAGAAGAGCTTCTTTGAAATTTTCTCGTTTCAAATCCTATTTGTAAACATCGATGTCACTGTGCATTATCTAAACACCTTGTGCAAGTGCTGGCTAGGAACGAAGAAGTGCTTGGGAGAAAGAAGAAGATAGAAGAAGACCCATAGAAGTGCCATCTATTCGTCTTGCAGGTGACCCTTGCTGCTTTATAGACCCTTTTAATGCTCAAGTCTGAATTGTAGAAAGTGAAACCACGGAAGATGATAAAAGCGGAGATGTCATTATGAAACTTTAGGGTTCTAGTTGTATTTTCTCGTCAATACAATTAATCAGCAATGACCAAGTTTTAATTACAGCATGGCTCTATAACTTGAGGTATTGGTATTTGTCGTTGGCAATTATTTATTTACTGACTCCTCCGCTTTTTTTATTTCTCTACACGTGGTCATTTTAGACACATATTTTTTGTGCGACAACTAATGCATTTAATTTTGGTGTTTCATATCATGATGCATCGTGTCGGATATTTGACACTGTAATCTTTGTCAAACCTCGCTTTTTTTAAGAGGCTGCAGCACTGGCCAGTCGGGGATGAGATCGGCAAGTGATGGTCTTCTATTATGACTTCTCTATAAAATATCCAGGAATCCTTAGACAAGACTAAATTCTAAATTTATATTGGCTGGCCTATTTATCGTAAACACTTTTAAAGAATCTTCATTCCATTTTCGTGTAATGAAAGTATAACTACAATATTCATACGTGTCATTCTATCAAAATATTCAGAGATATGATGTGTGTAATAACTACAATGTTTTTAAAACTAAGACAAAGACACGATACAATACAGATTTTATTATGATTGTTTTGGTTAAAGGTGATGATAACATTGTAATTACTACGAAAACAAAAATATTTAATAAAATCCAACATCTGCAAACACTGGATGCATCAGCTGAAATTAATAATGGTATACGTGAAAATAATAGATGTAAATTAAGATATTAATGTCGTGACAGAAGCCCTTCAATCCGACGTCACAGAGAAACCTGAAAAAACTGTTCACAGTCCACAAAAGATACAATACTAAGTATCAAATTCATTCCACTTACATTCCCTGGAAAAACATATCCAGTTAATGAATAACACGAAGTGGTGATACAAAAACCTTGTGCCAGTTATTAGGTGTATTATTTAAAAATAATTTTATGTGCATTTATTTAATTCGCTCTAAAAATACTGCGTTCAATCTTAAAAATATTAATTTTAACAGAAATTACCTAAATGTAAATTATCATTATGCTAAAATTATCTATTTTAATACGATGATTTATAATAACATTGAAGTCAGTATTTTCAGATAACTTATTAAGTTTAGTTATTTTATCATTCATTTTATTTAATTCCATCCATTTAGTTAAAAGAGATGTCGGCCCTCCAAAATGTTTTAAGTAGTTACTTTCACGATTGGATTGATCAAATACAGAACTTTTCTTAGCAAACACAGGAATCTTATCACATCTCAGAAAGTCGTTACATCTCTTGAATTTTATTTCTTGTTTAATCTTGTTATTTTATATCGAACCTTAGGTCTGATAGTTTCCGTCAACTTGGGCCAATCAGCTCCAATCTTTTCTTGGAGAGACTCACGCCTCTTAATACCAAAAATATCCTAGAATCCATTTAAGACGTTATTTTTAAGTTTAGCGGTTTAGAAGCATCGGTGCAATTTTTTCACTTTTGGTGCTAATGTTGGTGAAGAAGCAATTGAAAACAATAAGGAAAGCGTTAACGATCATTATTTTGTGCTAAAGGAAGTTGAGGGTGTCTCCAAATCAAATGTAGCGAACGAAGTGTTAGTAATGTAATGTTAATGAATTTATTACTGACTTGAACTGATTGGTCACCTAATTAGTATTGTGGTTATTGTAGTAATAAATTAACAGAATTTATAGGTATTCAAAGCTTGGCGATTCTTGCGATTTTATGAACTTTTCAAGAGACTTTTTATGGGTAAGGGAAAAAAGGGAATATACTATAGAAAAGTTTAATCTATCCAAAAAACACTCACGCGTGACCGTCCAATGAACATTCTTCGAAAAAGGGACAACATTATTGTTTAAAATATTAGTATTTACTTTAAAATAATAAAACTTTCTTGGACCCATTACAAGTCAAATTGACATTTAATACATTCTGAAAGTATTTTGTCTTATAATATTACAATATAGAAAAGAGATTGAGAAGCATCTAGTTCCTACGTGATGGAAAGCTTTAAAAAAAAAGTGTGCTATAGTTAGTGTGTTCCCATAGTTACGAGTATCTTACGGCTCTACTGAGTGGTTACCAATAAGCAGGGATCATGTCAAAATTTGGATGAAATTTGTTTGTGTACGGTTGGCGAAAAAAGTTCTTGTTTTAGCTTTCAGATTAAAAGGTAATAAAAAAATATGCTTGGTGTGGCGGAGTTCGAAACTAGGTATTCGCAATTGAATCGGGTTTCACTTATCGTTTTGTTATAAATTTATTGTATTATTAATACGATATTATTATATTATGGCAACGGATTTGAAATCCCGTAACAAATAAATGGTCTATCTTAGGTGAGTCCTGCTCTGTCTGAAACATTCCATTATGTCATAAAAGTCGAAGATAGACAATTTAGTTCTCACGAAAAGCCTTATTATCTTAGCTATTACTGGAAAGCGTTACAATCTGCTTTAACATATTCTCATTTAAATAAAAAGTCTTTAACACTCATGATGATCTCATGGATATGGAAGATGGAATGAACGATGCTTCGAGGTGACTTTATAAACAAGGTTTTTGAGGACCTTGAACCAGGACCAGTTTGAAGAGCTCCTACGTTTGTCCGCCGGGAACCTACACAACTCCACCCCTTCTGATACGACGATTACGAAGCCATCTTCCTCGAAATAACCAGTCTCTAAACCCTGCACCATGGAATAAGCATATGATGCATTATCATCAGCGACATCTAACGCCCGATTGGCGCAAATTCAATAACCTATATTTAAGAGGAAGCAGCAGATTTTTTTGAATTTATCATGTACTTTTAAAGGTGTGGGCAGAATAATGGCTGACATAAGATATCGCCACTTTTTGGTTTTTCAATAAGACAGAGAAGACGTACTGTGAATTGGAAAAGGATTCACACTATGTTAAGGGTCTTTTTAATTTAAAATATAGATAAGAGGTAAAATATAAAACATTATGGTAAAGATTAAGGCGTCTTTTGCCTTGTACTTTGATTGCTTCCTATAAAAACGTCATTAGGAATGATGAGGTTCAACAGTACAGCTAAAATCGTATGAGTACACAAAGTACAAAATACATAAATGAGTTTTCATATCTTTTGCCCGCTTTTAATTTAATCCATGCTGACCTAAATGTGGCCCCAAGAAATCTACTTTTCGTTTTTCCCTTGTACGGACAAAACCGAAACGGTTTCGGTTTTATTGTAACCTTTACCTATATTGGTTTGCTATATTCTACCTTTCATCTTATTTCAAAGTTTAACTCATATTAAATAATTTCTTTAAGACAATTCAGAATTTATATCACCACTCTTCTCGTATTGTTTCACTCAGAAGCCACGGGTTTACCATACAATTCCAAATATTTCTCATTTGTAATAAAAATTATGTTATACTTTTCAAATTACCGGTATCTTTACTACCCACAGAGGAAAGTGATTCCACGAAACAATTCATAGTAACAATTTGCAAGTATTTGTTAACCATTGTAACTTGTACTGTAGGCACTGTAGTGGAGTAATTCCCTGTACTTGCCAGGTACATAATATATGATACACGACAACAGCTGTGGGTATTGACCGCGTTTTGGCAGTTCTCAATGTCGTTTTTAAACCTAGAAATATTTGGTAAATGGGTTTGTATGGAAACTCTGCTTAAAAGCCTATCATTACAAGATCTACAAACATGAACAAGAGTAGTGACTGACAAAGCTTACCTTTTCAACTTTTTTAAGAGCCGGTACTGGTTTTTCGACCTCCTTAAGATCGTATTGTGGTTCTTCCTTCTTTTCCTGCCATTTAGCGTACTTTCTCTTCTTGAGCATGGCACGGAAGTCCATACCACTGGAGTCTGTTGAAGAATATTATCATAATCAACGCCAAAGTCAGATGCATTTTTAGTACTTTTGCTACGAGAACCGGGATATTTAGAATGTTATGTGCTAAGCTTGATTTTTAAACTTGGTAACCATACGGTAACCTTTTGTTATTATAAAATAAAAATGTATTTATGAGCAACATACTAGAACATAAAGTTTGAGCAACTGGTACCCAAAGTCCTTAAGACTGTGTTTTATAATTATAAGTCAGTTTTACCTAGGCTAGGCTAGGTTGCTCAAGTTCTGGTGCTATTTCGCCTCTTTTACCTACTAAGTAATGAGATTTACCCGATAAAACGTCATAGGAACTATAAAATCATGTCCCACGTACTGTGTTTAAATTGACAAGTAAATTATTTGACACTTCGGCCTTTGCAGCTCAGAACTTCAGGCATAAAACAACTTGGTAAGTATCTCCTATTTTGACCGGAATACAAAATGTTAAAAACAATGCTCCCACGAGTAGATTATTCTCTATAATATGTTATAATATCGATCATTTGCATATCTTACCGGATACATAAAGCTGCATCTCAGCTGAATCCTCTCCATGGATGTTGGAAACCACAACCTTGTATTTGCCTTCATCATTAGGCTTGACTTTTCTCATACAGAGCGTAATCATGCCAGTTTCTCCATCGGTGATGTATTTAAATCTGCCACCTTCAATGATCTCGGTGACACCCTTGTAGAATTTGAAAGTTGGAGGTGGGTTGCCTTCCACCTGCACCGTGAGGTAGCCAGTTTCCTCTGAGTAATAAAACATAAAAGTATTAACGAAAAATTCTGGGTAATTTCTTTAACATGCCAAGATTGTTGCTGATTGTAACTAGATGTAAACTGCTAGATAAAACTAAATTTACGAACTAATTAATGTGAATGATATAAATCTAAAATTTTAATGATTTCAAGCGAAAAATTTAGGTAGTTTAGTGCAAGTCGGCCACATTCCATTGTATCAAATGCATAATGTTATACAGTTGACAGTTGACAAAGGGGCTAGATCAGATCCTTTGCCTTAAGATAACATGCTAAATGTAGACTTTTGCTTCATGCGCCAAAACTTATTAATAAGATACAGCTAAAAAAGTACAATACTCCACTTTATTCTTTTATAATTTTTTAAACGTTTGCGTAGTAAAATTTAACAGGACTGAATTAAATACTTGAAAAATATCGAATTCCTTTTGGTACCAAAACCAAGTAAATACCTCAAATTGTAGCATTCGCTACAGTTATTCAACCTGTTTCTTCGATTTTAGTTTTTTTCTTTATCTTTGATTCTTTTACAGAATTTTCAAAAATTTAAAATTTCGAAGATCTTGTAACGGTTTTTGTTTGTTTTTCTGATTTTGAAGAGTATTGTCGTCGAGTCCACAAGACTAAATAAACTAAATAAATTTCTGAATTTTAATTGGATTCGTAATACGGGATACATTTGCTTTGAAGTCTATTTTCAAGCCTTTTCTCTTCTTCTCCTGCGACCCTTCAGGCTTTTTAAGGGTTTTAAAAAAATAATATACAATTTGATTATATTACTTGTCCTATATTATTCGATTTCTTGGGTTAGGTTAATTTTTAGTTGGATTTAATCATTCCACTTTTGCGTTTAAATTCTTGTTGTCTGTTCTCGTGTTTAGTTTAAATTAATTTTAGGATGCTTTGGTTTTGTGTACCTTATTTATTTCAATATACGCACCGGGTTGTTCGTCTCGGAATCTCACCTTTAGTTTTTATTTATTTAAGTTACACTTTTTTGCTTATTTTTTCTTTAACCTTTGTAATCGCCTTAAAAGTTGATGATACTCTTCAAAATCAGAAAAACAAACAAAAGCCATGACAAATTTAAATAAATTTAAATTTTTGAAAATTCTGTAAAAGAATCAAAGATAAAGAAAAAAACTAAAATCGAAGAAACAGGTTGAATAACTGTAGCGAATGCTACAAAATGTAATGATACTATTGGGTAAGTGAAGAAATTCACGAACATCAAATCATTCATCCTCAAAAAAACTCATATAACTAAAATCTTTTTATATAATTGTCTTGATCAAGAATCAAATTCAAGATCTTAGTGCTAATATGAATGCTGCCGTACCTTCAACAGCAGAGTTGCTCTCCTGGAAGTCGATGATGACCGGCGGACCCTCATTGCCAAGCGGTTTCAGCGGCACTGAAGGCTTATTGATGAGATCCTCAAGATCCTGGATGGATGGCCTTCTGACGTCCCCAGACTTTCGTCTCTATACCATCAATTTTCAATCAGAAATAACATTAAAGCTTGAGAGTAATGGTTTGTTAGCACATGAAAAATTTATATGGTGAACGAACAACAGAACTTCAATTATGGAGGTTGAGAACATCAATTACCACGATGCTTTCATTGATATTATTTAATGAAACGTATTTCAACGTCGTCGCAAAGATTACGCCTATGATTTTTTTTACCACCACACTAACATTTTATACATAGGAATATTTCCAAAGAAACCAATTAAAGGTAATCAAATTCAATTAATCTGGTACAACAATAGAGAGAAGAAAAAAAACATCGTTCTTTTTGACTTGGATACCCCCTTTTTATTCAGATCTTTGACACAATACCTATTTTTAAAATTAGTTTTCAGAAGTCTAAAAATTACATACGAAATCTGATGTATGATTATAAAGGCCAGAACTATGCAATCGTTTAACTATGTAATTACCCGTTAGTAACTTATCTATTTTGTCGTGGTAATTGAGTTTGCTTCAGAAATATTTTTAAAAACTATTCTGTTTCATGAATATCTATAAGATCTCCAAGTTACAACAGTAATGCATACTGATCATATTTCGTTCACCATAGCAATAAAATGTAACATTGAATCTGACAATCTGACTTACGATACGATCTTAAGGGCGAGTTAGCGGCTACAATAGAGAGGTACGAACACGCCTCATTAGCACATCAATATAATTAATATTGTCTCTCCGACAGCCAGATTTAACGTCACAAGATTATAGTAGCTGTTAATCACGTCTGACATTTAAATCCACAACTTGGTATCTGAAGCTTTATCTCTTTCATCATTATTTAACACGACAACATGAAGTTATTTTATTTTGAATCTTACGTCATCAGAATCAGATGACCGCAGAGATGTTACATCAAATTCTTTATCGAGATCTTTCGTTTTATTTTCATCGAAGAGGTGTTCGAAAGAATAAGGCGTTGCCAAGACGGTCCTGTTTGAAACGTTGTGGTAATTCAATATGAGAGTTACATTAGTTGAAAGTTGTGGTTATGACAGTTGCAATATTTCAGGACCGTTCGCCAAATGGCCTGTGAGATGTAGGTGAGGCCCTGGAGACCAAAAGACAAATGTCTGGCGGGTGTGACGCCAATAAGTTTAATATTAATATCACTCGTGAAATTACACACAATTATACACTGCTTACCTATATTGGTGAAGCAGCATTATAAATTGGATTTAAAATCCAAGACATTTATCACAAACTTTGTGTACATTAATATTGTAACCGTAAATGTTTGTAATGAAGGCATCAAAAATTAAGAGCTGGTAACAGATAACTGATAGATTAGAATTTTAATTTATTAGACTTAGACACAGAAACATATATCCATTAATTATAGCAAATAATTTAAAACAATTATGAACCAAAGTAAATTTATGGAAAAAATAATTTCCTTCGTCATGAAAATATATAATGCTTTTAATTTTTTCAGGAAATGGCATATATTTTGAACTTATTTTTAACAGGACTATTTCAAGCTTATCAAGAAATCGATTTGGGCAAATTCTTTTTTCGAATACCTCTTCAATAGGAATCATTTAAGTCAATCAAGAAAATTCACTCTGAAGGCTAAGTACCCACGTTATTTGTTATTCAATACACACAAAAAAAATATATAGAACAAAAGGAAATACTCTCTTTTTTTGTGGTCAGACAGGTAGTTAACCAATGTGTTTAAGAGCCATTTCACGTTTCAATTTCCAGCGCTTAATCTACTATCTTAGAAAAGATGTTTGTATTGTCGACTATATGAATAGAACAACTGGCGTATCATATTTACAAATACCTACGACATTACTTTTAGGGTTCCGTAGTATTTCTAGTGATTTTCGAATAATGTCGTTTACCATGACTTTTGTTTTGAATAAAACATATTAAAATCAAAATTTTATGACAAAATAACCCATTTTATTTTTAACCAATCGAATTCTGCAATTTTACCGATTATTCAATTAATAAGACCGAAAATCATAATTAGCATCACTCCAAATTAAAAGAAAATTAACATCCTTAAAGGCGTGCCAGATAAAAAGCGTAATTTTTTGAAATGGCTCTTAACAATATGTAACCTGCTCCCGAATTCAATAAATTATGGCCAATCGAATTTATTGAAATAAATATTTTTTCCAAATTATTTTTAATTAACTCGTTTTTTTTCTATCATCTCGATGTGGTACATAGGAAATGTAAAAAAAAAAATATTTATTTCCATAAATTCCCAAAAAACTTGAAAATATATTTGCCGATTTAAAACAGAATATACTTAAAATTAGTTACGTATTCCTACTTACTGGACCAGCGTCGAGCTTTGGTTTTAGCTTTACCAAGGCTGCCATTGTTAGATATCACACAAAAAGCTCAGTTGCCACAATAAAACACAGAAATAACAATTATCCGTTTTAACCCTTAAAAATACAGTTTTTCATCACAGAATTATCACAGTAGCATCCATTTACACCGTCACCCTAAGAAACGTTATACAGTAAGCTCCTTTAACTTTTTTACGAAACTTTAATATATCTTCCAGAACTTCCATGCTAATATAAAAATCACTATTCTTACTTTAATTCTTTAGAATATATTTTTTTTGTTACACCCTTTCTAAGTCCTTACACTAAAATTATCGTTAGTTTATTCGGTTTTTTGTGAGTTCGTTGGTCGTTTCCATCTAAAAATGGGCGCGAATGTCAAAAGACTGAAGGGGGTCGGTCCAAGATGGTGGATTCGTAGACTTGAGGTGTCCGGGGAGGGGGGTTCTATTTGTGTATCAGCACAAATCAGCAGCCCATTTCAATTAATTATCAGATTAAGGTGAGCCATCCGTGTAGCGTGCTCTTGAACGTCGTTGGTAATTTATACGTTTAGCTTCAAAATGTGTAGTCGTTGGAGACACCTTATTTATTTGGTTTCTGTTTGGTTACCTTGGCGTGTTCTTTAGAGTTCAACTAGATTTTCCGGCAAGCTCTACATTCCCGAGGTGATGTTTGTTCGGAGAACATTTCATTTCTAACTCATGAAGGTTTTTCGAAATTACTGCATACGAAACCATCACACTTGGTAATTATAAATATGTTTTTAGTATTTAGACAACAGAACAATTTTCACTTACATTTGCCATATTTTCTACCTTCGACTATTAGCTCAGGCGAATAAAAAGCAACTGAGTTAAATTTCTAAACATAGTCTAAAACAAATCAGAGTTATCTTGATCTCTACAATCAAGATAACCGAATTTACATCAAGAACGTCATGTCCTTTGAAGAGTCTTAAAAAAGACCTAAACATCTGTGCCTGACCCTTCTATTGTCTAGATTCATAAATTATAGGAGATTGAGGGGTTGCGCAAGGAGATCGATTGGCACTCGGGATAAATGCATATTAGTCAAGCGATTGTCATCGCTGGCAGCTGTGCACGCGCTTCGAAACACAAGCATAGTTATCGAGGCGTCAAATTCTATAAACACGAAGTCGGAACTATGTGCCGACGGCTTGTGAAATGCCAATCAGATCGGATCTTTTGTTTCATTGAGAAGAGTTTTTAGCTCTCATAAAAATACATATTCATAAAAATACGTATTCTAAAAGGGATCATAGGTTTTACGTCTGAATTACATAATATTTTATATCGTTTATTGACTTTAGCTATGATTTTTTGGCTAGAGCAGCAAAAGCTCTACACGATTAACAAAAATTCTTGTTAAACTTTCTTGAGAGTCTTTCTTTAATCTCATCAATTTTGACTGTTCTTATTTTATCAAGCCAGAAGATGTCTAAGAGACGAAACTAGTCGCAAATTGATAAATATATAGTGGAACTTGTACACAGAGATTTTTATTAGTGTTAGAATGAAGTTCCATCCAGGCGAGTCACACCTTACAGTATACATTATTTCTTGAGAGTCTTAAAGAATATCAAGTTGTCATATATTATATTATTTGCCAATACTTCAAATGGGACAAACCAATCATCGATTAGACTGTCCACGTGCCTCCCACGCGGATGCTTAGTTTGGCATTTCTATTATACCCCACATCATACTGTCAATACATCAATCTATTTGAAGAAGCCCTTCATTTCAAATTACTTCAGCTAAGAGTCACGTAATGCTCCAACTTTGTCTAACTACTGTCTTGGCAGAGTCATCATTGATTATTGCTTCTTCCGTTCCGATATTTAATCATTTCAGCGAGGTTTTCATCGAGTCTGTTGTATTTAAATCGAATGCACATTCTTATCGTCGTATTTTAAATCTCAGGGAAATGTATTCAATCACCGTCAATATCATCCGCATCATCAATGGACTCGTTATAGTTAGTAACTGCTGTTTATTTTATAGATTGACACCTAAGTGCCTATCAGCCATGCCTGACTTCTCTCGAAAGACGAATCTGTTTTTAACAATATATTCCGATGACCATAAGTCATCCGACCTGGCACGAACGGGTAGTTAGGGGTGAGAACGTTTCAAGAGCAGATGCATCGCTCTTGGCCTAGTTCTTACAGCCATATTTATAAGAATGTCTATCAATCATAAGAATGGAGCTCGTACGTCCTGGCTTGGTACAGCAAGCAGTTTCTTAGCATCATTACACTGAAGAACGTTATCAGCTAATTCTTTAACAATATTAAGAACAGGTGCACACGCAGTATTTGCGTCCATGTTTCAACAAATTGATTGGACGTTTAAAATTGGCTTCCGTAGTCTAAATACAAATATTTACGTTTATTTTGCTAATGATTTGTAGAAATTATTTCCAAGAAATTGTTTCAATGTATGTAGTATAATACAGACTAAAGATATCCCATACGTTGCTGGTAATGAAATAGATTTGTTGTTAATTTTAGATTGTTTGTCTCACTTCCGCATCTATAATTGGGGTGTCTATTGATTTATTATCGTTCTCAAAGCCAAAATTAGCTTGTGCATCATTATGGAATGCGACTACACATTCCGATCTAATTTAGCATAATGGTTATTTATGTCTTATTGTGGCATCTTTATAAAGGTACATTTGCATCGTTGTTAATAGCACGACTAAAAAGCATTATTCACATTCAAGGCAAATTGGAAGGTTCTCAAGCGATTCAGCCGGTTTGGTGCGTAAAGCATAATTGTTTATTGAATTAATATATTTTGGCAGTTAATATTACCTTTCAATTAAGTTATTATCATATTTAGATAAGTTTCATTGCATGCATCTCATACTCATTTAAAAAAAAATATCTAATATTCGATGGCATATTTAGTAACTCCGCATGAGGGAAAAATAAGATTGAGAACAATATTTTTGTTGTGATAAAATTGTAACGATTTTATTTGATATTTGATGATTTGTATGTATGTTTCATGTCCACTATTAGAGGTTCAGTGAATGAGGTTGTGACCTCTACAACTGGAGATTATCTTTGTTCAGAGACAAAGCACGTCATTTAATATTAAAATGTGTGCGTGTATGGTATGATAAGGTTTAAAATGAATGGGAATGAAAAATATGAAATTTAGTGGTTCTAAAATTATTTACAACTAGCGTTGCTCTCGTGGATCCTTTCGTGGGATATTGCTTAAATCCTTCAGCAGATGTCAACGTCAAACAAAACCTAATCATATATAAAGACTACCGAACACCTACAGCGTTGCTCGCTATAATTCCGTTTCTGTCGAGCCCGTGGTTTCTTTAAGTCCATTCTTAGTTGATTTCTTGGTCATAATAAGGCCGTTTGATCTACGATTTACGCGTTCATAGATCAGTTACTCAGTTCATCAGGATATTATTTTAAGTATAAAGATTTATAATACACAATCATATATAAAGACTACCGAACACCTACAGAGTTGCTCGCTATAATTCCATTTCTGTCGAGCCCGTGGTTTCTTTAAGTCCATTCTTAGTTGATTTCTTGGTCATAATAAGGCCGTTTGATCTACGATTTACGCGTTCATAGATCAGTTACTCAGTTCATCAGGATATTATTTTAAGTATAAAGATTTATAATACACAATCATATATAAAGACTACCGAACACCTACAGAGTTGCTCGCTATAATTCCATTTCTGTCGAGCCCGTGGTTTCTTTAAGTCCATTCTTAGTTGATTTCTTGGTCATAATAAGGCCGTTTGATCTACGATTTACGCGTTCATAGATCAGTTACTCAGTTCATCAGGATATTATTTTAAGTATAAAGATTTATAATACACAATCATATATAAAGACTACCGAACACCTACAGCGTTGCTCGCTATAATTCCGTTTCTGTCGAGCCCGTGGTTTCTTTAAGTCCATTCTTAGTTGATTTCTTGGTCATAATAAGGCCGTTTGATCTACGATTTACGCGTTCATAGATCAGTTACTCAGTTCATCAGGATATTATTTTAAGTATAAAGATTTATAATACACAATCATATATAAAGACTACCGAACACCTACAGAGTTGCTCGCTATAATTCCGTTTCTGTCGAGCCCGTGGTTTCTTTAAGTCCATTCTTAGTTGATTTCTTGGTCATAATAAGGCCGTTTGATCTACGATTTACGCGTTCATAGATCAGTTACTCAGTTCATCAGGATATTATTTTAAGTATAAAGATTTATAATACACAATCATATATAAAGACTACCGAACACCTACAGCGTTGCTCGCTATAATTCCGTTTCTGTCGAGCCCGTGGTTTCTTTAAGTCCATTCTTAGTTGATTTCTTGGTCATAATAAGGCCGTTTGATCTACGATTTACGCGTTCATAGATCAGTTACTCAGTTCATCAGGATATTATTTTAAGTATAAAGATTTATAATACACAATCATATATAAAGACTACCGAACACCTACAGCGTTGCTCGCTATAATTCCGTTTCTGTCGAGCCCGTGGTTTCTTTAAGTCCATTCTTAGTTGATTTCTTGGTCATAATAAGGCCTTTTGATCTACGATTTACGCGTTCATAGATCAGTTACTCAGTTCATCAGGATATTATTTTAAGTATAAAGATTTATAATACACAATCATATATAAAGACTACCGAACACCTACAGCGTTGCTCGCTATAATTCCGTTTCTGTCGAGCCCGTGGTTTCTTTAAGTCCATTCTTAGTTGATTTCTTGGTCATAATAAGGTCGTTTGATCTACGATTTACGCGTTCATAGATCAGTTACTCAGTTCATCAGGATATTATTTTAAGTATAAAGATTTATAATACACAATCATATATAAAGACTACCGAACACCTACAGCGTTGCTCGCTATAATTCCGTTTCTGTCGAGCCCGTGGTTTCTTTAAGTCCATTCTTAGTTGATTTCTTGGTCATAATAAGGCCGTTTGATCTACGATTTACGCGTTCATAGATCAGTTACTCAGTTCATCAGGATATTATTTTAAGTATATAGATTTATAATACACAATCATATATAAAGACTACCGAACACCTACAGCGTTGCTCGCTATAATTCCGTTTCTGTCGAGCCCGTGGTTTCTTTAAGTCCATTCTTAGTTGATTTCTTGGTCATAATAAGGCCGTTTGATCTACGATTTACGCGTTCATAGATCAGTTACTCAGTTCATCAGGATATTATTTTAAGTATATAGATTTATAATACACAATCATATATAAAGACTACCGAACACCTACAGCGTTGCTCGCTATAATTCCGTTTCTGTCGAGCCCGTGGTTTCTTTAAGTCCATTCTTAGTTGATTTCTTGGTCATAATAAGGCCGTTTGATCTACGATTTACGCGTTCATAGATCAGTTACCCAGTTAATCAGGATATTATTTTAAGTATAAAGATTTATAATACACAATCTAGGTCAAATCCAATCAAATACACCAATACCACTTGTCTTTTATCAAAATACTCTTCCAATGGCGATATCAGAAGCGTCTGTTTATGGTATTATTTCAGCGGTCTTAGTCTGATAATTTTGGTCCGAATAAATCATACGTAAATATTTCAAATCAAGAACTGCTACACTATTTTCCGGTATTTAGGTTCAATTATACGCAAATATAACAAATCAGCAACTGCTGGAGTTTTTTTGCGTTTGTTCCGAGTAAAACATATTTGTTCCGAGTAAAACATACGTAAAAAGTGTTTTTTCCGCGAAAACGACGATGCTTCTTTTGTTGCGACTTATGATTTCCTCTGTTAGCTGAAACATCAAATGCCACTGTGACACGTGATCGCGTAGGAACAAAACTTCGAGTTTAGACTTGTTAAATAATGATAATCCAGAAGTCGATTAAAATGCCGTTCAATATGTTGTGTGTAATCTTTATAGTTTTTTGATAAAATTAAGATGACATCAAGAAAAGGAAAAGTATAATCAAGGACTCCTGTAATTTCGTCATAGGATGTATTGAAATATCTACGCGGCGTTCATACGTTCGACAGCAAATTTCAGAGTCCAAATTTGATACCGGATTTTCAATGCAGGTTGACATATCTAAATCTACAGTTGGAATTTGAAGACGCGCACAAAGTTAACCTTAGAAAATATTCTTTTCCATATTATGTCAGGAACTGTTCTGACGTAAAGTCGACGGTAATTTCCACAGGGTCCATTCCCCGTTTTGCTGGCGCATCGGCAATGCCGATTCTCAGTCTGTCGAATTAGCCTTCGACCGTAAAAATCCATTTTATCAGTCGAACGCCATACTTTATTTGATCGAGTTTTGGAAATCTCACTTCGACTGTTTCACCGGAATTGCCCCCCTGGGACTTTGGATGGATGTGCACCATTCGTTTTTGCACCGAACCGTCTAAAGATGGTCCCGCCCCGACACATTCGGTAACGATAGGCTAATAAAAATACCCGATGCGTTGCGCCAGTGGTACATACGTTCATATACTCACGTCTGTCTTCCAGAAGGGTAGACAGAAATCACAGATTTCTATCTGCTGTGATGTGTGACACCTCTTTGCATCTTCCACATCCATCATCGTTGGTGGTATTGGTTGAGAAAGTTATTTTTGTCTTTGTCTTGATGAATTTATTTAGATATGATGATGTATACGACCGTGAATGGCAGTGACTGTGAACGAGATGTATGACACAACTAACATTAGTATGAATCAAAGTCGTCTATGGAGGTCCGAGATAGCAAATGCGTTGCGATCGAGGACTTCCATAGCAACAAATAAAACCATCGAAGATTTTTGCAGTTTAGGAATATCTAGTTCAGTGTTAGAATGACAAGAGTTAGTGCACTAGCTATAGAGGGTATCTATATCTAACTTACATGATAAGATCTGAAGTATTCTTTCTTAAAATACAATAAAGTCAATCATACATGTATTTTAACATCAGATATTATCGTATTATTAGCCTTTCGGCTTTGTATGATAAACTTGCTAAAACTCCCAAGGAACCAAAAGGAGTTCTATTTTATTATTCAAAAAGAATATATAAAAATGACACATAAAATTAATTACTTTTGGAAAAACTATGTTAGCCACGTTCTATTGTACAAGAAGTTTCTTGTCTATAACATAAAAATCTAAACATGTAAAATTTATACACAATTTGTATACCTCTGTCTCTAGTTCACCCGGCCTGCCTTTTTTCTTTATTGAAAAGAAAGAAAAAGAAATAGTTTTTTAATAGTAGGTAATTATTGTAAGAATGTTAATGTTGTGCTTAAATTCAAAACAAGTTTATATACTAATAGATTAAGTGTATGTAATATATTAGTATTGTGTATTTCATTAGCAGGTGCGCAAAAGGTGTAAAAGAAAGTGTCATTTGTTATAAGTACAATTATATTTACAAAAACTGTAATTAAATGTCAATCGTAAACCAGACTATTACACAAATTTAAAAAACTGAGTGTTTGGTTGCTGGTGTGGGAGTACACAATAAAATATATAGTATGTAAGGGCTTCGAATCTGAACTCCTTATGTCTAGATTTACTTTTTCTAACAGGTGTATTAATGATGTGACTGGACTGGACCACTTCTATAAAAAAAATTGTAAGCAATGCGAAAAAAAATTCTCTTGCTCTTACAAAATGAGGAGTAGGTATTAAAATGTACCATATGGCGAAGTAAATTTTATTATTATTATACTTTTTATGGATGTGGTTCAATATAATGAGTAGAGCATGTGGTTTAGTTTTTGCGCACGTCATTACTCATTAATACACCGTGTTTGCTGAATCTTCGTGCAATGAAAATCGCCCGTAGAAAACTGTTTTCTCTGTGAAATATGTCAAAATATATAAATATATCTAAATCATTGTGTAAAATAAAATGTTACAAACGAGCACTTCAGTTTAAATGAAATATAGTAAACGAATCTCCTTGCGATAGATAAATCGCCAAGTGTTTATGTATAGAAATTTATTTCTATCATAGTTTAGTGAAAGAATGTTTATTCAATACTATTTATTAAGCTATTAATTATCCTTTTTCATAAATGTGTAAAAAAAGAACACAAATTTTTATAATTGATGTTTCTTAGTGTGCAGCTAGTTGTAACTATTAATAGTAATTTACCAAAGTATATATTTTATTTAGTGATAAAACTAATACAGTAGTATATACTATTGTGATAAAATTAGTTAAAAGTAAATTGTAAAATAAAACAATATTATGATTTAATATAAAGTTGAAGTGTAAGTATTTTGTTTTTAATGCATCGTGTATTAAAGTGATTGTGCTGGGTGATTGTGGAAATAACCGAGTTAGAAAAATTAGTAGAAATCTAAAACTAAATCAGCGGTTAGCCAGTTAGTTTGTGTTTTCATAGTGTTTTGGAAAACTAAAACTACTGCAGTTCTCTGATCTACAAGCTGATTATGAAAGAGCTGGTAATTTATCTACATGCCTTCCGTCAGAAACAAATAGAGCTATAGAGCTATTTCATTTGGTATAATTTTCAAAGGAATACGTAGCTAAGAGCTACGTAGCTAACACCTCATTAAATCTTCGGCTATATATAGTCTTTTATTATATCTCAGACGTTATAAACATGTTCATGTCTGTTTAAATTACAGAATATTCACTTGAGTAAATACTTAATTTGTAGTTAGTTAATTAGCTTACGCAATAAGCAAGGTATTGTACTAATAATTTGATATAAACGACTACTAGGAGAAGAACTTTTTGAAAACAATCCAGCTCTTTCACGTAAAACACGTCAAAAGATAGCACCAGCGATCAAGCCTGGCGTTTTCCCCGCTGGTTGGCAAAGCGGTTACTAAACTATTCAAGAACATCTAGAGAAAATTGTTTAAAGATACAATATTGTGGGGTTGAGTCTAAGGAGTGGAATGATTTCTACAAGAGCACTAAGCTGGGGAATATTTTTACTTAACTTCTGATCAATGGTGGTGTAAATTGAAAACTTTGTTGTCTTTAAGGAATTAAAGAAAACTTGATATGTGTAATATTAGAATAAGTTTAAAAAATATTACCAAATATTATCCGGTTTGGAATCTGTATCTGTCCTGTATTATATGTTTGTGTAAGATAAAAAAAGAAGTCAAAATTATATTAAACAAACTCAAAATGCTTTGCAAAGCGAGCAGCGACCACCTAAAACAGACCGAAGCCGGTCGATCTCACCTTTTTCTCGTCTAAAACTTCTCCGGGGCGCAATTTGTTGACCTGTAGTTGTTAAAAAATATTGAAAATAACCCCTCTGAGATAGCCCTGCCTACCTATATTTGCCGAACCAGGAGTGCCTATGAGGAATGCCTCATCTAGTAGAAAGTTATTTTGTGCATTGTCCTATCCAGCAGGTGCAGAAGTTATTACGTTATATTTTGCGACATATTCGTGTTAATTTTTGGTGTTAGTGTCCGTTTTTAGAGCCGTGTGTGAAGTGTGAAGCTTGGCTTTTGCATACACTCTTGTGCTCGAGTCTAAGTCAGTAAACTCCTTCTTTCTCTCAACAAATTCACGACAATGTCTGTGCTTTCGTGCGGTAAGCTGTGCTGTGCAGAACAATATTGTGTGTGCTGTGCAGCTTTCACAAGTTGTGTGCTTTTGTGTGCTTGGAAATACGTCAAAATCGACTTTTCAACAAATACAGGACAATCACTCCCACTTTTTTCATGTGGCCAATGATGATTGCTCAGTATTTCTTTGAATTAAAGTACCAAAAATGTGTAAACCGCGTCGGATGCATATAAGTTAAATATTTTTCACGGCAATATAATGAACATTCACGTAATTTGTGCATCATTGCTTTTACCTTCTTTTCTTCAATCACCTCACCGGGTCTTAGTTTTCTATTCTCCTGTGAATTGCGGTTTGTGTTGTCTTAATTTTTATTTATAATCTTTTTCCAACCTAAGTTCAAGTTATTTTTAATTCTAATAACTCTAAAAGCAGGGAAATTGGGAAACTAAGCTTGAAACCTTGTAAAAAGTTCTAAAATCTACAAAAGCGGTTCCACATAGGCATAAGGTAAAATTTTCTGGTTTTCAAATTTTAAGGGAATGTACATACAATCTAGGAAAAACAAGTTAAGGGTTCGGCTTAAGGACATAAAAGCTACCTCACTACACAGTAAGGGGAGAAATGATTTTGAGACTAAACTACTTTTGAAAGACACAAATTAAAATTTTTTACTACTGAATCTGATCCATACCTTATAGATGTAGAACATTTTGAACATACACATTTATGAAAAAACAAATATTATCATGTTCTTAAATTTCAATTTAGTATGGTTCATACATACCTCATCGCTTATAATAAGTGACGGGCGTCTACCCATCTCCTCTGGTGGAGGAATGAGGGAACCACGACGGCTCACTGGAGCAGGAGCCAGTGATGGTTTTCTTGGCAAATCCGCTTTGGGTGATCTCTCACGGATAACTTCAATTTTGGGTGCAGCTAGACTGTCAGCAGGTGCCTTGATCTCAGGCAGCTTAGGAGCCGGCTGCACAAAAAAAATAAACATAGGAACGTGTTTTTTTATTGTGAATATATTAGGTATGAGTTTGTATTCTTCATTACCTTGTCTTTTTCTGGTTTTTCTCTAGGAGTAAGTGAAAATTCATTCGCTTCATACTTTTCTAGCTCAGGCCTTTCATAGTCTGGAATTTCAGGAAGATCCTCTGCCTTCTTCTTGACAACGGTCTTCTTGACCTTCTTAACTTCTGCTTCAACTTTCTTTTCCTCGACAGCCAATTTCTATAATGTTAATTTTATTTAATATTTAGCTTTTTTCACTATTGTCTCTTCTAATTAAGTATTGACCCCGACATTTAATAAAAAGCTAGTTGATTTTATGGAGATCTTCGTCAGATCATTCTGAACAACCTAATTATGCAGATTACTATTTAAGCCTTAAATTTCAAGGCAAATAGTAATTGCTTTTCATTTTTGACTACAAAAAAACTTGAAAACTTGGGAACATGGACAGGTTGTACAAAATAGTGAATTAAACATCTTAACAAAGTTATCAACCTGTTTTTTAAATATCCGATGTAAAAGCTCATTTTGTTTTAACTTCTAAATGAATGAATTTTAATCCTTTATAAATTGTCAAAAATTAACGCGTACCAAAAAAACTACACTTATATTCTACAATACTTACTGAGAACATAAGTAAAATATTTACGAGACGAGAATTCAGACTAAGAAAATAAGAAGTGGGTTAGCGTAATAAGAAGCAGGAATTTTAATACATTTAGAAGAAAGAACATAATATTATTTATTGGAAGCTCATGCAAGGTATGTATATCAGCCAATATGTTACTTTTATGTACAAAATATACATCTATGATTCTGTCTCTACAAGCTTCGCTAATATTTTAAAGTGAAAAATAAATCTAATTGTGTGCATCAAAACTATATCTACTTCAATGTGCAAAATAATTTAATGTGCAATAACTATAAAAAATATTTACGTCCATAATATTTGATCCACTCATAAATATTATATAATTTAATTAAATAACTAATTGTGTCAGAAAAAAGGATCAGATATTACAAAATCGTAGTTTGGTGCAAAATTTTCCTGTGCAGCCACAAAACCCTGTAATAGATAATCAAAAAGTGCAAGTGCTATTGTGTGCTAATCTACTACATTCATGGCAGTAACTCTTGCCAATACCTCTTCAGCAATTTGAAGTGTCTGATCATTAACAGGCTGTGCCGGTGGTATAAGCTCATCTTTTTTCGCTGTCGGTTCGGCCTACAGAATAAAATTGTATTAAGCGACCGTACGCAGAGTTATCGAGGCATTTTAAACCTTGCGTGATGTGATGAATTGTTATAAGTCCAGAACTAAAAAGGTCCCGTTTTATAGCGTCAACGGTGCTTTTTCAGTCTTAAACTTCGTGGTGATTTGTATGAATGTGTGTATGATGTATAAGTGTTCATGTACCTGTGGAGATTTTTGTCTTCTCCATGGCATTAAGTCTGGTGTTTCAACTAGTGTCGGTCTGAAATTGTCCTCCGCATCTGGTGTCTGTTCCGCCTAATTTCAAACACAACTTTGATACTTTTTCTGAACAATACTTCAATTATATCATTTATTAACTGATTGGGTAGCTACCTGAGGTAATTCAGGAATGACTTGCCACGAAAATGGTGCTTCACTCTGAATTTTGGTCGGGTTGGGAACTGATGATGTTGGAACCTATTTAAAATTTTAAACATTAACAAAGGATCTATTTATTTTTTTAGTCTTAAGCGTGTGTGCTATGCATGGTGCAAAATACTAAGTAAAACGTGAAATTTATGTGCTGTGCATGGAAACACTAAAGTTGTGCATTGGTGAGGATTTAGCATTTTATTTACTTGTTTAAACTTTCATTTATGCAATCACACCAGACTAGGAACCAAATAATGGTACTTAAACATGTAAATGTTTATGAGAAACTTGTTTTGAAAAACAAAGGCAATTATCAGAAGAAATGTATTTATGATAGTTAGTGTGTACCTCTAGTGTACCCTTTCGCCTTCGTGGGAGTGCAGGTTCTGATGGTACAACAGCTTCAGTTTTTGTTTCTAATGGCTCTTTAAGCTCGGTATTTATAGGTTTTTCGGGTTCCTATTCAATGAAATAAGAATTATTTGTTTACATAAGATATATTAAAAAGAAAAAAATAACTAGAGCTACCTCAATCTTAGATGTTCTACCTACGCCAAGGATATATAAATTCACCACGAGCTTCTGCTTGCTCATTTTTGAGGTCAACTCGTTCGTTACACAAATAGTACTCATATGTACGTTAAGTGTGATAGTGTTGTTGGTTATTTGATATTGATACAAAAAAAAAACAAATATAAACTACCTGATCAGTTTTACAGGGATACGTGAGTTCTAGTGGCTTTTCAAGCGAAGTACTAAGTTTTAAATTAGTCGTTTCTGTGTCTTTAGTCTCTGGTGTGAGTGCCTTTATTGAAGACTTCAAGTGTTCCTAATACAAATGGGGAATATGTTTACTTAGTGTTAATACATTATATCAAATGTTATTTTATTAAAACTATGGCTACCTGATCAGTTTTTTTAGGTTGTTGCGAGGAATTAATAGGTTCTGATAGCTCATCAAGGAAAGGCTTTATTTTAACTTCAATGGTTTTGTCCACTGGAGTAGTTTCCTTGATTTTAAGTTTCACGCGTTACTAATACAAATATTAAACATTTTGAGTGTATTTTAGATGTTATTTTAATTTAATTGTTATTATATGAGCTACCTCATCAGGTTTACCGGTCCGAAGCCTTGACGTGGTTTCAGTTGTTTTATCTTCTGGTATAGGTTCTTCGTTTTTGGATTTAATGTATTCCTAACATAAAGGCTGTACATGTTTAAAGTTGTTGTGTATATAATATATGTTAAGTCTAAAATTTTAAACATAAAATCTACCTCATCCGTTTTTTGACATTGACGCCAATGGTACGTGGGCTCTGATGGCTTATCAAGTGAAGATTTTCTTTTTATTTCTGTCGTTTCAGTGACTTTGATCTCTTCTACCTTTTTTTCCAGGTCCTGATGTAATAAATTGATTTAATTTTATTTATTAACAAGGTAATCATAATCTAATCTAATGATTGCTCTCAAGTTAGATGTGTTTATAAATAATAGAACAGTGTAAGTGTAGAATAGTGAAGTAAATAAGTGTAGAATAGTGTATACCTGTGTGTCAGTTTTCGTAGGTCGCAATGGTTGTGTGATTTCGGTAGGCCTATCAACAGTAGTTTCATCACGCAATTCGGCTTTTGTTCCATCCTATTCACAAAGATCATCTATTAGCACAACGTGCGAAAAAAGTAAAGATTTGTGGAAAAAGGTGAAGGAATGTGTAAATAAAAAATTAGCACAATAAGTGAAATGAGATCACAATTCTCATTATTTACTAGACAAATTGTAAAAAAACATATAAATATAGTTAAATTACAGCAAGTTGCAGAAATTGTTTTGCGCTTTAAACAGTTATTTACTGAAAGATTAAACAATTATAGAGACACTGAAAGGTATAGGTAGTAAAAGTAAGTAACAGATTTTTTTATATACATTATATAATCTTTTGCAGCTCCTTGATAGTCTTTCATGCAATGGATTTATAAGCATCCTTACCTTTAGTTTAATTTTGCCTATCTCACTGGGCTCGGGTTCCTGTATGGTTGGCTAAAATAAACAGTTAATAGGAGATTAAGCATCTTTAGGAATTGCATCTACTGCTGTAATTACTAGGTCTAGATTTATTTCTTTTACCTTTTTAACTACGCACATGTTAACTAATAGCATTGGGGAAAATAAGCTTTTTAAAGGTACAAATAAAATTACTAAAATCTGTAGGTAGCCTAGAATTAAATCTCCTCGAAACAAGCTTTGATTATTATGGTGGCTATTAACAAAACATGTAAAGGTTTTTAATGAATCGCGATATCCATTGATTGCTCGTATCTTATCGAAGGTATAATGGCTCCAAAAACTAGTTCTAAAAGCAATTGACGCTAGGGCTTCCCCAAAAAATGATTTATATTAAGGTGGTTCGTTTTGATCTTGGTACAAAATGCACACCTTATGATTTCAATTTAAGTACCCAGGACCATACATCTTCTGACAATATTACTAAAAACTTTTAAAAACTAATTATCTGAACATGAATATAATACAAACATGTGGCCAGCGTTCTGGGCACTATATTTTAGAACAATTATATTATTTATAGGTAAGTTATTTTCATAAGTTTAAAATTTTATTTTATATTGGTAGGCAAGTTTAATTTAAATTGATTTGTAACTGAGTAGTAGATGTACAAATACTTTGATTAAAGGTTTTATACAAATATAAATAATAATACTATTTAAAATAAATCTAACTGCTTACCTAAAAATTAATAATAATCTAAAAAAAAAACTATCCTAAACAACTTAATTAAACATACGATTGTTTTCTTATTTTTGAATGAAAGTAAAAAATACTTACTTAAATGCGTTTTATGTTATTTCGCGACTATTGTTAACCGGGTATTACCGCAATTCAGCTAAAATACCCTGATTATTTTAATAAATTTTTATAATTTTTATTTTAATAATCAGGGTATTTTAGCTGAATTGCGTCATTTTATGGGTTATAGTTTGAGTGAATGTCCACACCAAGCGAGCGTTTAAAGCGTGTTTAAAGTTGTTGTGGACATTAATATAACATTTAACGAATGAAAAAGTACAATTTTGCTATAAAAGCTTTATTGACATAAAACTATGATCGCTTAATGCCATAAATCACATTAACTTCATTTGTTTATTGAAGTATGAGAAAAACAATCAGAAGATGTGCATTTCGCACCGAGACCGAAACGAATCCCCTTAACTTCCAATACAAGCCGCATTCGAGGTAATGCCGAACTACATCCAAATTTTCACCAAAAGCATCAGGGGTGGCTGCAAAAAATAGGGTAGTTTTGAAATATGAAGATTGTATTTTTGTGAAGATATGTTACCTTCTGTGCCGTTGTCTTCTTGACCTGAGATACTTGCTGCTGTTCAGCAACAGATGAGACAGAAGACTTTCTGCTTTCAATTGTTTCTTTTTGAAGCTAAAAAAAATATTATAGAATATCAGAGAATATTATTTGTGGCAGAGTAATAGAATCTCTTCTACTGGATATAATGTATGAAAATCCTTGTGGGTGTAGGCTTATTTTACATAAGAATGCGTTGCCCGTAACAAGGTCTATTTAATACATTGTGCTCAGAATCTTTTTTGTCGATAAAGGGTCTATGTCGCATTCCCAAGCGGAAAGGTAAAAAATATCACAAAAAGGCCACGCAAACATGCTTTTTTAAATTTGTTTCTGTCAGTTACCCGTAAAAAGGTCTATGGATCTATCAAAATGGCAGTCCAAGTTAACAACGGAGTGTTAAAAGTGATTATAAATTTACTCATATATAAAAAGAAGAAGGTATGTAGGTATGTTCATCTATGGAGTGAATTTATGAAAAAAAAAGTTGTATGCAGAAGTAAAAGTAAAACGGTCTATTTGGTCGTATATAGACCCCTTTACGTCTAAATTAATTTGGTTGTCTAATAAATAACTCAAAGATTACTGTGAGTAAAAATTGAAGGTTATTGATTTGCAAATAAGGCGGTTTTATTTATTTAGTTACATAACCATAACGACAAATAAAGTGACCAAAGTCTTTATAAACAAAAATTTGCCTAATGTCAGCAAAAAAAATTTTGCACATAGACCCTTTTACGGGCAAGGCATTCTATAGAACATGACAAAGAAAAAAAATGCGATCTACGAGGGTAAATCAAAAAGTTATTAGAATTGCCAATAAAACGCCAAAAACAATTTTATTTTTCTACGTAATTTCCTTCTAACTCTATACATTTAGTATAACGCTTCTCCAGTTTTCGTATTCCCTTCGAAAAAAAAACATTTCCTCGAGTCTCAAAAAACTCCCCTACGGCGGCTATAACGAAAACTGGTGATAGTACTTGTCCATATGAACAATTTTTACTATAGAGCCAACCCTGAAATCGTGAAAAAATATCAGCTGTTCCATAGAAAAGTTAAATACCTACTCGACCCAAATGTATGAAACAGCTGAATTCTTTTTCACGATTTCAGGATTGGCTACATAGTAAAAGTTGTTCATATGGACGAGTACTAACACCAGTTTTCGTTAACAAAATGACTTAAATTTCACGTTGTATGCCCAATTGTAAATGATGTTTTAAAAAATTACAGTGGAAAAAAAATTAACATTCAAATCGATTTCAGACGTCATAATTTATATTCTTATTCAACTATCTTAGAAATTATTATTAAAAAGATTTTAGAAAGAGTAGTAGAGAAGTAGTACAGATTGGTGCCAACCAAACGTGCGAAAGTGTTGATATTTCTCGTCCCGACTGTTTTTTCGTGACTCTAAATATCATTTAATAATAAAATATAAAAGTGAAAATACTCATCTGAAACAGTTTTTAGTGTATCCGGTAAAACAAAGGTTTACATGCTTACTAAATGATGTGACCGGTTTCCCATAGATGGCCTCAGTAGTAAAAACAAAAAGTACGAGTGCGAAATATGTCATTTTACGCACGCTAAACAGGCACGTAATCTGCCATATTATGAGCAGGTGTATTAAAATAGTACATTACGATACGATAGCGATGAAACGTTTTCTGACGAGTGTGAGTTTGCGGCACGAGCCGAAGGTGAGTGCTGCAATCACACGAGTCGAGAAAAAGTTTCTCGCACGAGTTTCGTGTAATATTTTATAGCACAAGTGGGGAAAATACCGACTTTACGCAAGCGCAGCTGGTCATTTTACGCACGGTGTGCTATAAATAAATTTAAATTTGAGAAGAAATAAACCAATACAAAGCATGACACACATAGGTATGGCTGTTCTCTCTAACATAATTTATGTTTATTTAAAAACAGTAAGATTTTAAATTAAAAAAATAGGAATTGGTCCCAAAGAGCTTTTCAGTTTCTGTGTAGGAGAGGCCCAATAACCAGGTTGACAGCATTCTACTACAATTACTTTTGCAAGTAGGGAAAATAGTAAGTTTCTTATTCGCCTTATTGTAAAGTGTGCTACCAAGATATCAAAAGAAGCGCTGAGCGAAAGTAGTTTTAAAGTGGGTGGAAACAGTGTTGGCGACTGCGTAATGTTGTCTCTTGCACAGAGAAGGATGTGACTTTGAGAAAATTAACATGGTATGTTGCTTGAGAATAGTTTGTTCTGTGAATATTTGTCGGACAGTTAGAACACCACATGACGCATAAAGCTCATCGGTTGGGAATCTGAATGGGCGAAATGTGCATAATTTAAGAACAGCTCTCTGTGTCCTCTCGAGTTTTAATATATGTGACTTGGCAGCGCCTCCCTATGAGTTGATGCAATAAGCAAGAAGTGATTAGCAGAGAGCTGTATATACCATTTTAATAACTCTCCATTCTGCGACGAGTCTTAGTGATTTAAAAACATACATGAGTTTCCGAATTCTTCCTCTAAGGAGGTCAATATGATCCTTAAAATTAGACCTATCATCCAGAAGTATACCCAGATATTTAATCTCAATAACTTGATCAATAAAATGGCAAGAACATGAAGAGCTAAGATTGTCTGAAGAAGTATGAGCAATAATAGAGTATCCTGAGGCTTTTGAGGGCTCACGGATTGCAAATTTGAAATATTTTGTTTTAGTTGCATTTAAAGTAAGAACGTTATCTGCTGGCCACTGAGTCACGACAAATCCAACCCGTGCAATAGAATACACTTCTTCCCAGGAATCATCAAAAAAGGTTAAAGCAGTATCATCTGCAATTATTTTGTTGTTCTTGAGTCTGAGACGACATAGGTCGTCAATGTATATTATAAAAAAGGTTGGTCCCAATTGATTACTGGTTACCCCTAATTCCACGCCTTTCCAGCTTTTTCAAAAGGAGTGGGATAGAGGCCGTGTCAAACGAGTTAGCTAAATCTAGAAATAAAGTTAGACACTTTTTACTATTATCAAGTTTCCGTAAAACAAAATCAGTGAGATCATGTACAGCATCTGTAGTTGAGTACCATGCGCGGAAACCAAACTGATTTTCTGAAATCAGGCTATTTTTTCAAGTTAATTAACCAATCTCGCGTTAATAATGCGTTATAAAAATTTTCAAATGGATGTAAGAATTGAAATAAGTCTATAATTATTGAAACAGTCTCTATCCTTACATCAATACTTTCAAAATAAGTTTTCTTTATATGCGTTTCTTCTAAAAACAATATGATTCACCCTCGTATATTTCGATTCTTATACATACAGCTATTACTGGCTGGATTTTTTGTCGCTGAAAAGCCCAGAACTATAGATGTTACTCTTTTTTATGAAAAACTACTTACTACTATAGAACCAACCTTTTTCACATTTTCGGGGTTGGCTCCATAGTAAAAGTTGTTCGTACAAACAAGTACTAACTCTACCTTTTCAGCAAATTAAAATCCAACTTGTGCACTAATCAGATAATCTGAAACTGATACTTGCTGTTGTTGGTTCTTGATGGAACATTTGAGACATATTGGTTTTGATTCTGTGTAACACGACTTAACTTATTTGACAGGACCCTTATTTTAAACGTCCTGACCTTGTCTTTCCGATACAGAAAAAAAACAGAATGCGTAAATTACGTTTAGTCCAGTCAAATAAGTAAAGTCGTGTTACATCCACATACATATAATTATTACTAAGTATATATTATAGGTACGTCTGTGGTTACATCGAATCGACACCATTGTGAATCTAATTATTACTTGCTAACTGTTTCACTATTTCAAATTAATTAGATTTACAATATTAGATAATCTCATCAGGGATTTGTGCTTTTGCTTTTTTTTGGTCAGTACATAAAATAAAAATGTGTACCTTAGTGACCCCCTTGTTGTCAATGGTAGAGCTTCTTCTGCTCTCTGTCTTGACTTCTTCCTTTGTCTATAAAAATATTTTGAAACAAATGATTGCATTAATAAAGAACTTGGTATACTTTAAATTAAAAACACAAATGATGATTATACCAACCTCACTTTGAACGGAAGTACGTCGGCTTTCAGTCTAAATTTGACAAAATAAACAGATATTTATTAACACAAAATAATAAGCAGAATTATTTATTTACAACATAAACGACATAATTTTTAATATTTACAAGGCCTTGGTTTCATTCAAAATGGACAAACATCTTGAGTACGCATAATTTTGCAGAATTCAATTCGATTATCATTAAAAGAATTCTCTGAGGTGTATACCTCAAAACCTTGCTTAATGATGAATTATGAAATGATAAGCGAAGTTATCCGTATAATTTTTTTAAATTTGGTATTTACATGATCACTAAAACATATTTGTTAACATTTACAAGAGATGGATGTAAAGGATTGATTCGGTTTTGGATAAAATCGCGGGACATGGTCATGCTGTATCAGAATATGTAAACCTTTGCATTTCTACCTTTACTTCAAGATGTTGCTGTTGAGAAGCCATCATTGTGACCTGTTCATTAAAGTTATTGTGTCAAACCATCAGGTATTACAAAAACATTTTGATATTTCAGCATTCTGGAGTTAATTGTTTTATTTAGTTTCTGTTTGTTCGGAATTATTACCGAAAGCACATATAAAGTTTTTGCATGTTTCATTTTAGTATAAGTTATCCACACAAGTGGTAATATTTGTCTCACCTTTTGTTCCTTTTCTTTCTTCTCCTTAACTGTCGGTGTTGGAGTAACCTTCTCATACTTCTCAAGGACTGGGCGTTCGTAGTCATCAACGAAGTCCAGTTCATACTGAAAATGAAATGAAATATTAATTTTCTGGGCTTGACATCATTGACATACTAGTCAAGAAAAAAAAATCTTCACATTTAATTATTTAATCCTTTTAAACGGAAAGAGTCTTGAAAAGAAAAACAAAACAAGACATACCGAAACATAAAAAATAATGCAGAAAATTTATTTGAAATTAAAGCATAACATTTGAACAGATCATGCAAGCTCATCATTTACCTGTTCCCAACGATGAAAACGACGAAGAATAGACAAAGGTTTGGAAAACGACCGAAATAAATAATTGGAATAACACAAAATGTTGAAAAACAAGGTTGTGCGCAAGGAAATTGATTGTGCTGAGTTGACAAAAGTCATAAGGCGGTGGTAGGTGTGTATCGTGCTTTGAAGAAAAATATGTGACTAAATAATAAAAACTGGCGAAGGAATAAAAACTAGAGGATTACATAAATGCATATAAAGTGAAAGAGAATATTGAAAGTTGAAATCTGACATCACACCACAGAAGTGCGGAAAATTTATTTATTGTTTTTGTTCGTTACCCCATCTTTGTCAGGTTTTTTAGTTCCGACTGTGGCTTTTTTAGGTTCCTCTGTAGTCGTCTTGGTCATTTTCTTGAGTTGTGGTTTTTCAAATGTACCACCTTGTGCAATTAGAGGTTCCTAAGAATGTAATCAAAGCTCAATTAATCTGTCCATCTACTTTGAAGCATTCTTAATAAATAAAACTGTGCGCTGGTAGCCTGTGTTTAGTGTGGATTGTGCTTGAAACCATAACCTTAAACTTGTGATGTTAATTATTTTTCATGCTGGTTAGCTATAGCTAGTCTAGAAAAGGGTAATTAATCACAAATATCTATTTTCATAACCATCTCAACTTGAATATCGTTTGATATTTAAAAAAATCTAGAGTTATCTTACTTCTGGTTCTTCTTCCTTCTTAAGTACTGCAGGTTTTTTGACTTTAAGTTGTGCTGTTTCTGTTCCCTCCTAATAAATATCATCATTCACTATTACTTTAAGTTAATTAACATTAAGATCATCAAATATATAATTGAAATTTTTGATGCAGTTTAAGTTGAGATAATTAGGAAATATAGAAAAAAAAGTACCGTAGGCTTTTTCTTAGCAGGAGTCTTTTGTGTGAGTGATGCCTCTTCTGGGGCAGTGGTGCTGGTTTTAGAGCGTGGTTTCGTCACGCTGAAGGATTCCTCAGTATCCTCACCCTAACCCACACAGTTAAAGACAAACGTAAGAGTGCTGTACACGATATACATATAGATAGGGAAATAATGAATATACAAAAGCAATTCTAAGAAGAATCATACTTTGTTGATAACTGGAATGTTTATGACATGATTCTCCTTTGAAAAGGTAAAACTCAAAATAATTGTTTTTGATTTGAGTTTTCCCAGAAAAATGAGTATAGTCCACAATTAGGTCACGAAGTAATTTTTTCATTATTTTTCTACTAAAGATACACACAACGGTAAAGTTATAAGTTTAGATCTGTACAAGGTTAAAAATAACAAAGATATTGAAAGTGGTACTAAAGTGTGGCGTGGTTGTGTACCTAAAAGTCTATACATTTATTTAAGAAAAGTGAGAAAACTGCATATTTCCAGTCCAGTGCTCAAAAACTGGGTGCTGTACAGAAGACGTTTTACTATTTCTATCTGAAATTCAATTTTAGTTCAAAGATACCATTAATTATACCTTAACAAGAACTATAACCCTTTTTAGCAGAGGTCGTTTAAACGTAAATTGATCTGTATTGAGTGTGAGCTCCGTGTCTGTCTGCAAATTTGTAGATGTTATAAGAATATCTTTTGTTTAAATTTATATTTTCAATCAGCATGAATTTCAATAAGAAATTAAATGTGTTTTAAACAGTACCTTCTGTGGTTTATCCTTAGGTGAAGGTCTTTTGAGAGTTTTTTCTTCAACAATTTCTGGTTTCTTAACACTGAGTTTCGCCTCAGCTTCACCCTCCTAGATTACAACACTAGGTTTTACTATTTGACGGTCAAAATGATTGCTGATAGGTGATATTAAAAAATGTACTTGAAAACAATATACGAACCGTAGGTTTGATATCAGCTGGAGTTTTCTGTGTAAAAGACACATCTTCAGGCTCTTGTCCTGGTTTAGCTGGTGTCTTAGGTTTGGTGAGGCTGACACTCTCGTCAACTTCCATTGGCTATAGAATTGTACAATCAAGGTTTAGTGAAGTATTTTATGGAGAAGAGTATTTAGGTATAGGTGGTGTCAGCTGATGTTACCTCGGGCTTGTCTTTGTCTTTGACAGAACGGCGCCGTCCAATGGCCGTAGCTGACGGTACTTCCTCTTCAGGCTTTATGTCATCCTGCTAAAGTTTGTGTAATTTTGGTTATTGATCAAACTATAATGTATTTAAGCAATTTGTGTATGAATGTTAAGCCATATTTAAAGCATTACCAAAATAATAACTTGTGCGAGGGTGTCGATAGTAAGGAAATGGTGATATAGCAATGTGTTAAGTCTTTGTTGTAAGTAGGTACCTTCTTCTTTTTCTCGAGTGGTGTGGGCGATATTTTTTCATATTTCTCAAGAACTGGCCTCTCATAATCATCGACGAATTCCTCGACGACCTTTGAAATTGTGAAATAAAGTATGACTACGATGCTATGCCATTCGTTATTAATAGACATTTATGACTAATGTTTTGTACGTATTTTATTTGTAAAATAACAGTATTTTGTAGCGTTTGAAAGTTAAAAATCGATGTGAATGAATACCACCAGTGATTTTCCCAAATTCAATTTAACAGAACAACAAAACAGTTTTACCAGATTCAACGTGGTGTTATTGATATTTATCAGTACCAATATCTGAAATCCAAATATTTCTTTAGATGAAACCTGAAATTGAATTATTCTAAAAAATATTTAAATATAAGAAGCAAAGCATTTGCTACAGCATTGGCCATGCAACATTTAAAGAATTGTAAGGTTTTGCCAGTAGGATAAGTTTTAATTTACTACCTGTTATTCCCGAAGCCAATTCGCTGAAATGAAGAGCTGAAAATTGCCAAGAAAGACCCAAAACGCGCGAAAGAATTGCTGAAATCAATGTAGCTTGCTTGCCGGCTTTGCGTTTAGTGTAGTGCTTTTTAAAACGGAAATTTAGTAATTAAAGAAGAGTGTGTTAACATTATGTTGATATCTATAGCGTTGTGAAAAGATTGAAAATCATATTTGTGCCAAATCCGTGCGAGTAGAGTGTGGTGATGCGATAAAAATGTGTTTGTACCTCTTTTTTTTTTACAGAAGGTCGCTTTTTAGCCTCTGGCAGTTCTTTGTCGGCTAGCTTTTTCTTTTGTTTTTCCTCTGGTTTAGTTTCTTCTTCCTACACAACGATATGAAATTAATGTATGCGCATCCTATATCATCAGAGGTTGTAAATGTTTTTTTTTCTATTATAGGCTACCTTTTCTTTAGCGAAAGACCGTTTCCTAAGTTGTGGCACCTCAGGCTCCTCCTCAGGTCCTTTAGGCTTTATCTTTCCTTTCATCATTTCAGGTTGCTCCTATTATAAGATATTTAATATTTATAAAAAAGTAATTACGTACTTTTCATAATTAACAAATAAACTGCCCATTAAAAATATACTGTAATATTAAAATTACCTGAGACTCAATAGGTTCTTTTTCTTTGGGAGAACGAGTGTATTTTTCATACTTTTCAAGTTCAGGTTTCTCATAATCGTCTATGAACTCAGGAGTGGCCTGGAATTATATTAGAAGTAGCTCTATTAGTTAATTTGGTTTTGATAAAATTAATATTTTCTTAAAGAAATGTAATTGAATTTATACCTCATCAACTCCATTTTGTTTTTTAGCCCTTTCAGTCGGAGTTGGTGTAACCTTTTCATATTTCTCCAGTTCGGCTCTTTCATAGTCGTCTACAAACTCCTTTTCTTCTTGTAACTTTTAAATACATATAATTTTATTAGTCATTTTGTTCATTTTTTATTTATAAATAATTTTTATCATTAATTTATTCAAATTTTTGTTGAGACAATTAAATTTATTACCTTTTTGACTGGTTTCTTAGTTTTTGCGACCTGCGGTTCGGCAGGTGCTAACTCAGTGGGTTTGATTGGCGCCTTCGATAATTTGATTTTTGATATCTCATCAACTGGTTCTTCCGGTTTTGGAAGACCCTTTTTGATACTAAGCCTTCTAGGTTCTGACTTTTCATCTTCAACCTATGCAAAATAGTTATAATAGAATAATCCTATACTATTTAGAATATGATTGCAGTTTTACAAAGGAGCTGTATTATATAACATCCACATTTATACTACAAAAAGCAGTTTCAAAATTGCAAAGTTTTTGCTGGACTAATCTCTAACCTACTCTCATATTGCACTTATACATGCATTTTTAACTCAAGAAGATTTGTCAGTATTTGTCAAGAAGCTTTGTTTCTAATTTTAGACTCGCTCTATTTATAGTTATCTTATTACCAACGGGTTATTGTATAGACTAGTACCAAGTACAATTTTATATGCCTGTGCTATGACAAAACATCATCTAATGTTTAAATTACTATTAATCACGCACTTTATGGTAATGAATACTTGTTTTACCTTTTCCTTGGGTTCAACCTTAGGTTTTTTGTCAGGGACCGGTGCGGCTACTGAAATCTCTTCTTCACTCTCATATGTTTCACTTTTGATGCTTTCAGCAATGGATGCACGTTTTGTCTGTTTTGAGTTCCGAAATTAATATAATAGAATTAGAATATATGCAAAACGTATTTTTTCTCATAAGATATAATGATTAGGTGTCGTAATATAAGTGTAAAGTGTGTTTACCTTAGCCATGTCATCTTCTTTAGGCTTTTTAGCGAGTGGTGTTGGGGAAATCTTTTCGTACTTCTCCAGTACTGGACGCTCGTAATCATCGACGAATTCCAGTTCCTCCTAATTTTAAATATAATTTAACACATTTACTTGTTACCACAACACACAAATCAGAAACAACATTACAATACATTTAGTTACCACGAGTGAGCCCTTTAGGTAACTTGTAAACATTGTTTACAGACGCAAATAAATGTTCCAATTGCGTATTCATTACTGGATCTGCATTGCGTATTTATAATACGTTTTTCTAAACAATAAACACAAAGCTTATTTACATTTACATATCGCAGAAATAAAATAATTTTGTTTCTACTCACGTCCTTCTCCTCTTTTTTAGAGACAACCCTCTTTCTGACAACCTTCTTCTTTTCTTCAGTCTTCTCAGTCTTTTTGGCTACTTCTTCTTTTTTCTCAACTGCCTCTTCTTTAGGTTTTACTGATCGCAGTTTAGGGATTTCAATCTTAGCTTCCGGTTCAGGTTCCTTCTTTTTCTTCTCGAGCTTTTCAAGAAGAGCCTTCTTTTCTTCTTCTGTCTTAGCGGTCTTCTTTTCAAGAATCTTTCTAGCCTCTTCCGCTTCAATTTCAGCCTTCCTTACCTCTTCTTTCTTGGCTTCAACCTTCTTTGCTTCAATCTTTGTTTCGGTTTTCTTTGCCTCGATTTCAATTTCTTCTTTCCTGGATTCAATTTTAACTTCTTCTTTCTTAGTAACCGTTTTGTCTTCAACTTTCTTTTTTTCTTCTACCTATCATGAAAAGAAAACAGATTGCATGTTAAGGAACTGAGTTTTCAGGATTTCGCAACAATTTTTTTTTATCTTTTGCTTCTATTTTATTCCTTTGAGTCTTTTCTATTTATGCAAATAAATTCCTCTACTATAACTTAATAAATACATTCTTGGTTGAGATAAAATATTTTTTCACAAATCTTTGCGTTTGATTAACATCATACCTTTTACGGACTTTTTAATTATACAAACCTTTTTGCGTTCTTCCACGTGGTTTTCTTGAATGATGGATTTCTCTTCTACAATCGACATCTCCTCCTCAGATTCTTCGATCATCGTCTTCTCTTCCTCCTCCTCTTTTTCTTCTTTCTTTTTCTAAAATGTTTCGATGCATAATAATTATATATACACATATTTACAAATTTTGATGCTCCAATAACTTTATAAACAGATCCTACCCATAACAACAGATCCAAATATATGTTTTATTAAAGAGATTTTTACCTTTTCCCCGACAAGAGTCAAGTCAGCGCTGGACTCATCTTCTCCAAACTCGTTCTTGATAACCACCCTATAGTTGGCGACGTACTTTGATGAAACCTTCCTGATGATGAGTCTCGCGTTGGTGCCATCGAATGATGTATTCACCTCCGATGACTCTCTGATCACTGTCGTATTTTTGTACCATGTGCATCTACATGACTGATCTGATTGTTTGAGAACAGCAATGAATTCCGCCTCCTCACCTTCTTTCTTTGCCTGTTGGTTAAAGAAGAATAATTTGGTTACACAAGCCGGTTTAGATTGACTATTATATAATTTTTCAGGAAGGTTTAGTTTAGTTTAGGGGATTGATGATATTTTACTTATGAATATGTTTTCTAAGACAATGAAAAGGTTAACTTACCAAGCTCCTGAAATGTTTGATGATCTGCGGCTTCTCGCCTTGTGGTTCAGGAATCTCTGTAATCTCAACTTGTTGTGAACTGGCTTCACCTTTCTCGTTCTTGGCAACGAGTTTGTATGAGCCTTTGTCGATTTGGGAAACGTTGGAAATTTCTAATTTCACTGTGAACTCTCCCTAAAATTACAAAAGTTATTTGAATAAATTATTACCTATTTATTTCAGAGATTATTGGGTTTTAACAAAGTATCACTATTTCTTAAATGTGTTGAACCAGATTTTTTTGTTGAGATTTTCGAGATGATTTTATATAACGTTGTAAATTAAACTACAAATACAAGTATATCTCATATAAATACTTAGAACGTTTATTATAGATGGTTCTGATAAGATACGTACCTCCCTGAGGGGTTCGATCAGCACTGTGTGTCTAGAATCCTCTTTTACTGCACTAGCTTCCTTGAACCATGTGCAGGAAGGTGCAAATTTACTTAATACTTTACATTCAACAATAACAGTCTTCTTTTTAATTATTTTAATGATCTTTGGTTTCTCTTTGATAACTGGAATGACTGTAAAAAAATAACATGTTAAGTAAACATCCTTAACAAACTGAAAGTTGATCCTCCAGTTTAATCAAACTTACTTTCAATATTGAGCGTAAGATTTGCATTGAGCTCTCCAAGTTCATTTTTGATATTGCATTTATATAATCCGGAATCTTCAATACCAGGATCGACAAGTTCTAAAATAATTGTGTATATGTCCTCTTTCACTTCAATCCTGGTCTTAATTTTTGACGAGTCCCTTATTTCTGTACCGTCGTGGTACCACACTATCGTTGGCTTCGGGCTAGCTTTAACCTTACATCCCATTATAACTAGTTTGCCATTATCTCTAGATTGGATTGTGGGTTTTTCCACAAACGTTGGTCCTTCACCTTCTGGCTCAGGCTCAGCCTCAATATTGAGGTTGAGGTTAGCATTACTTTCACCAAATTCATTCCTGACATGGCAACGGTAAGCACCACCATCCGCTGCCGTCGGGTTTGCCAAAAGTAACACAATTTCATAAACATCTTCACCCATTTCTGTAGACTTCAGTTCAATCTTACTGCTAGCTTTGATGACGGTCGTGCCTCGGTACCACGTGATTTCTGCCGCCGGCTTTGCTTTGCAGACACATCGCATCGTGATGAGTGTGCCGTCTTCGTTGGGAATGATTCGAGGTTTTTCGATGAATGATGGAGCAAAACCATTCTCGTCATCCCCACCTGTAGAAAAATAAACATTTTGTGACGGCGCAACCCGAGAATTTTAGAAATAAATTATTTATTTCATGCTGCTCAAAGCTTAAGCCTGTGCATGCTATTGCTACTGTATGCGTACTAATAAAATGTATGTGTTGTATACCTTGGAAATTGAGAGCAATATTTGCATTACTCTCGCCAAACACATTGAAAGCATTACATCTATAATTTCCACCATCTTCCCTGGTGGGATTTAAAATTTCTAATGTTAAATTATATGTGTCCTTCCCCGTGACTTTTCTGGACATCTTGATTTTGCTTCCGTCTTTAATTTCTTTATCCCCATTATGGAACCAAGCAATATCTGGTAATGGATATGCCTCTAGCACACACTCCATAATTAAAACGTCACCATCTTGTCTGATAGTTGGCTTTTTGGGAAACCTAGGTGCTTTACCATCGGGGATTCTGTTTAAAACAAAAGGTTTGTTATAAGTACAAAACTTTAAGGAAAACATTATCCAGAAAATGAAACTTGACATGTTCTTACTTAGGTTTATCTCCACTTTCAAAGTTAAGGTTTATTTTTGCTATGCCTTCACCATGTTTGTTTTTTGCTATCGCCCTGTACTCTCCTTTATCGGAATCTTCAACGCCTATGATTTCTAGTCGTGCCATATGATATAATATTTGGTCCTCATCTAATGAAATTTTGTATCGACTACTTTCTTTAATTTGTTTTTTACCATGATACCTAAAGTAAGAAATTCAGAACATTATTTTAGAATCATATTCATCAATAAAGTGACCAAAATAGTGAGTTTTATCTTACCATGCGATGGTTGGTTTCGGTTTGCCAACACATCTGCATTCGAATGTGATTTTTGTGCCATCATCCGATTGCCTGATTACTGGTCTCTCCGTAAATGTAGGTTTGATAAAGTCCTCAGGTACGGGAGCTTCGTCGCCTGGTTTGTTAATTAATTCATCAGTAATCATAAAATCGTTTTCAAATGCAACAAATTCATTTGTTGGTATTTTAAAATTTGCAGCTGCTCTTGTGTTGTTCTTTCGTGCCTTCATTTAAGATGTTTTCTTATTAGGTGTTTTGTTTTATAAATTAATATTATTGTTTTTCAGTGCGGTAAGTTAATTGAGGGATGTATAAGAAAAAAGATATGATATTGAATAAGAAAATAGATAAATAAAGGAATCATTTATGCCTACTTTTTATGATCTACGTAATTTAAACTCAATATTAACTTGAACTTTTTTAGTTTGAGGCCTAAATTTATGAATATAATTGCAAGACTAAAATAGCGTACTAGCATTGGCTGTGAAGTTACTTGCGCCTATATTCACTCCAGTACAGCCTTTTAGCATTGGCCTAGTACGCATGACAGTTGCTTTTGTTTATGTTAATGCTGCCTCTGCCAAAGCAAATATTGCAGAAAATATTGACTAACTACAAAAATATGTAAGTACGGCAAGGATAATGTTAAAGTTAAAATAAGCACAGTAGCAGATATTAACATAATGATTGAAGATTTTTGTGAAAGGTTTAGTAGTAGACTTTGTTATTAAAATGATTATGAATAATGTCTGGAAATGTACTGATTATAGAGGCAGTGAGGAAATTATGCTTATAGTGATCAGTGTTGGTTATTATGAATATGAATAAAGTACTGTGTAAAGATGCATGTTCTGTGTATTCTTAAATCTAGTATACTTATATAATATCCATTGAAATTTAGAAAACATCTTAAAATCGAAGTTATATTGACAAAATGTTGTTTTAAGTGTATTATGTAGAGTATTTGACTTTCGAAGGAAATTAGTACATGATTGTACAAGCGTAGCTGCAAATTCTACGTTTATAATTAACAGACAAATTATTACAACTAAAACAAATAATGGATTAGGTACACACAATAAAAAACAATTATGCTATTTAGCTAAATGACTTTTCATTCAAGGGTTTCAAACAACAAGCTTGCAAAATTTAATCTTATTAGAACTATAATATTGAAAAGTTTAAGTTATCAATAGAATACAAAAACCCATGTTGATAGAGCAAAGCTACAAACATAATTTTAATTAAATAAAGGGACGTGGCAATTGATTAAAGGGTTGACTAAATTACATTAAATGATCCAAGTGATTAAGTAAGATTAAAAGAGTTGAACTATCGTATATACTGACATGGGTATAATTTAAAAAAGAAGTAGGTAAAGTACTTACTGTCGAAGTTCAGGCTAATCGTCGCGTTGCTCTCACCGAGCTCGTTTTTAGCGGTCACCCGGTACTTCCCGGCGTCCTCGACGGTCACGTTGAGGATCTCCAGCGAAGCGTGGTACGATTTACCCTCCTTGGTCACTGTCATCTGAAAAAGGAAATTAAATGCCTTTAGCTTCAAATATTTTTCTCATAACAGAATCTTCATAAATAAAGATCGAAAGTATAAAAAAGGAATATGATCAATCATCTAGATTAACCAACGACAACCAGAACATCCGCAGGGAGTTAAGCATTGATGGAAATAGATATAAAACCTGACTGTAAATTGAAATCCAGGCGTACAATATTTGCCAGAACAGAAAAGAAATACATAAACTCCTAATTCAATTAAACAAACACGTAGGTACAATCAGACGGTCTTATTGCTCATACCTCTTTCAAACAACCTTTGCGTAGAAATAGCGATATAAATAGAATTTAATAAAAAAGTGATGTTCTAATTTTATAATCCATCTATCCATCAGCCTGTTTCGTTCACTGCTGGACATAGATAGGCCTTTCCAAGATTTCGCCACTCTTGACGATCCTCCTGGAAGAAATGCCCATACTCACACACGCTGGGCAGGGGGGTTGGTGAACGTGGTGCCGATACCCTCGAACCAGTGACGCCGCTGCCCGTCACAAGTCTGTTTTATATAAGGCCCGGCAATTGGGGATGGATATACAGCCATCAATCGGACCCAACCCAGGCAATGGTGAGCCACCTGTTTGTTCAGTTTGAAAGCAGTCCTCATACTCTCTCCCGGCTTACATCGGGGAGATTTGCGGTTTATGAGTAAGATAGTGTTACCTCCATAATCGGCACCAGCTCTACTACCTGGTAATCGTATGATATTAGCATCTAATTTTATAATGATTCAACTACTCAAACAATAATAGCTTTTAACTGTATTTGACCAACTTTACTAGTTAAGATGAGAATTTTTCACATGAACACGATTATATTTGTGTGGTAATATATTAATGTAGTATTTCGAAAACTTTAACCGCGATAAATAAAAAAAATACGGCAAGTTTTTTACGATCATTGGATATGAGTTTGGCATATAATATACCTATGAAATTGCCGATTTTTATGGATAATTTGAAGAAAACTCAGTACAAACGTTTTCCCATTTATTTTAGGAATGACAAATCAAAATTTTACAAAACAAATTGTATATGAATGAGACAACATTAAGCTAACAGAAACTACAATTAAATTTTTGAAATGTGTCACCTGTTAAAAGTTATTACGAATCTTATCATGAAAACGGATGACACTTAGGACGAACTGTCTTTAAAGACTTAATTTTAGTAATCAGACTGAAAATAAAAACAAAATTTCATACGGATATATAAAAAAAAGTAATGGAAATAGCTATTGATTTAGAGGAATTATGAAATCATGAATCTGTTAGAAAATTTCGGCAATTTCATAGGTAAGGACCCAATTATTAGCACCATGTAAAGAATGTCATCACGAAAAGTTGTATGCCATCAAAAACAAAATTTGTAAAAAAAAACAAGTCTCGCCACTTAGTTCTTCTACTGTAAAAAGTTGTGAGATCCATGTAAATCCAAGTCAGTTAATTTATTCAGTCCCTACTTAAGGGACCTTCTATCTTAAGTTGTTACGTAATTAGCTAACCTAACAACATCTTATAGTGACCATATCAATATTAAATATATATATATATTTTTAGCACCTCTACGTATAAATTTATTATTTATTTATAACATAAAAAAAAACTTATTCTAAACTAAAATTACCTAACAATATAAATTACACTCTTAAACTTAAAAATAACTACAGAAAATATTTCTCTTATGTTTTAAACAAATAGATTGACTTGGCCATCGCATGAAAACACAATGTATTTCACAAGTAATGCATATTATATTAAATTAGATTATTTAGTGCGATTGCCGAGTCAATCTATAGGTATATATACAATGCCTGCTTGGTTACTGAAAATTCAGACTTCTAGTTTTATCCACAACGAAGTTATAGGGTGTCGAAAATGGCCTGAACTGTTTCGAGAAAACGATGGTACGGCTGTGCCACTTTTTAGCTCGACTTTGCGGGGGCATTGCAGTGCCCCCAGATTTGGATAAGAACCAAGGAGATAACTTAGAAATTATCAAAAGTGAGAGAGAAAAGAGATTTGCCTTTAAGCCGTAGAAGCGACAACCTGATGAAATAACGTTCTCTGCCAGGTGCACCCAAATTTCAGATAAAAACAAACCAATCGCAATTATAGATTAACTGTGATATAAAATGAACAAAAACTAGACTAAAAAAGACGCAAAAACAAGGAAAATATATTAAATTAATTATGTTTAATAAAATACCTACAGCTATTTCAAAGTTGCCGCTCTTGGAGTTTAAAACGAGGGTGAAACGTTTTTTGGAAAATAAACCGTTTTACTCAATTAATGAGTTCTTGAATTTAAAGCTAAAGACTGTTCATTTTCTGGTTATACAGTTAAAATATAAATTTATTTTTAATTATGACATTTTTAATTTATTTTTAATTTAAGCCATTATTTTATGTAAATTTTTATAAATTACATTGTGTATGTACATTGTACATATTTTGTATTTCGTGTAAATTTCTTTTATTGACAAACCTTTTATAACGGACATTGTTATATGGTGAATAAATATCTTATTCTTATTCTTAAACATAACAATACCCAAACAAGAAGGCAAAAGTAGACAGGTAACAAACAGAAATAGGCCGAAAGGTCGTCTATTGGACTTGCACCACCTGGACTTAGTCACTCGCCAAATAGAACGGGGTCAAGGCCATCTCTAAATAATTTTAAAACTAGAACAACTTTTAAGAGACTCTATTGTTTTTTGTCTTCAACAATGATATACACAAAATTGTGTAGTTTCTCAGGCTTAAAACAAAATTCTTAATCTTCTTGTAAGAAATATATATCATATTTTCTTTCGAAATTTTTCTGTACGCAATTTTCCTCCCTTTTTTGTAAGAAACTCACATTTACTTTGACTTTGGGTTTTACGGCCAAAATGTATATATTATAATATCATAATTGAGTTTTAGGGCATCACCTGAGTCTGTGTCGCAATAAAATCTTAAGCAATGAGAATGATATTCATAAAGCTTGTAAATTATATCAATTTTGCATAAAACATAAAGCAAGCTTCTGAAGACGAGAGTATAAGTACTGATGATGTACAAATGAGGGCTACCTTATGCCTCGCTCCAGGTGCGAGTTCGAGGGTATTATGGAACCACGTGACGCTGGGCACGGGCGTCGCTTCGATGCGGCACTCGAAGATGAGACGTTTGCCGTCATCCTCTTGCCTGATGGCCGGCTTACGCGCGAAGGTTGGCGCTTTGCCGTCCACTTGCCTGGAATTCAGAAAGAAGGAAATCAGAATCCTCTAGAAGATATAACGCGTTGCCGAGGGTAAGTCCGTGATATAGCAAAGGATTATCAGATCAATTAAAACAAATTACAAGTGAGACAAATAAATATTTTGAAAAAAATTTCTTGGCCCAGGATTGGAACCTGCAACCGACAACAAAAATTCAAAGATATTTTATGAAATTTGTTTCAATTGGTCTTTTCTTGTTGATAATGCACTCTAAATAATATTTAGTCAAGGGTTTTTCACAGGCCATATATTCTTAAGTCTTCGTTTAATGCACATTATATGTAACGGTATAAAAATAATACGTCTTTACCTTTGAAATTGCTGTTTTGTATGAAGAATTTGAAGAAAACGCAGTTTTCAGTACAAACGTTTTTCCATTTATTTGAGGAATGACAAATCTAAATTTTACAAACAAATTGTATATGACTGAGATAACATTAAACTAACAAAAATTACAATTAAATTTTTAAAAAGTGTCCCCTGTTGAAAATTATTAGGAATCTTATTATGAGAACGGATGACACTTAAGACTAACTGTCTTTAAAGACTTAATTTTAGTAATCAAACTGAAAATAAAATCAAAATTTGATACGGAGATATAAAACCTGGAAATCAACTTTCAAACAAAAACAAATAATGAAAATAGCTATTGATTTACAGGAATTATGAAATCATGAATCTGTTAGAATATTTCGGCAACTTCATAGGTAAAGACCTATTATTTCTAGAACGGAAGATAATACGAGTGGGATGTTTGCATACTTCGTATTATTAGTATAACACATATGAAAAATACTCACTTCTGTTTTTCTTCGTCCGCGGCTGAAAAAGATAAAAGTATTTTAAACACAAACACAAATTTATAATTCCATTTCAGCGCAGCGCAGGTCTACTGACATCATTATTTCTGGAGACTTATCTAAAATTGCCCTTGATACATCTTCAACAGAAACTTTGTATTCCACATTTATATAAACTCGAAAATAGTTTCGTTGAAACGCAAAACCGAATGTTCGCAGATCATCTGCCCGGACATGTTTATAATTTAATTTAACCATGTGGTACACATAAACACTGCTCAGAATCGATAGTTGATGATCGCTCTTGGAATATCTTGACTATTTAGAACAGTAAATTGGATTCTTATCTGTTCGTGGAATTTCATTTTAAGTAGTTCTGATTGAGTTTCCTGCATTCCTTACAGAATTATCTCTAAACTTTTCACTCTTTTCACTTAGCAATCGTCTAAGACTTTATTATTTGGCTTTATCTGCCGTTTAGAACATCATCAGTATAATTTGATTTAATCTCGCAGTAAAGTTTATACAGTTTCAATGCAATTTAGTTTTTTTTTGACTTTGAAGTTATTGTCTTGAAGGGTATTTAAGTTTGGGTTATTTCCTAATGATATCGACTTAATTAATAAATAGCAAACCTTGCTTAAAATTTTCAGTCGTTGTTTTATTTCAAGCAAAAACACCCGTTTAAATTTAATAAAATCTAATAAAAGCTTCAAGAAGCGTCAACAATTCTTTTGAAGAGTTAAAAGACTGTTGTCGAAAGTGTCATTGTAATTTTTGTCGAAAGTGTCCAAACGACCTTTACGATCGTCTTTTTGAATAACATTTCTGTCCGCATGACACATTCATTATACTAAATCGTCAGGAACATTCGTCATCGTGTTTACTATTTGTGCAGGTTTTTCGTCAGCAGATTGTCGTCACATTGGTATTTATTCATCCGTCTGACATTCAGTTTCTAACTCTATGTGTTCTCCTGCGATAAATTTTGGCTCAATACTTACGTGTGTAACTAACTGTTCCAAAGATTTTTTCGTCATATTTTATTTCTGTCGATGACTAATACTGTTTGTGATGGTATTTTTATTGAAACAGTGTTGGATTACGTTTCATTTGACATACATTTATGCACTATGATTGACGAAATGTGGTGTCAAGGAAGTACATAATCATTGACCAAAAACTATGATTAAAATATGTAAGCAATGCAACTATACGCACTAGTCTGTTGTAAAATTTAAGAAACTATGAATATATTTTGATACCGTTCTCTTTAGCAGCATACCCAAGAAAGTTCTTTGTGAAAGGCTTACCATAAATCAATGTAATATAATGTATAAATTGTGTATGATAAACAATACGTGTAACATAAACGAATATCAATTAGGGTAAACGGGACCGCATTGTCAGTCTGTCCGTCCGTCGGTCACAGTCACAAGGGATCAACCGTGATATATAACAGTTGAAAATTTCACAGAATACGTGTTACTATGTACATATTTAAATTACATTGGTATATAAGTTGTGATTTGATTATATAGATTGTGTGCTTTGGGCGCAAAACCCTAAAAACGAAGCTTGACCTTAGCCTTACCTAATAATTACACATTCACTAAAAAATATCGGTGCTTACCCGTGCTCCCAGTGGGTGTACCCATTACCTATTCAGAGGTTCAGTATAATTTATTTTACTTGTAAATGCAGTTCAGACTTTGGCCTACCCAAAGACACTATTTACAACACAATCAAATCAGAGAGTTTCAAATACTTTTTCGGTCGATATATAGAACACGAGTCGGGAACGCGTGGAGGTATCGAGTTGAAATTGTAACCATATACTCAAGTCTACAGTCCGTTGAAGCTGTGAAAAAATCAAACTTCCAAGTTAACTTAAGAAACGATAAAGCCGTTTATGCCGCAAAAAACGCACGTTTGACAAACTCAAGGGAATCAAAATTTACAGGGCATTTTTCGTTGACCTGTAACTATTAAATTTGGCAAGTAATACCGTTTTATACTACAAGTATAGAGAAAAATCTGAAAACTATACATTTGTACATAAATTAAATAATAAAAAATATAGTTTTTAACGGAACCCTTAGTGGGCGAGTCCGACTCGCACTTGTCTGGTTTTTTTTAACTATATTTTTAGAAAGACATCCATAATTCTTTACCCAAAATTACCCAACACAAGTCGGCAAGAGTTAGAGACGTCAATCCATTCTGAAAACAGAGCTCGTCTGCAATGTGTCCCTTTGCCAGGGAATGGCTGATTGAAAGCAATGTGAACTTTGACAATTAAAACATGAATGATAGGTCAGGGATGGGTAATGTTTTGTTTTTCCAACGACTTCTATTCAGGGGCTCTACTGAACTTCAACTAATGCTCAATTACCGTGTAACTATAAGTTTTAAACGTAATATAATTTTGTTTTAGTAAGTATGTATGTGCGTGGTTAGTTTCGTTTTAATCGGTTTTGAAATATGGGCTCTGAATCGCTTTTTTCGTGAAATTAACACTCTTTAGGGCTCCATAGCTCAAAATGAAAAATCGAAACCCTTTGTTGTCCCTGTCGAGAGCCCTTTTCTCGGGCCTAGTTAGAGATATTAAGCTGAAACTTATAACTATTACAGAAGTTGACGCCCCCGGGATGCTGTTAAAAAATCAGCTTTCTTACTTTAAGCGGAAAAAAGTTATTGAACTTTACGTAACCAATTGAATACAAATGCTCACCATGAAAACCTATGAGTTACTTCCAGTTGACTTCAAAACGGGGGTAACTTTTTACCTCGGTACAAAATGCACATCATAATATTGTTTTCCTTACTTTTGAATAAACAGTATGCAATGAATGTGTTTTAAAGCAATTTGCGGAAAGAGTTTATTAATAATAAAGTCTTCACAAAAAAAACCTGTATTTTAATGTATTACATTTTGTTTGCATTACAATAACAAACTTAAAAGCGTGTTTACAGTTGTAATGTAATGCAGCTAAAATGTAACGCATAAAATTTAATAATTTTCATGAGATCACCTAACTATTAACGAGCAGTTTGCGCGAATTGCTATAAAACGCATTTATTGCAAACTTTATATTCAAAAGTAAGGAAAACAATATTATGATGTGCATTCTGCACCGAGATCCTCCTACCACCTGAAAACTTACACCCGTCTAACGAAAAAAACTGAAAATTACTAATATTTTGGTAAATAAAATTGGTAATTTATAATTATAAGTTATAACTCGTGAAATACTTTTGTGTTTTAAGAGGTATGTGCGAAATCCTCAGGGCACGAGCTCGTCTCTCACTTGCTCAGTTTTATTTAAAAGTTATTCAGTTGTAATAAAATTTAAAGTTAATGGTCTACAATTAAAAATACACATGATATTATTTTTTTTTCACATCTACAGACTCTTTAGATACTTTTAAACGAACATACAGACAGAAAGTACGGTACATCTTTACGACGTGATTGCGTTATTTATTTTCTCGAGTTTGTTGTAAATATATATATTTTTTACCGTTTCCTTAGCTAGAATCTTTGTTCTACAATTGCGGCCTTCAGAAGCAGAGTGGCCCATCTTTTAGAGACACAATTAATTTCAATTGTGTCTAAGAAAGATAAGCTACTCTGGGTTCTGAAGCCCTCAATTTTATAGCGAAAAGCGTAGATGAACATACAGAAAACCTATAGTATCATCGTGATAATTTTACTCCCTTGTACCGCCTTAGAATCAACATGGTTACCCTAAAATACGAAATTCCTTAACTACGTCAAACGTGCAAAAGAAGAACTCACGACTAAAGTTAAGGTTGATGGAGGCGGCCACCTCGCCCATCTTGTTCTTAGCCTTAACTTTGTACAAGCCCGCGTCGGTCTCGATCACGTCATCCAGCTCAAGCACCACCAGGAACTTGTTGTTGGCGATGCTCTGGATCCTGGAAGATAACATTTCATTTATTTATTTCATTAAAAGTACATCATCATCATTGGGGGCCATCTTCATAATGAAGTTTGGAAGTCAGTAGGGAAAATTTCTTGCGATCTGTTGTTTTATCCTTAAAGCTTCTGAATCTTTTTGGTCCCGTCCAATCTTTGATGTCATCCATCCATTTGTGACGTTAACGTTCTGGTGCTCTTTTTCTGGGAATCTTGCCCTCAAGGATCAACCTTGGAAATAGAGGGAACCTCTTTGCAAATGCCGGAAAAAGGCGGTCTTTCTTTTCATGACCCTTGTTTGCGAGTTTATAAGACCGAGCTTCTCAGGCGTTGTGAACGTCCCAAAAGAAACATTGATATGGCATCGCGTAAGAGGGATAACTGACCTTGAAAGCTACAAGTCCAGAAAGTCCAAATTATACAATTTAAGACTAAGATCCGACTTAATTAATAAAGTATGCAAAGAAGAAAATTGAAATTTGTAGTCAAACTGAAGGTATTATAACTACAAATGAGTTTCCTTGTTTATTTTTAAAGAATTTTAGTAATTATGATTGTAATTATTTATTCAAGTAAATTTGAGCGCGTTTGCAGCTTGATTTTCCTTGGAACGACAGAGAGATCACTATGGAACGAGTCCTGTGGAAAAGTGAAACGCACGCATCAATCAATCACGTCACTAGGAGTAGTTGTTGTTTTAATTCCTAGTTCAAACCATATGAACCATACTTTACGTATCTGCCCCCTGGCCTAGAGTTCTGGATTAGGGCGCATAAAAAGCTAAATGAGCTACATAAATACTAATAAAAACAAAGTAGTATGAAAGTACAGGTGGTAAAAGTACAAGTATAGGTGGTAGAGCTGATGCCGGGCTCGACTGTGGAGGTACCACCATCTTACTCGTGAATCCTCCAGAAGTTATTCGGGGGAGAGTAAAAGGACAGCTCTCAGACAAAACCAGGCGGCCCACCATTGCCTGGGCCCGATGGATGGCGGTATATCCATCGGCAATATATATTGCCGGGCCTTATTTAACAAACTAGTGACGGGCAGCGGCGTCATTAGTGCAAATGTTTCGGCGCCGCGCTCACCAACCCGCTTGCCCAGCGTGTGTGAGTATGGGCATTTCTTCCGGGAGGACCGCCAAGAGTGGCGAAATCCTGGAAAGGTCTATGTACAGCAGTGGACGAAACAGGCTGATGAATGGATGAAGTAAGAAAAGTCGTGTCTGTACATTTAATATTTTCGGAAAATTTTAAATGATTTGGGTTATTAGTATTGTACTGGGATCAAAATCACAATTTATAAAGCGAAAAGGAGAAATAAAATAAACTTTACCTTTTACACAGTCTCGGTAACCTTTAACTACCTGCTCTGAATAGCAGGCATTCTATTATAGTAAGAAACCCTGAAGTGTCTATAAAAAAGTGCAAACACAAGCCATGAAAAAAAAACTAGAGCAATTTTTTTATGTAGCCTCTCATAGTCCCACTGCTAGGCAAAGCATAATATTGCTGAAACCACAAATCGCGGTCCTATGCTACATCCAAAATATTAATATGAGGTTCCAATTAATGTTAATTTTAATCTTCCTTAATATACGAGAACAAATAGTACCCTATTTATAGTTCAAGGTCATTTCAACTAAGCTAGATTTTAAACCATCTTTATTAGTAAACCGTCAAGATTTACTGTAATTCGTAACACATGGCTTCTTGCGATAAACCTCGAGAAATAGAATGCTGAGTTAATTATCTAGAAAATCTAGGACACGTTGCAATAAATTATAAAGGCCTTTTGGACCTGACTCATGACTTTATGTCCCATACTGATCACTGTAAAGAAAATGAAACTGTGCCAAGTGGGCCAGTTAACCAACAAACATCTATGTTTGCACTTGCAGAGAGTTGCTATGCACTATCCATTAGAAGGAAGTATTAGTAAAAACAAATCATAAAGTATCTTCAAGGTGATCGCTTCGACTATTGACCTAATATTTGTAGTTGGCAACACTCGTGCTCATTGTCATTTGATGCTCTTCGGGTAGTCTACCAAACTCTACTGCTGATCTTGAGATGAATAGACGATGTTACAGACTCATGTTTAAAGGGTGCCTAGGCTTGTCTCAATTAACACGTTTATTGTCTACAGAGAGTACATTAACGCTTTAGTCCAAATTAGTCGAAAGTGAGGCATTGGGCATATAGAGAGGAGGAAAAAGTGAAGGTGCATAAGTTAAAGCTCGACCGGGCCGCCTTATGAGGATGTATCCCGACCAAACAGGCGACTTATTGGAGAAGGGCAAAGTAAAAAGTACCCAGAATAGAACAGCTTGTATGAATGTAGAATAAGCAAAAGATGTGTCAGGATCGTAGCAGATGGAAATGTGTAGTCTCTGCCTACCCCTCTGGGAGACAGACGTGAGTATATGTATGTATGTAGACGATATTGAATTCATACATAATGTTGTTTTCCCTATCTCGAGGTGTCTTTAGTATTAGAATATTTTCCTATTTTCACAGACCCCGTGTGAATTCCTGTGTGATCACGCGCGCCTCGTGGAGGGTCACGGTTTTATGAGAATGAGTTTAATTTTTAATTTCGACGTTCATAGTTTTTAATTTCCTTATCATTTTGCAACACTTTATTATTCGCTGTGTGTATTACAGTGTGACGGGTTCATCCATCCATCCATCCATCACATAGTTGTCCACTGCTGGGCATAGGCCTTTCCAATATTTCGCCACACTTGGCAGTCCTCCGTCTTCCTTATCTTAAGCTATCACAAAAAGAAAAATGCCGAACATCTTCTCAATAGTCAACCAATAATGTAAACAATGCAAAAAGGCAATTGTTAACACCGTTTTAAATATATCATAAGTATTTTTTTATTATTTTGGTTACTACAATTACAAGTACACTGAAATAAATGTTTTTGTTGCTTCTAAATCAAGGCGTCATATTTATAGGCCAGGGGAAAAGAAAAAAATCACGTTTTTGCATTTTTGTTCTCTATTAATAGCTTCATAAACCCTCAAAAAACACACTCTTAAGTCCTGTAGAAAATGTACAGGATGTAGAAAATGTATTAGAAATGTTGCTAATTTTTTGGTACAACCTGGTGTGATCCCACATCAGGGACTCAGAGACTTTTAACGTGTTAAGAGGACATGCCACGCTTGCAAGGGTCACTGTTACTCCATGCGGAACGCCTCGCAGTGCGAGAGGGACGGATTCCGGAAAAAGTAGCAAAACGTCGGTTTTAAATTAATATAAAATTAACTAAAATTGCTATCAAAATTTCCAACAAAAAAAATTTTGATATCGTTAAAATCTATCTAATAAAATATTGTTCAGGTCTGTATGTCATTCCTATTTGTCATACTATGAAAAAAAGTGTAGAAGAAGACCTCATTTCAATAATTATTTCTATCGAGCGAAAGTTACGCAATCGCGTTTCTGTACTGAACAAAACTAAAAAAAAGTTCCGAAATTTATATACTGATTTATCAATTTAGTGGCTTCATCTGAAAAGCATGTAAATAACTTCAAAAAGTGCAATTTTTATCGAAATAGCCCCATACTGAAACTGAAAACTGAAATATGTTCGGTAAAACAATTTTAAATAATATCAGTCAAAAGAAAATGTCAATAACACTGAATATTTAGCCAAGAAAAATCATACGAGTATGTTATTTATATGGAGAGTGCCCATATCAAGGCAAACCTTATTGTTGTTGCAAAAAAGCCAAAATAGCTAGGTTACAGATTGGTACATGCCGATTGATGAATCAAACATATAAAATTTGGTATGCTTGTACGAGTATATGATAGAATATAATGATTTGTAAGACATAGTTATAATAGAAAAGCATTAACAACTTCGATGTTTGTGAACCTGGTATGTTGTAATCACAGACATTCAATACAAATGGAAGGTTTAATAATGTCAAAATAAATAAAAATGTCTTAAATATGAACGAGGAAAAATGTGAATTAAGAAATTGAAAGCGCTATACAGAAAATTCAGATTCAAAAGAGAAATGAAAGACGCAATTATTCAATTTGTCTTGGAAGAATGTAAATTTCAATTAAATCTAAAGAACCAATCTCTTGAAGCTCAGCCAAATTACTACATCAAAAACAATGAAAGTCTTCAGGGTCACATGCGATGCGAGTAAGTTCTTTGAACCCCAAAAAACCTGATAGGAAATGTCAAACTATTATCCTTATTTACCTATGCTTATATTATTATATGACACGTATGACACGAGCCTTAGTCGTAAAATGCAGTTTGTTTAAAGATAAATATATGTGAAAGAACCGCAAACAGTCATTGCAACAACACCTCTTAATCCGTATAAAGTATTTTGGTTATAAACAATTCACAGATAGACAAAGAATATTTGAACAGTGACGAACAGTAAAGTAATTGATCTGATATTCAGATTGATAGAAGGATGAGTCACAACGACGGATTGGACACAAAGGTCACAACAATGGCCATTCGTAAAGATTTATTGTTAATTAAGTAAATGGCAGCGGTCGCGCAGCATCACTGACGCTTGCTTTTTATACTGGTTGGTCTATTTATTACAGCAAAGATACAATCACTGAATTATTTTCGTTGCTAGTTCTCTTACTCTGTAAATTCAGTTTTTTTCTGAAATCTTGTTATTCTCACCAGAAAACTGACAACGTTATGAATGTTGTAATTGTAACTGTGCTGAATTTACACATAAATAACAAAAATCTTTAATTTAGTTACTGAACTATCCTACTAAGGGCTGGTTTAACCAGCCTCTAATAATTGTGTACTCGTACATAACCTTAACATTAACTAAATAAATAAATCTGTCACATTTTAGCCGTTTGAAAATGGTGTAAGTGGGTAGTTTTGGATAGTTTAAACCTTTTAAACTCTTGTCAAGAAATAGGTGACGGAAAGAAGATGACTTGGCCTATAAAATTAAGCAAAAAGTGTACCTACTGCATATATCCTAATTCGTATTTATAGCTTCTTCGATATAAGAAAATTGTTATAGGCCCATCAAGATTGTCAATATTGATGAAACACAATGACCAGTGTTGCTATGACTGACATGACTACCGAAACACTTGACATTAACCAAATATTGGAAGAAACAGGAATCAACTTACTTAAACTTAGTCCTATTATCCTCCTTGAGCAGCTCATCGCTCCTGTACCAGCAGATCTCCGGCTTCGGAGACGCCAGCAGCTGGCACTCGAAGATGAGCTTGTTCCCTTCATCTTCTTGCCTGAGCTGCGGCTTCTGCGTGAAGCTGGGGGCTAAATCGTCTGTGACCCCCATTTCGTTAATTGTGGTACATCACCAAAGGGCCGTGGCCAACTGTTCAGCCACGAGAAAAGTGAAGAGAGGGTGTCTCTTCAACCTGCGAAACAAAAACAAAACAAATTCAATCAAACGTAAATACAACAGGGGTAGAACAAGAAGATACGATGTGTATTTAAAAAGATATATTCCGTTAGGGTTTTAGAATTAAATTATTTGTTAATCCTTAACGTCGAGATTGGTTTCCTTAAGTGAACAACTGCAAATTAAGTTGATGAAAAATACGTTCTAAGACTTTTCTGGTGTAAATAGAAGTAAAACTTATGCTACGCCCATACTATTTAGTATTTATGTGACTGCGTTTGTATTTCAAAACAATTTACTGTTTGCAGTTCGAGATTTATGAGATCGTCTGCTTATGTTTAGCTGGTAAATATAAGAATAAGTCTAGGATGTATTGTTAAACGTTGCTAAAAATATACTTAATAAATAATCACCAAAACAAGAGTAGGTACCTTCTGTTTTACAATAGAAACAACCAATTAAAAACTCTAAAACAGATAAATCCTCAGATCTATCTGATGATAAGCTTTGCCCTAAAAAACCAGACATCAACTGTTGCATCATATTGATTCATACCAAAAATTATACCTATAGGTATATAATAGAGTCTAAGTACTTGGAGTACATATAAATGCAACTCTTGGCTTATTCAAAATCTCTCCGCGCCATTTCTGACTCATACATACAAAGCTCGGTCAGCGCCATCTAGCGACAAGGTGAAGTGTAAATGTGTGGGTGTCCAGTGTTAAAACTTTCAGATGTAGCGAAACGTCCACGCTATTTCTGTAACGAAGGCCTTCAGCTGCGCAGAGCTTCAGCGCAAACGGTAAAATAACTCTGTTTGACGCAGATCTTTTATAACTTGCAGCGGTCGTAACTTCCGTCGGTTACCCAACACCTGATATTTGGAATTTTCTTTACTTCATACCTTATTTCAAGCTTTATTTCCACTATCCATAATAAAATCTTATTGTTGAAAATTATTTGTTCCATCTAATGAAAATAATTTCAAAAGTTACATTTTCTCGTACCCCGACAGTGTTTTTGAAGCAAATGTTTAGATTAATTAAGTAAGAAAAAATAATTTTGATATCAATTATGTTATTAAAAAGTAGGAGTTACACTACCAATCTACGTACCAAAATCAATAAAAAAATCCAATTGGAGCACAAATCACTGTCTACAACGATCACAAAACACTTGGTCTTCTTAATATGGAACTTGATGCGGAAGTCGATCGAGAACTTGACGAAGGTTAAGAGATTATCAATTCGGAGAGGTTTCGGGCAATTGTCGCCGGCGGCGGGACGCGTCGGGTCGTTTTCGAAATCGTAACTACACTATGAAAGTTTTGGCTTGAAGCCCAGGCGAGAGCGCGGTATGCGCGTGGGCAGAGCTCACTGCAGGTCTCAAAGACGTGACGTGGCTGATGCAGAGGTGTTTTCCGCTGAAGATAGATGCTGATCTAATAGGTGGGAATATTGAATAGATATTGTCACAATTCTAATGTAACTCTCTAAGTAGGTAGAGCTTCTTTTATCAAAGGGCTGTTGCAGAGTATTAAGTATCATTAGTCATTCATGTTTCTTGAATTTACAGCTCATTAATTTGTCGTCGTAAATTTTCGTTACCTGTTGATTCAAGTTACTTTAAATAAAAAAGTTTACGATCTAACAAGAATAAATTGTCTGCATTTATTTCTTAGAAAGTGCCTTTAGCTGTCTTACTTGCAATTTTAATTTTAATTCGATGAATTCAGATATCAGTTTGTATCAAATTAAAACTTTCATACTAAATATTCCTACCTACAAGTATGTTAGGTAATTTACAATTTCTGAAATTAAAGTTCTCAGATTGTTTCGAGTTTATATCATTCTGTCTATCTATTACATCGCCTTGGCAACAATGTGATAAAGAAAAAAAAATTCCATCCTATTTTAAAATCATTTATAGAATGTTATCAAAGATTGCATTTATTTCATTCTATTTACTGTTCTTTTGAGATTTTTGAATATTATAATGGCTTTTTTATTGTGATAATGATAAAGCTTGTTTACGTTATAGACAACCTCCATTTGCCATTAGGTACGTAAAGAGCAGTTTCGTTGTAAAAAAACTCACTTCGTTTGAAATTGAGACAGTAATACATAATGGGTAAGAAACTAAATGATGTTAAAACTGTTCATCTCATCAGAATCATATGTAATTCTTTTTTACAGATGATTTAATTGATGCATATGTGTTGTAAGAACGTCTCTTTCTTTTGGCTCATGTATATGAGTGTTGAAAGATATATAAATAACTTTTAAATTTTATCTACTACGTAGATAGATAGAGAGATCTAGTAGACAGAGTAACAATTGCATGTTTTACCAACAGACGATTCAGTTTCAGAAAACTTTATCTTTTAAATAACACTAGTAGAATAGTCTGATTCATAAAATCACAGATTATCTTCAGTCTTTTGGATGACTACCAGAAGACTAACAGTTTTGCCATTTTCTGATTCCATCAGACGTGGATTAGTATTTGGCTACTTGTCAATGAGCACATACCTATGTGCATACTATTTTCTTCTAGGGTGGTAGTTAGAGACTTCAGATATCTATCTGCTATAATACATCTTTCACTTCTCCATTCATAAAGACAGGTCTAGTAAACTATGGTGTATGATAAAGTTAAATTGTAGGTTTGATGAGCAGATTGTGGGAATTATGAATACGTCATCCATCAGCCTCGTTCATCCGCTGCTGGACATAGGCCTTTCGAAGGTATCGGTGCTCCTAGCGGTCCTCCAGGAAGTAATGCCTATACTCGCACACGCTGTACGGATACGTGTAGTCAAAAGCGAGTTAAGTAACCAGTTTGGGTTAATACAAAAATACATACCTATACATTAATTATTATAAGTACGAGTATTTCCCATTTCAGAGATCGGTCGTCAGTTTAATTCTTAAGAATAAAGTTTTTTTTGCATCCTATGAGCTTACGCTTGGCTATTACGACGCCTGACTTAGGATGAAGCATGCTCGCCCAGAAACTGGGAAAGTGACACTAAACGAGACGTGAATCAGTCTTACCAGTGACTTTCTCAAAAATCTACGGAAATCGGTAACGGACAAATGACTGATTTAATGCACTGTAACCACGCCTCCAGTACGGCTACTCATGACGTCATGCCTCAACACGACAAGACAATGATAAAACAATCGTCGTGAGGGCAGTGACAAGACACGGCCGAAGCGTACCACCAAAAAATAAGTGCCTACATCGTTGCTGCAGACAGAGCTAAGATCCTATGCCCTTATGAGCCTCAATAACAAAAAGACATGGATTTTTGGCTTCCTTTTTATAATCCCTTAGTTGCCTTTTACGATATTCACGAGAAGATATGAAATGATAATATTCTTTTTATATATGACATTGCCACACGCCACGAACGTTTGCACTAGGCCTGTTAACTTATTTTTTTTATTGACCGTACGACTAAAGTTTATCAATATCTGGATTTGCTAATAAGCCGTGTAGGCCGTGATGTACGGGCGATAGATTTTAGGTGAGGCAGATTTTAGAGAGCGCTCGCTCGCTTTGGTAAGCCGTCAAGTATGTGTACTATTATGAAAATAATACTTGAATTGTAATTTTTGACTAAAAAAGGTGAACTTTCGGGAGAAAGAGTCAAATAAAAAGCTCAACGTCTCGTACAAGACCATTCCAATGATTTAGAAAACTATTTGGTTTAGGAACATGTACAACCTGAATCTCTCTACTCAATCTCTTTACATTTTTGAGGAATCAGTCTCAACTTATCCGACGTCAATGGAGGGAACAATTTGGACTTTCTGTTAACCCATCAAAACACAAGTCATGATAGTCAACAATAGAGCTCTCACAAACAAATCAGACTCCAGCTTGCTTCCATCAGTCTGTTTAAATGGCAAACCTCTGAAGTTCTATAGGTCGGTAAAAAAAACTTGGCGCTCTATATCTACTCTATCTCATGGCATGTAGCTGAACATGGCAAAAAGATCTTTGGATCAATACACACTTTTAAGCGCATGCAAAGATTTTTACCGTTTTCTGCTAAGATCATAGTCGCTAATTTACTCTTGCTCCCCCTTTTAGACTATGTGAATGTGTGTTACCCTAACTTCACTGAAGGATTGCCGAAAAAGCTTAATGGTGTACTTAATTTGTTTATACGGTACATTTTTGGCCTTTGTAAGTACGACCGTATGTCGCAATCCCGTTCTGATCTTAACTGGCTTAATATCCGAAATCGTCGTAACGCTCACATTCTAACGCTTCTTTGGAATATCCTCAATGATCCCCTCGCCCCCACTTACCTAGAAGAAAGGTTCATTTCCAATGATTCCCTTGGTCGCCATCATCGCCCAAAGAACCATTTACATTAGCGCACTCGGACACATAAGACTGGTATGTTTACAAATTCTTTCACAGTTTCCGCAATACGTCTTTTGTTTGGATAGTTTACCGCTCGTCATTTAAGAGACTCCACCGATAGTCTTTAAAAATAGAGTCCTGGAGTACTTTTTTTGCGACTGCGTCACTGGTGCGAGAGTTTAGGCACCGCCCTTACCAACCCGTCTGCCCAGCGTGTGTGAGTATGGGCATCACTTCCAAGTGGACCACCAAGAGTGGCAAAATCTTGGCAAGGCCTATCTATCTCCAGCAGTGGACGAAGACAGGTAGATGGAAGAATTAATGGAGTGATTACCATAGGGAGGGAAGAGGGAAGACACGGCACAAAGTGAAGTGGCCTTTATTTAAGAAATGTATAAATCTGGCACAGCTTTATCAGCATCACAGCCTTTTCGATAAAATCCTATTTTCCTTTTGTACCATGTCACTTTATCTTAATTTATATAAAAGGTACCCTTATGTTATGATTCTAATGCTTTGCTTTTTATTTTTAAATATATTGCCATCCAGAAGCAATTCTTTGACCACTTTTAATGCATCTGAATCTATTATCAAAATCTTAATAATTTACGGCAGTGATATTATTTATCCACGATCACCAAACGGATGTAAGTATTTTGACTTCAAAACCGAGCACCTGATCCAAACGTTCAAATTCTAGCAGTCAAACCAAATAAATAGACTTCCTACTCACTGTGTTGCCACCCACTTCCAATCGTTCAAGAACGTATTCGAAGTTTTCTTAGATATTGCCTCTTACTGTATTTGAAATAAAAAACAACACTTTGAATGATTGATTGTTATGTAAACTATCAGAAACTTTACCAGTATACATAGTCCTACGTTCAAGTCTGTATTTCAAAGTCGTTTACTGTGACTGTTATGTCTACCTACTACTATCCCGACACACATATATCGCATCTAATTGCGAACTTTTTGGTAAGCATTATTACGAAAATATTTATTATACTATAGTTTAAATATTCAATATATATAAATATTCTATATTTCAAAGTAAGACAACAATCACAAGAGTAAAAAAAGAAAATATTACGAATATTCATCAAAATCCTGATTAAAAATCAAAATTGAAAATATTTCGGAAGCAATTCAGAAAAAAATGTCCAGCGCTTTTTGTTTAAATTAAATGCTCGTACTTGTCCATAAAATTATGGTGCTAAAAAGTTAAAATTTTGTGTTTTTTTTTACTTTGGAAAAAAATATATAAGTTGCACCAACTCTTGAGCTCAAACCATACGATATAGAACTATAAATTCCTAGATAATTCCAGTACAAGTGCTTCCAGTCTTCAAAGTGTTTCTAATCATACGCCTGTAAAACTGAAGAACCAACATGTGATCAATACAGCAAGATATCTCGCGATTTGGCACCAAAATGTGCGCACGCACAGACGTTGCTGACCGATGACTCACCTCGAACATGACCGGCAATTAGTCGAATATCCCACTATTATTAATCACGAGGTGCTATTTACGTATAAATATCGTTAATCAGTTATATCCTGTCACGTGCTAGGTGCACCGGGTTCAGAAGATATTACAGAAGTATTTGGAGGAAATGACGGTACTAAGCTCATGTTTTAGTACATTTTCAGTAGCCTATTCCTAGTAGCCTAGCCTAAGTCGCGAGGATCAAAAATTGTACAAAAATTTAAGATTTCATTCTCGAAAAAGTTAAGACAGAAATGAGAAGCAGATGTTCAAAGGCAACGAAAAATTCTCAGGGTCGCAGAAGATGTAGCTGAGATGGGTGGAAAGCTCAGTTGGAAAGGGAGGCTTGAAAGATATTGAAAGTTGATAGCTATTGAAAGAATTAGATAAAGGCTAGCTTGAAAGCTGTTGAAAGAATTAGATAAAGGCTACTTTGAGGCGGTAAAATAAATGATGTGAATCAAAATTCGAGTTCACAAGAAAATTGTGTTTTTTTTTGTTGGCAGCCTCTCACAATAAACTAGTCATAATAATGACTCAACAATTCGTGCAACTCGAGAAAATTATATGCCTGATGGAAATGGAGATATTTCTTGAAATGAAACCACAAAGAAAATAAACGGCATAAATGAAAAAATAAATAGCTGCCCCAGCAAAATTTACAGTAGGTTTTTAAAAATATACGTAGTATAGAAACGTTGTTTTTTTTATTTCGGTAGATATATTTCTTTAGGAGAGTTATTCAGTGTGATCAGTAGATGATGTGATTTTACTTATTAGAGACTAGAAGTGAGTGTCTTTCAATCAATGTATGATTTACTTGCGCGTTTCTTACGGTTGAATCTTTGAGTAGTATTGACAGTTTTCAGAGCTTGGCGGTTATTTTGTCGACACCCCTTACACCCTATATGTTTAATATATCACTATGATGATGACATAGGAAGGCATCAAAATCCATTGAGTGCTTTTCGAATTAAAACGGAACATAGAGACAGACAAAAATTTTAATAATTGTAGTTTTCGCCTCAGTACAATACTGATAACCATTTCATTTAAAATTTTGCAAAAATATTCAATGTACAGACACGACTTTTTTCCCACTTTATTATTAGTAAAGATGCCTGTATATTTACGTGAATCTAAAATATTGAATTACAATTTACAATTTGTACATTGTAATATTACTAATTAATGAAATAAAATCTGGCAACATGTATATGATAGATAACGTTTCGGCCAACCCGTCCACAATCCCCTTTGATTGTATCAAGAACTCCATTGTTTATACAGGGTATTTAGATAGCTGCCCACGCGCATGTATCACGATCATAGTCGTGATCTATTGGCTACTGTCATTTTATTTCGAGATTCAAACAATGAGAAGCATTTCCTCTTGCGAAGTATGTTTACTTTTGAACCTCTCCGATGTTTTCAGGCAAAATTGGCTGGCTACAAGCAAATGTTTTAGTGGGAGTCAATGAGTAACGAACAAATATTGTTTTTTGTATGTAGTACTTATAAATAGACTTGTCACAACACGTTCCCGTATGACACGAGTCTGGGCATTTCTTCAAGGAGGACCGCCAAGAGTGGTGAAATCTTGGATAGGCCTATGTCCAGCAGTGGACGAAACAGGCTGATGGATAGATGGACGAGTCCCCGGGGAGCTTGGAGTGTTTCGGGTGTTAACCACTGTCTTAATGATACTATTTCAGTCTGCCTAGTTAACTTGCATCTCCTTTTTTTTAATATTTACGGTTCCAATACCATTATGAGGAATAGCTTTCCTTAACTGGTTTTAATTGACAGATTTTAAAATAAGCGTATAGTTATCTTATTAAATTTAAAAAGGGATATCTCTTCAGTGACGTCATCATCCCACATTTCTTTAGGTATAGTTATTTATTTAATTTTATTATATTTTATTTTATTTAAAAATATATATTTTCCATGCTTAACTTTAATCATGTAGTTATATAATGTTAGTTATGGAAGAGCGGAGCCTCCTAAGACAGGTATTTTTTAGTTAAAAGGGGACTCCAAAACCTTGTTAAAAATGTATGAGTAAGTTATGGTAAATAAGTTATTTTGTATTTGTATTTATTTTTCTTGAACGCATTTACAGTTTGACATGGAACCGACCATCTATATACCTTTAATTTATGCAGCCAAATTCTTACTGAAGACTCGGTAAGTACTCAGGAACACGGTTCGATGACCTTTTTGTGAAATTCGTAAACTATTCTTTTCGTGTTTATTACAAACGCAAGCCCAGTCCCGAGACACTTACTATAGGACGTCAGGATTTTATTCTGCGAAATTAGCAAAAAGTGTTATCGATCCGTGTTACTTATAGCCTCCAGTATGAGTTTGGCTGTATACATTAAAGTCACCTTATATATTTAGTTAATACTAAAAATGCTTATAAAATGGGTTTAAAAACACGAAATTATCAAAATTACATTCCTAAATTGATTTATTTAGTAAAAAAGCAGACAGAAATAGCACATTGAAGTTTAAACACAACCGAATTACGTTTTATCTCCTCGTACTCATAGATAGAAAATACATGATGTACTCGAGTAACTGGGCCGAGTTGGACACTGACCTAAAAATTTGAAATGATTTTTCAACGATTTCATCGAATTCAAAATTTTACAACACAAAGCCAATATCGAAGTACGATAGTAAGACTTGCTTTAAATTTTTTAATAATATTTAGATTCTATCAAAAACGTTAATAAAACCAGGAACATATCTAAAGGAAATTAATGTTTACCGAAAACGTTTATGTAACAGAATTTATTGAGTCAATAAACGTATTTTTGCGTTTTCAGTTGGCAAAACATTTCAAGTCGTACCGTTGTTGCGCACGCGCCGGTCCGTAAACCCGCTAGTTAATGAAACGTAACTCATAGCCCATTAACGACTTTACAGAACCGACAGTAAAATTCGAAATGAGTGGTTATGGTTGTTTCATATAACCAGCACTCCCTATCCACTAAAGTTTACATAAAGTACGTTTCGGTAGGACATGTACCCCCGGGGGGTGTCAGAGGTATTACCGAGTGACGACTGTCATTGGAATACTCAACACTTTGTACACCCTAAACATTATTAATTATTAGTCACCGTATTTGTTTCTTATACAGGTTGAAAATGAACCCTCTGGCTTTATTGAACTCAATGAATCATAATCACTAATAGAACATAAGACATAAAAAAAGGAATTTTTTTTTGTTTTTAAATTTTGAAAAAAAACGGTCAGTTTGCGCGCTGAGACATGTGACTGACAATAAGACGTACATATTCCCGGCGGTAAATAATGCACATAGGCTATGTACACATAGGTTTTGTAGAGCGTCGTCTCTGTCACCAGAGTATTAGTGCTTCTTTGGAGGTCGATATCTTTTTTTCAAATTATGAAACACTAGCTTTTGTCCGCGGCTCCGCCTGCGTGTTATTCGGTTTAACGACATGCTTTTTTCCGGGATAAAAAGTAGCCTTTGTGTTAAGTTAGGGTACACACACACACACACACACAAACTTTCGCATTTATAATATTAGTGTGATTTGATTAGTGTGATGACAAAAGTAACAAAACTTGTATTTTTTATTTCGAACATAGAACCAACATAGAACAGTTTCCTTTGTATAGCTAGAGGGTTCATTTTCAACCGTTTCAAACATAGAACCAACATAGAACAGTTTCCTTTGTATAGCTAGAGGGTTCATTTTCAACCGTTTCAAACATAGAACCAACATAGAACAGTTTCCTTTGTTATAGCTAGAGGGTTCATTTTCAACCGTTTCAAACATAGAACCAACATAGAACAGTTTCCTTTGTATAGCTAGAGGGTTCATTTTCAACCGTTTCAAACATAGAACCAACATAGAACAGTTTCCTTTGTATAGCTAGAGGGTTCATTTTCAACCGTTTCAAACATAGAACCAACATAGAACAGTTTCCTTTGTATAGCTAGAGGGTTCATTTTCAACCGTTTCAGACATAGAACCAACATAGAACAGTTTCCTTTGTTATAGCTAGAGGGTTCATTTTCAACCGTTTCAAACATAGAACCAACATAGAACAGTTTCCTTTGTTATAGCTAGAGGGTTCATTTTCAACCGTTTCAAACATAGAACCAACATAGAACAGTTTCCTTTGTATAGCTAGAGGGTTCATTTTCAACCGTTTCAAACATAGAACCAACATAGAACAGTTTCCTTTGTATAGCTAGAGGGTTCATTTTCAACCGTTTCAAACATAGAACCAACATAGAACAGTTTCCTTTGTATAGCTAGACGGTTCATTTTCAACCGTTTCAAACATAGAACCAACATAGAACAGTTTCCTTTGTTATAGCTAGAGGGTTCATTTTCAACCGTTTCAAACATAGAACCAACATAGAACAGTTTCCTTTGTTATAGCTAGAGGGTTCATTTTCAACCGTTTCAAACATAGAACCAACATAGAACAGTTTCCTTTATATAGCTAGAGGGTTCATTTTCAACCGTTTTAAACATAGAACAGTTTCCTTTGTATAGCTAGAGGGTTCATTTTCAACCGTTTCAAACATAGAACCAACATAGAACAGTTTCCTTTGTTATAGCTTGAGGGTTCATTTTCAACCGTTTCAAACATAGAACCAACATAGAACAGTTTCCTTTGTATAGCTAGAGGGTTCATTCTCAACCGTTTCAAACATAGAACCAACATAGAACAGTTTCCTTTGTATAGCTAGAGGGTTCATTTTCAACCGTTTCAAACATAGAACCAACATAGAACAGTTTCCTTTGTATAGCTAGAGGGTTCATTTTCAACCGTTTCAAACATAGAACCAACATAGAACAGTTTCCTTTGTATAGCTAGACGGTTCATTTTCAACCGTTTCAAACATAGAACCAACATAGAACAGTTTCCTTTGTATAGCTAGAGGGTTCATTCTCAACCGTTTCAAACATAGAATCAACATATAACAGTTTCCATTATATAGCTAGAGGGTTCATTTTCAACCGTTTTAAACATAGAACAGTTTCCTTTGTATAGCTAGAGGGTTCATTCTCAACCGTTTCAAACATAGAACCAACATAGAACAGTTTCCTTTATATAGCTAGAGGGTTCATTTTCAACCGTTTCAAACATAGAACTAACATATAACAGTTTCCTTTGTTATAGCTAGAGGGTTCATTTTCAACCGTTTCAAACATAGAACCAACATAGAACAGTTTCCTTTGTTATAGCTAGAGGGTTCATTTTCAACCGTTTCAAACATAGAACCAACATAGAACAGTTTCCTTTGTATAGCTAGAGGGTTCATTTTCAACCGTCAGAGAAGTCAGATGATAAGTTATCATTTGAGAACTAACACCTAGAAGTATGTGTATGAATTTAGTGGCGTGGAGCAACTTCATCTAAAAAGAATATCGTCACTTCATGTCTTCTCTTAGATGTTGTAAAAGGCGGCAAAAGGATTACCAAAGGGTAAGTTTACAAGTATGTCTCTGTAGTATTGAGGATTATAAGGTCATCGTCTAGAGGGACGACCTAATCACTTATTTACCGGTGGTACGCTTTGGCCGTGGCTTGTCACCACCGTCATGACGTCACCATGCCACCAAGCAACTCGTTGTGTCCCGGCGTGACGTCATCAGCAGCCGTACCGGCGAGTGGTTACAGGCAATAGTAACGGACATTCGTCTGTTACGGACTTCCTAGATCTTTGCGGAAGTCCCTGAAAAGACTCAATAACTTCTCGCCTGCCGCGCTCTACTAGTTTCTGGCATAGCGCTCTTCGTCCTAGGTCTTATCGACGCTTTCTGTCAGGCGTGGTACTGGCCAAGCGTAAGCCGATTGTAGAAAAAAGTAAAAAATCTACATATCATATGTATATGACTCATGCATGGTGATGATTTCTCGAAATCTTTTTCGTAAAAACTTCATTCACCAAAGAAATTCGCGGTAGCGGATATGTATGTTTATTTATGCACGTCTCATAAATAATATTTCTGTATCCTGTTATATCTTAATCAAAACGCACATAAAACTACAATTTTACAAGAGTTTTATTGAAGAATTCTCCATTTCGCTCGCAACAAGGTTTCATCCAGCGTCTGAAAATTACTGATTTATTTAGGTATTTAATTCATTGCATATTTTTACTTTTTTAAATGTTGATTTAACCTTTTTAAATACATAATTTGAGTAGTCACCGGTTTCAATATTAAAACATAAAGTCCCTAAGAAGATCACCTCCGAAAGAACCTACTTTTAAAAGATTATTATAAAAATATAAACATGTTTGTTTTTAGCTTTGGAACCAGCCAAATTTAAAATCTGAAACTATAGAAATTTTATCCTTACATATCACCGTATACTTTTTGAGCGATAACTAATAAATTACTTAAAGATACTTAACTTGGAACTGATATTTTGTCCTCATAATTTAATTTCATATTTCGTAACGCAAAATGCTGTGACGAAGTGTTGGCTAGCGGCCACCATTGAAAGAGACAGTGATACCTTCACCGTTGAGTGCGAAAGAGACAGGTGATAATCTGTGTGAAAAATATTTATGCTAAGGTCTTCAGTTGCTATGAATTTGTCTATGAATAGAGACGGGTTAGCTATTTTAGTTTTGCCACACGACGAAGGTTAGAAATCGGGTTTTCGTACGGCGCGTTACTAGAACGATTTTCTGGTTTACATAAAATGGAAAAATTATTACTAGCTATTTAAGGATTTTGAAGACCATAAAAGAGGTTATCAAAAATAATCACTGTTAGCATTTATAAAACTTGGTTAATGACCTGTCGGTTGAATAAGAACTATGCTCTGTCGGTTTACGTATTTAAGTTATGATTATGTGTCAGTGGCAGAAAACATTCGAATATGTTTTTATTTATCTTATATAATATACGAACCTGGTGATGGTATGTATCGTCTATATGAACAATTTAGACTATGGGATAAACGCTCAAATCGCAAAAAAATAACCGGTCAGTATATTTTGGGCGAGTACTTTTGTATGGAACAGCAGATTTTTTTTTTTTTTCGGCTCCAAAGTCATAGTTGTTTCTTATAGGCGACAATCGCGGTGTTATAAGTATCCATCCATCCATCAATCAGCCTGTTTCGTCCACTGCTGGACATAGGCCTTTCCAGGATTGCGCCACTCTTGGTAGTCCTCCTAGAAGAAATGCCCATACTCACACTCGCTGGGCAGGCGGTTTGGTGAGCGCGGTGCCGAAACCCTTGCATCAGTGACGCCGCTGCCCGTCACCCGTCGCCAGTCCAGTTATAAATATTATATCTACATATTATAACACCGGGCAAACAATGCTTAAAAAACCACTTTTGATGATGTGACTACCTTATTGTGGTATGGGAGCAGATAAAATAATTTTCAAAATTGGTTCAGTAGAGTATTACCAAAGGTTTGTCCATTCATTCATTTTGTAGCACTTAATTAATGTGCTACAAAGTCCTCAAGATCTGTAGTGCGTTCCGTAGAGCTCAGTTTAAGGAGGGGTTATCCCATTTTGTCTCTTTTTAAATTCATTTTAAACCAATAAATAGCAATGATTTAATATTGTAAAAAATACATTTCATATTTCATTCTTTTTTCTTATATTTCGGCCGTTCGATACAACATTCCTCACATTTTGCTTGACCCAATTAAATCGCAAAGATAGGTCTAAACTATGATTTAAATATTATTTAATCTGAGCTATATCAAGTTTTGGACAATAAAGCTTATACTAAAATAAAATTCGTAAAAATGTAATATAAAACGGCCGCCATATGAAAATCCCATCGCTGTAATTCCAAAATAATAAATAAAAACACATAGAAACCGCGAGTTTTCTGAGCGGCCCGCTTCTGCTGAGCAGGATAAACATGTGTAAAATGAAAGCATTGGAGCAGGATGGATTTCTCTGGATAACCTCGCCTTAAGCTCCGCCTTAAGTTATTGTACTATATTTTACTCGTTAGTAAAGGATCAGGTAATTAAATCCAAAATGTTTTGTTCCCTTAAGCCCCAATAGTTGAAATGTTTCTGTATTCGTTACTATAATGGTGATAATGAAGGCAGAAGACAAACGCACAAGAAAGAAGGATAATAAATTAAAAAAAATATATTTTTTTTACCTGTAGACACTTGATCTTCCTATATATTATTAAGTATAATCGCTTGTGCAGTTTCTACGGTATATCAGTTGGTTTTGTTAAAAAAAACAACCAAGGGATTAATATTAATGATTTTTATTGTCATTTACAAACGAGACAAAAATATTATGAAACATTGCGCATCAATGTGGTACGGTGAATCAATAAAAGGTTGTTGTATATTAAAAGTTTTCAGCGAATTAAATCAATATGTATAAATTCACACGAGAGCGTTTGAAAAACCCAATTATACCTATTACCTAAAAGGTTTATTTATATGTTTACAACAGTCATTATTGTTATTTTTACTTTATTAGTTTGGACGGACTAACGTTTTTAACTAAAAAATGAGCCTTCACTTCACAATTTTTCTCGATGCAGCGAATTTTTTTTCATCACATTTTCGGATATGCTATTGTCTTGAAAAATGATTCCTTTATAACATGTATTTTTTTCAGAACCCTATTTTTTGTAGTATGGGAGTGTACTGTTTTAAAATCATATTCTTTACTACCTACGTCGCCTTAAGTGAGCTATTTGATAAAATAATGATGAGCTAAAACATGTTCAGCAGAGCGTATTATTTTTAGAAAAAACAATAAAGTTTGTACTTCAGCACTCAGCTGGATGGAAATCATTTTATTAGCTGCAATAAATTTGTTATGTAATAACGTTGCTGGATATTCAGGATTTAAAATGTACTGAAGACATCTTTAAATGAATTAATTACCGATAAAAGAAGTTTTATTTGGTACTAGCTTTTGCCCGCGGCTCCGCCCGCATGTTATTCGGTTTAACGACATGCTTTTTTCCGGGATAAAAAGTAGCCGATGTGTTAAGTTAGGATATAAGCTATATCTTTTCTAAATTTCGTTCAAATCTGTCCAGCCGTTTCAGCGTCAAAGAGTAACAAACATACATACACACACACACACACACACCCACACACACACACAAACTTTCGCATTTATATATTATAGTGTGATAGCTAATGCCGGGCTTTGTTAAGACTAATCTATGATTGTTGTCTTTGTACTGCCTGCCAAGTGTCAAGCGTGTGACAATACGATAGCAAGATTGGTGTTGTCATTACAACTAAATAAAAATCTGTTTAGCATCCAAAGCCGTTGAATTCTTTTCATTAATACTTCCCGTTCTCAACTTTAACATGGTAGCAGAGTAATAAAGTACAAAGAAGGTGCAAGATAGTTATACTCCGGGTAAAACTGAAAAGTTGCAGCGAAATTTGTACCAGCCTGTCAAATCACCCGAGTCATCACCATGGATAAGGCGATTGCAGAGGCTTCCAAGGTACAAGTAAGGCTCCTGGATGGAAAGGACTATAAGCATTGGAAGTATCGAAACTGTGTGCAGGGGCATTTCCGGTGCGGTAGATATTATCGAAGGGAGATTGCGCAAGCCCGAACCACCAAGAGCACCGAGAGTCTAGAAGTCAACCAATTACTGACAAATCCTCTACAAGTGTACCATGAAAGGCTAGTACATCAGAACAAGCGACACGTTAAACAGGTGATCAAACAAGAGCTCGGATTGAAAGTGAATATGGAGCAATCGGATCTCTGTGAAGGCTGTGTTTATGGAAAAGCTCACAAGCGAAAATTCGGAACAAGGGTTAGAGCCACTAAGCCAAGAGAACTAATCCACACTGATATTTGCGGACCATTTCCATACTCTATCGGGAAGAATCGATACTATATTCTATTCAAAGATGACTACACACGACATCGACATGTTTACTTTCTACGTCAAAAGTCTGAAGCAGCATCAAAGCTAAAGCTGTTCCTTGCTGAAGCTAAAGTTGCGGGACACGTTGTCATTTAAATCGATTTTATTCAAAATTTTGTTACAAAAATGTTATTATGACATAAATGAATATTTAAATGATGTTAATTTTTTATCATAATGAAGCCTAGAGTGTGTCTATCTATGACATTCAAACGGTATTTGACAATAAAATTTGTATGTATAATCTATTTTATATTGTTGTTTTGACATTTTACTTGACATTTGTATTAACTTTCTCATTTTGTAGTATTCCTGTATTTTTTAGATTAGTTTATAATTATAATTTGTATGCTTAGTGGCAAAAAGCATTGAGCCAAAGTGACATGTTTTCCAACTTATTATGTAACATGCTTTTTACAAATAAACGATTGATTGATTGATTGATTGAAGTTCTCAGCGATAACGGAGGTGAGTTTGTTGGCAGTGAATTTAGAAAGATTCTAAGAGAACATGGCATTACGCAAAGACTGACGATGCCCCACACACACGAGCAAGCTGGATGCGTAGAGCGGGAAAATCGCACAGTAGTGGAAGCAGCGCGCGCCATCATGCACGCACATGAGAAAATTCCTGATGGTCTGTGGGCAGAAATTGTAGGAGCAACTGTCTACGTTTTAAATCGAACTGGGCCGTCTAGCGTACAAAGCAAATCTCCTCACGAATTGTGGTACGGAAAGAAGCCATCAATAAAGCACCTACGGATTCTCGGCTGCACGTGCTATGCGCACATCCCGAAAGCTAATCGCAAAAAGCTACAGAAGAAAGCGGAAAAAGGGATTCTCATTGGGTACGAAGGAGATGAAGGCTATAGAATTTGGAGTGATAAAGTATTTACACTAATTAGGTCCAGAGATGTGACGTTTGAGGAAATTCCACTCCTGGGAAAACGTGCAAAAGAAAGTTTACCAGAAAAGCCATCGAGTACTGACAATGGAATATTTCGCTATCAGCTACAAGGTCTCCATAGAGATACAGAAACGAGTAACGCCGATGACGAGAGAGAAATCGAGGCGAATGATGATGAGTTTATGGAAGAACCTTCGTTTTCAAGAGCACAAACAGATGAACAAGGTGCCATAAATGATAATTTTGAAATGGATCAAGGTAATTCAGAGGTTGAGTCTGCTCACTCTGAGGAGGAAAATGGTGAGCGAATCGAAGAGCACGAAGAGCCTGCTGAAGATATTGATTTGTCTGAAAATGATATCGAAAGAGAAGGCCAAATGACTCTGCGAAATAGAGCTACTCTTTTACCCCCAAGCCGGTTCAAAGATTACATCATGGCGGCAGAAGGGCACATGATGACTGAACCGAAAACCTTCAAAGAGGCAATGTCTTGTAAGGACAGTGAGAAATGGCAAGAAGCCATTAATAGTGAGATTTCTTCGCTGAAAGATAACAAAACTTGGGAGTTAGTGGAACTACCGAAAGATCGAAAAGCCATTCCTTGTAAGTGGATATTCAAATTAAAGACAAACCCTGATGGTACAATTGATAAGTACAAGGCACGGCTAGTCATAAAGGGGTATTCACAAAAGAAGGATATAGACTTTCATGAAACTTTCAGTCCTGTGGCTAGGAGCAGCACTATTAGAGCAGTTCTGAGCGTTGCTGCTAAGGAGAAGCTCAAGCTAGCACAGTTCGACGTCTCTACTGCCTTCTTGTATGGCACGTTGGATGAAGAAATCTACATGAGGCCGCCAGAAGGTTATACCACTGATAAAAAGCTTGTATTCAAGTTAAAGAAAAGCCTATACGGGCTGAAGCAAGCACCCCTCTGTTGGAACAGATGCATAACCGACTACATTGTCAAGATCGGTTTTATGCAGAGTCAGTCTGATCCTTGCCTCTTTGTAAGAAAGCGAGGTATTAACAAAATAATCCTTGCATTATACGTCGACGATGGACTGATTGCATCAACGAACGAAAGAGAGGGAAAGCGTTTCCTAGAGGAAATGAGAGTGCGCTTCAAGATAACTGAGAAACCGGCAAGTTACTTTCTTGGGATGGAGATTAAAATATACTCCGACGGATCCATTCTGCTTCATCAGAAGGCGTACACAGCACGCGTCTTAGAGAGGTTTGGCATGGACAAATGCAAACCAGTTGTGACACCGATTCTGAAAGCAGTTGATGTGAAAGAAGATGGAGATACTACGTCATCCTTTCCATATCGACAAGCGGTCGGTGCTCTTGCATATCTGATGACAGCCACAAGGCCAGACATAGCCTTTGCAGTCAGTGTTGCATCGCGTAACTTAGATAATCCTTCGAAAGAAGACGTCTTAACCGTCAAGAGGATTATGCGTTACCTTAAAGGGACGATTGATAACGGAATCGTCTACAAACCAGTTAAGGATCTCAACCTAGAATGCTACAGTGATGCTGATCACGGTGGTGATTTAAAGACTGGAAGATCGACCACAGGCATTTTATGCATGTATGCTGGGGGTGCAATAGCTTGGAATAGCAAAAGACAAAGTGCTGTTGCTATATCCTCCACAGAAGCTGAAATAATCGCTGCAAGTGAAACTGCTAGGGAAATCATTTGGTTGAGAAGAATATTGAAAGACATTACAGGTGAAGAATGTCCAGCATGTCTTTGTGTGGATAACGAATCTGCTATCAAGCTGGCAAAGAATCCACCAGAGTTCCATCAAAGAACTAAGCACATAAGACTTCGTTCGTTCTTCATAAGAGAATGTATTCAGGATGGAAGCATAACCATCTGCCATGTGCCAGGAGCCAGGCAGATTGCAGACATGCTCACCAAACCACTTTATGGGACCAGAACAGAAATGCTGAAGAAGATGGCAGGCATCACAAACAGAGGTGGATGTTAAGACTAATCTATGATTGTTGTCTTTGTACTGCCTGCCAAGTGTCAAGCGTGTGACAATACGATAGCAAGATTGGTGTTGTCATTACAACTAAATAAAAATCTGTTTAGCATCCAAAGCCGTTGAATTCTTTTCATTAATACTTCCCGTTCTCAACTTTAACAGGCTTGACTGTGGAAGTATCACCGTTTTACTCGCAAGCCCCCCCGAAGTTATTCGGGGGGGAGTAAAAGATCTCAAACAGGTACGACAGGTGGCCCACCAGGCCGGGGACCGATTGATAGCTGTATATCCATCTCCAATTGCCGGCCCTTATATGAAACGGCCTGGGGACGGGGAGCGGTGTCACTGGTGCGAGAGTTTCGGCATCGCGCTCACCAACCCCAGTGTGTATGAATATGGGCGCTTCTTCCAGGAGGACTGTGAAGTGTGGCGAAATCTTGAAAACAACTGAATAATCTGATGTTGTCTGTTTATTTTAAAACTAATTGTCTGTACGTAATAAAAATAATCCATAGGCAGAAGGTAAGAAATACTTCGATTAACAGGTTAACAAGGTTTTTGGAGCTTAGACGATTTTTTTATTATAATTATAAGTTATAAGAAACGGTGTGCTGAATCCGAATCTGAAGTCAGTTTTTCTGTAACATGCACAAAATGTTTCTAAGAGTTTATTTCGGTCCATACGTTTATACCATCTTTTGTATGAAAAAACGGGTGTGATGGCTTTCAGTCATTAAATTAAAGATTACTCTTTGTTTTATGAATTTATTTGGCTTTCTGTCTAAGAGCAATTGTAGTGTAATATTATTAAAGATAACTATCAAAATAAGTAAAAAATATTTTTTTTTTGTTATCCCTCTTGTACAAATTTTGCGACGTGATCAGACAGAGAGTCTAGATTAGAACGCTTGCTTCGCTCGTAGCCGGTACGCTAGTGAATTTTCGGGGTTTTTCTGTATTTTACGAACTTTTTAAGTATTTGGTGCAGGTATATTTATAGTTTTGCATTTTAAAATAAATTTTGTTTTCGTGCTATAACAGCGATTATAGACAACTTGGATAAAACACTTATTTATCACTTAAAAAGGCGTCATTTTCAAAATAAATCCATCGAGTGAATCGAGTGAAATGTATTAAATTTAGGTAACTGTCTTTAAAAACATATCTGTGACTTTTCACATTGTTCAGGTAAGTAACTGACTTATTGTATAATTATCTAGTTTATTTCTATTATTCCATTTACATGTATAAGCAAATAATGATGACACTATTAAAAACTAGGAATGTTAGTTTCCATTATCACCGACGAGACATTCTCCTTTCAGATACTCTGAGACACGCACAAAGACACGTGACGCCGACTCATAACTATTAATCACAATGATTTGTGTGTTTAATAAATCCTAAACATCAGCAGCGATTTATCAAAGCTATCTACTGTAGTTGATTCTTGAAACTGCTTTATTGAATTTATAAATAATAATTGCGAAATTTATCGCATAATCACTTTTTTCTGTTTCGGTTCCTTCCCAGCAACAACTTTATTACAATATTCAATTTTTTTATGGTACGTGCAAATAAGGTAGTAAAAGCTACGACTGCTACAAAGCCGCTACGGAGACCTCTGCTACGCGCTACGAACTTCGTAGCTCTACGAGTATCGCATTAATACTAGTTTTTAGTTTGAGAACGCACTTAGGGTCATTTGCAGTAAGTAGCCCATGAAGAAAAAATGTTCATGCTATGTTTTCATCCCTATGGTTATATGGTTATGATATAAACGAGTCCATCCATCCATCCATCAGTCTGTTTCGTCCACTGCTGGACATAGGCCTTTCCAGGATTTCACCACTCTTGGTGGTCCTACTGGAAGAAATGCCCATACTCACACACGCTGGGCAGGCGGGTTGGTGAGTGCGGTGTCGAAGCCCTTGCACCAGTGACGCCGCTGTCCGTCACCAGTCTGTTTTATATAAGGCCCGGCAATCGGGGATGGATATACCGCTATCCATCGGTCCCAGGCAATGGTGGGCCGCTTGGTTTTGCCTGAGAGCTGTTCTCTTACTCTCCCCGAATAACTTCGGGAGGATTTTCAAGTAAGATGGTGGTACCTCCTCAGTCGAGCCCGGCATCAGCTCTACCACCTATTATAAACGAGTATTATAAGAATATAAGTTAGTAAGTTAATGGTGCTACTCGTAGTTAACCTTATATAAAGAAAGTGAATTGAATTCGAAAGAATCAGTTGATTTCTCAGTAGGATGAATAACTATTTTTACATATCTTTAACAATATCGAGTATTAATGTACTAAAATTATAATACATTTATATTCCAAGAACTTAACTAAACAAAATAATCAAAATAAAAAAATAAGTTAAATTACATAAACAAAAGATTTTAAGACATTAATTGTATTTTTAAAAGTTCTTAAAAATAATAAACCTTTACGTATGGGTTTCTTAAATTTATCAAGTTACGGCATAATTTAAAAACTAATAATTCATTTGCATTATTTGTTGAGCTACAACGAAATTATCTTTATCTCGTTCTTGTTGAGCGTCGTCATGAATACATTGTTAAGTCGTGTTTTAGGGAAATTATTATATTTTATATAACTCGTTGTTGATTGTCGCCATAAACACGTTGTTAAGTGGCGTTTTGGACAAATAATTATATTTTATTGCCCCAAACCCCTCAGGACACTTAACGACACCTGCAACTAATTAGTGCAATGTATTTAGCAACAACAAAATAGAGTTGGCGTTGTTTTCTCATTACACAAGACAGTTTGATTTGTGTTATGGGTCCGTTATATATAAGAACTTCGTGACGGACAAACTGACAAAGTACGTATACTCTGTAAGTATGAGTCATAGTTATTATTGGTTATGTTTAGACTGTGGCACAGACAGTGTAATGGATGCTGTTAAAATTTTATCTAAGCTCGTAACTCTGAGCACTGCACACTATCCCACGAATAAGAACAGAAATTCAACACAAAATCAAAAAATCTGGTCATTATTGTGACTAGATATCGTGTGTTCCAGTAAGTCAGTCATAATCAGGTTGAAAATATTCTTATAAATGCAAGATCAATAAAATATCACCTACATTGTAAAATAATTCATACACTAATATGAAAATAGAGTCGTAGTTCCGAAATAAAATCATAAGACAACAGCGATTTTGGCAATTTTTTTTATCTTGTTTAGTTATTTACTATAAACTTTTTATTTTAGTAAGTTTTTTTATGTAGGTTTCTTTTCAGTATATGTTTCTGGTTTATAAATTTCAACAAGGTGGTTGAAAACATATATTTAATAAATATTTATCCATTAATCAAGGCATGTATTTATATATGTAACCTATTACTATTTAGTATATGGGTAGCTATTATTATTATCAAATCGTATATACGTAATTGTATACATTAAATAAAACTTTATTTTAGTTCATGTACGTGTATTTACTTATTAAATATAAGCAAACCCAAAACCTATTTTAATATATTGTATTTCCTCTTTTATATATAATTATTTTTATTACCTTTAATATTATTTAATAATATAATTGTATATTAAATCCTAACGTGCGATAAGTGTATTTATCTACCTATATTGCAGAAATAAAGTATTCATTTCATTTCATTTTATTCATTTCATTTCATTAAAAAAAACCTAAATCATACGTCGTTGTTTTACTATTTTAAATCTTTCATAGATAATTAGACTAGCACACTTCAGAATTGTATGACGACTGGCTGATAATAACGAATCTAATTACTTTTGAAGCACTATTATAAGCAATCAAAAGACAGCTAGAGGAAAGAAAGCATTCTTCATTTTCCTATATTTCAAAACATGGCTGTATTATATTATTTTTTTCGCATAACTATTTAATCCTTACAAGATTTAAATATATATATATATAAATAGTAAAACAATAGAAAATGGGATATATATCCCATCATAGTCCTGTGGGGTTAACTCTGTGATTGAGGGGCAAGAAACAGGTGGTTTTTGGCATACCGTTGAAGCTTCAAAGACATTAGTTTAATTCAGTAATAAAATGTTAATGTTACCCTTCGGTTTTCTTTATAAATAATAATTCACTTATGTGCATATTTTAACTAGACTTAATATATATATATTTAAGAATTTATATTTTAATTCAGAATATACAAATGATAAATATGTCACAAATAAACGCTCACGGTTTGTTGCAGGTCATTGGTTTAACTTTTATTTCTGCACATACTTTTGTATAAGATTTTGATGAATATCCTTCTATTTCTGGATAAAAGAATGTGTTACGTTACGAATATAGAGAACGGGTCAGAAGTTCGATGATCTACGGCTGAAGTAGTTTTCATCGCAATGAGTATGTTTTGGGATACAGAATCCCGAAATAAAAACATGTAACATTTCTAATCATCTGTCAGTTCGTTGCCCTATCTGTCCCTTATAAATCAATACCAAACTCTAAAGACAACGATACAATATGCATTTAAAAAAGTGGTTTCTAATTCAGTGCAAAAAATATTCGAGAAAAGATTATGCATTTCATACAAAATGACTCTTAAGGTTTTCTTAATATAACTAACAAAAACAATCTGATTTTAAACTATGTTAAATATAAATTTCTATATTTTTAAGCACTTGGCGATTTTCATTATCCATCGCAAGGAGATAACAAATTAAATTTATATCACTGCGGTATAGAAAATCAGAAAGTAAATATAAATTATAAATTTAATGTGATTTTAGATTTTAATATATTTTACATATTAAACAAAGAAAATGAAAAAAATTGGCGCACTATTTCGACCCTCATCCACATCCTTATGAAAGTAAAATTGAGGTCTTAATTGCTTAAAACCCTTAATAGATATGTGCTTGACGTTGCGACGACGCCTCTATGAGCTGTCGTGGACTCAATTAAGGTCCCTATAAACCGACCACGACAATTAGCCACAGAGCCAACCAATAATCACCTCGATTATTAGGTAATAAAGTATTTGCTATTGGCCTAATTGACGTGTTCGGCAGTATGGTCACAATTTTTCGCGATTAAGACCAGAGTCAACATTAGTCGATATGGCTATGGCGCAAAAAATGTTCAATTTTCTTTTATATCTATAAAAATACATTAAATTGAAAAGATTATAATATGGCAATAACAAAAATTTGTGAAATGGCAGGATTATAAATATTTATAACTAGCTTTTGCCCGCGGCTCCGCCCGCGTGTTATTCGGTTTAACGACATGCTTTTTTCCAGGATAAAAAATATCCAATGTGTAAAGTTAGGGTATAAGCTATATCCATTCCAAATTTCACCCAAATCCGTCCAGCCGTTTCTGCGTGAAAGAGTAACAAACATACACACACACACCCACACACACACAAACATTCGCGTTTATAATATTAGTGTGATGTGATGTGATAGTGTGATAATTTATAATTTCACTAGTGGGGATATAATTTTGCGGTAAGCATTTTCACGGTGATTTAAAAAACCTAACCTAACTTATTTTGCTGTTTTTGTTACTACCTGGTAACTCTTGTAACAGAAGGGCATAGAATTTTAAGCGTAAATCCTGCTTGAACTTCTTGTTTTTCGATTTTTGCACAATAATTTTTTGTCAGTTATTTATTGATCAAAATATATAATTTCAAAAGGAAAGAGATTGTAGAACGCATTACAAATATAATGAGACCAAGAGTTCAGTGCTCCGAATCTGGGCGACATTTCAACAGAAATCGATCACTGTCTTTACACCGATGCATAACTGACCGAGCCAAGAAACTTCCATCAGATATAGCAGTCAAATGCTACAAAACTTCAACCTCATTTTCTGCTGATCAACTTCTGTTCGATTACTCTTAGCAACACGTACAAAAAAACGTCCTCATAAAAATTTGGTACCTAACGGCTTGTATGGAGAGGTGAAATTTTTTTTCACCTTAGTTTTAAACGTACCTTAACTTAAAACAAAAGTATGATTAGTAAATTTAACGTCTCTAATACACTTTGATATTTTACTAAAAGATGCTTTTTTCTTCTTCTTGAAACTATTTATTTTTCCTTAAAAGTTAACTAAAAGTATATACAGGATGTAATATTGACGTGCTCATTAAATTATACCACACGCTCTACTGATCATTCTATACCACTTCCATTAGAAAAATTTTTGATAAAACGCGAAAAAATATTTCAAGTTTCCATAGAAAATGACAAGCAGGTATTAAAAATTAGTATGGGAAGTGAATTTTTATTTCAAGTTTTTTCAAAAGTTTTTCTATGAAAGTGGTTCAAGATGATTCATGATTACATCCTGTATACGTACGTATGCCTAAGTGAAAGAAAATCTAAATAATTGTAGATAGCATACTACATAGTTATTTAAAGCTTAACTAAATTTGTCACAATCAATTAATGATTAAACCAATATTCTAGTAATTTACGATTAGTCAAAAAACCAATTTATCAATATGTGGAAATAATATCATCAACTCAATTTTGCATTAAGAGGCTATGTAATAAATATATGGATGCTTTGTTACTGTGTATCGCATGGAGTATACGGAACATTGTAATACATTTTTGGTATATGCATTTTGACTATACAATCTAGAGTTTTGTTTTTGGAAAACACGTTTGCATAAATTTTCCACGATAGAAATAATTATTGAAATAAGGTATTCAAAGGCAAGGCTCGTTTGATGAATAAAGATCATATGCAGAACCCAAACATATTGTACTAGATGGGATTTAACAATATCTAGATATTTGATTTTGGAAATTCAGATAGCTATTTTAGTTTTTTTTATAAAATTAAAAAACCTATTTTTTTCTCTTTTGCGCTGAATCCGCCCCTCTCGCACTGCGCGTTTTTTTACTTGGAGTGAGAGCGACAAAAATAACGTTATAGCCTCTTAATTTGTAGCGAAAGCATAAGCTTTGGTTAAAACCTGGGAGTAGCAGTTTATCTCCATTTAAAGAACTTTCCGTAGGCATTTAGAACCAAACGATACAAACTGACAAATAAGTAAAAAAAAATTGCGGTGATATGATTAACCGTATAAATTAAAAAGTAAGTTGGCAACAAACATCACAAAAAGTATAAAGAGAATATTTTTTTGGTCTTTGTATATGAGTTTTTAAAACAGGTTCTATAATATTAATAGTAGCGTACAATTATGGTATATATAAATATATATATAATATATAAATATATAATATCTATATATATATAAATTACTGTACAAATTTACCAATTAGTTGCCATTTAATATAGTTTTTTTGGGTTATATAAAAATCTAATTTATTGTAAGAATATCCCGACATGTTGTTTTTATTTGATAAAAGTCAACATTAATCAAAGAAGCAAGAGTTCAATGTTCTAGACAGTAACGCCAAAAACCAATCTGTAACTGTCTTTAGTTCGAATGTCGATATACATCACTCCTTCCTGGTCAATTACTTACTGTGTTTTAAAGTTAATGAGGTTTTATTTTAATGTATGAAATTGTAATTGTACGAATATCTCGCTACGTTTCAACAATAATACCTGGTGTATAACGTATAATTTCTTGTCACTAACAGTTTTCAAATGTTTATTAACTTAGTATGAACATTCTGAAAGATGATGATAATAAGATTATAGCCAAAGTATTCTGTTAATACTAGATCTTCTCAATACTAGATTACTGTCTCTATACCGATTATCTTTACACTATATATCAGTATTATCTTATCTTGAATTTTTTTTTAAATTTTAATCATTTGACCACCATGTATAATTTGTGATTGATTGTTAGTATTAGTATAAAACTTCGTTTAAAAAATGATGTTTGTTTTGCAGATAACAAAGAGGACTTATTTTTTGCTGTTTTAGAGAGGTCTCTATAATTCTTGTAAAAGTAATTATTATTATGCAAATATTTGAAATTTATATTGATTCATATCTAATTTTGATGATTTTGTCGTGTTCCACATCCCATTTACGTTGAGTTTGAAAATCGGCAGCTGTTTTCATGTCCAACAGGAACTTGCCGAAGCTTAAGCCTTTTTGTCTTCCAATACTCTATTCGTGTCTATTGTTATAACTGAATTGTATGTACAAACTATTTTGTAACTCTCTTTTTATGAAGACTCATTTATTTTACTAATTTATTTTTATTTTATATTAAAACATTCCATAAACTTTCGGTCAAAGAACCAAAATATTATTTTCAAGAAAGCTCAATTTGCTTAAAACTTCAAGTTCTCTCTCAATGTTTTTACTCAAGAACTGGATACCACAAAAAGACCATAGACAGACAGTCAGTGTTAGCAAAAAACTTAAGCATACGTCTACAAAAATGGCTCATTCTACTCTTTGGGTACGGGGACGTTGCTAAATCCATAGTTTTGGAGACTCCAAATATTTTTAGAGTGCATTAGTTACAAGATAGATAAATAAAACAGAGACAAAATCGGACAAGGCTCGAACCTACATCACAGCCTAGCGACTTCTCCATATCCATCTTGTCCACCAAGATCTACTAGACTCTTCGGAAATTTGTAACTACTTGATATAGTAGTAATGCACATATTAAACGCTCACGAGGGCGTTTTCGCTTGTTTCACGGCTTGTTTTAAGAAACAGAAATGGCGCTATCGTTGCTTCAATACGTGTAGCATCGAACAGTCAACAAAATAAAATAGGGCTCTAATATCAGTATACCTAATTTATCTAAATGTATAAAGAATTTAAATGAAAATCTTTACATTTTGTGTTCTTTAAATCTTGTATATCAACGCTACGAGCGTAGCGTTACGTCCGTTGTTACCACACGGCTACGCCTACCTCAAAGCTACGAGCTACGAAATTATGTAGCGCATTACGGAACGAGAAACTTGTATAAATTATTTGCTTTTTCATAGTTTATAATGAAAAGTGTGTCAGCTTATAGTTGTGATATTTCGTGTATTTTTATTTAAATGAAAATTATCTGCAGCTTAACACTTAATTTTAATATTTTTCCAATAACTCGGTAAAAACGGGGTCATTTATCTCTATGCAAAAAATACAACATGCGAGTAATTTATCATTTTCATTCCCAAAAACCCATCCCGTGTCATCCAACACGCGCCAGTTCACGTGACGCATTACAAATTCCAGGAAAAACCGCATAGACGTTCGTCCGCAGCGGCTGCGTTCACAAAACAAGCAGAAAATACCCCGCAGCAACTGCCGTTCAAAAATAACCCACCGCCGCTCGCTAACCCGCGCGTGCATACAAATGAGGACTGCCGGCCGGCCGACACCTCGCCTTATCAAATTTCCCGGCCCACACCCCACGCGCCCACGCAGAAAATCCACCACTGAAGCATGCACATTAGTAGGTTAGCATATCTACCAGCATTAGATACAAATTAGACACCTCACTTTACCGCCGACCGAAGCACTTCACAAGCATTAATTTCAAATTTCAAAAAAGCACTTTGAACTTACACTGCTGTGGTTATAGGCACTAATAGACACTGGGCACTATAGGTCGGACGTAAGATCGACCGAAAGACGTTGCGCGCGCCACCGTTCGCTCGCTCGCCACGGACACACTGCTGGTTCTACGGGTACCGCGCCGGCGCTCCAAAAATACTTTATTGTGTATATATTCTCAACACTTATAATACCTTTCGTATAAAACTCGAAGAGTTTATAAATAGGAAGATAAATATGGGTTGAAAATAAGGTGCAGTGGATGCTATTAACCTATTTGATACAGCAGGCCACCTAGATAAGTAAGTGCGGTACGGACGGAGCGATCTACGAGTATAGTTGCATGCGCCAGCGACAGGTTCTGATCGTATTCTGAGAAAAAGCGATTGTTCTAGTCTAGATTGACCTGGGTTGCCGAGTGATATACTGCTTCAGACAGTAAAATATCTCGAAACTTTTGATTTCTAACAGAAAGTTTTAAACAATGCTGAATTATTTTTTGTTTTCCTGACATTTCTCATGAAAGACGACATTTAATAGCACAGATGCCACAAGAGGCTAAATATTATACTAGAAGATAAATCTACATTGTAGCCAGATATAACTATTGTAAATGTATGCAACAAATAATTTCACAACATTTTATGATGTTACGTAAAACACATTATTAATAATAACACCATACTGCAAAAAAATTAAGAAAGAGGAGGTTAAAAAGTTTCTACGGATATAGAAATAAGTATAACAAACTTGAAATATGTACCACAATCAGACAAAGTAAAGCATATATTCATCAAATGATGGATAGGGTTCTGAAAACAGAAAACACAGATGGTTTAAATAAACAAGGAAATAGTTTATTGGACAATAAGGAAGTGTTGCATAGAGCGCTGAAAAAAATATGAGGATTATTAATTAATGGACAAGAATTAAACTATGAAGAAAATCAAAAAATATAAAATGATATTGATGAAGATTTAAGGCCTGATTCAGCATTAAAAACAATGATAACGGAAAAGCAGCTGGCAAAGTTTAAATGTTCATAGAATTAGACAAAAATGCAAACAAACCATTGAAATTTCATTTATTACAAAATTCTGTCTCTGCTTACAAAATACACTATTTTCGAGATTAAGTCATAAAATAAAATAAAGTAAAAGCCATTACACAAAAGAACAATTCCGTAAAACAGAAAACTCTTAAATATAACAACACTCATAGAATAATGAATTACCCAAAAATATAAAAAATACCAACAAAAATAAATAATAAAACGATAATTATTAAACGAATATAAAATAGCCAAGTTATTTGTAACTGTAAAAAGAAGAAAGAAAAGCCCCCAAAATAATATACTGGTTGAAAATGAACCCCACTTAGCTTTATTGAAATCTATAATCGGAATCACTAACAGAACACAAAAGCGTACAAAAGTTTTTCTTTTTCATATTTTTTTGATTCCCTAATTTCGATTGAATGGCCAACCTACATGACGCAATATGTGACTGACAGTAGATCGTACGTATTCCCGGCAGTAAATAATGCACATAGATAGGTTATATATGTACACATAGGTTTCGTAGAGCGTCGTCTCTGTCACCGGAGTATTAGTGCTTCTATTGACGGTCGATCAAAATAACAAAACATGTATTTTTTATTTCAAACAGAGAATAGTTTAACAGTTTCCTTTGTTTCATTTAAAACCTGTTTATCTCTGCAAATTATTTAATGGGTAAATTTCTCAAAAATAGCTAACTGCTAGGATTATTATTTAAAGGGGTTTAGGAGAGTGGATTCCATCCATCCATCAGCCTTTTTCGTCCACTGCTGGACATAGGCCTTTCCAGGATTTCGCCACTCTTGGCGGTCCTCCTGGAAGAAATGCCCATACTCACACACGCTGGGCAGGCGGGTTGGTGAGCGCGGTGCCGAAACCTTTGCACTAGTGACGCCGCTGCCCGTCACTAGTCTGTTTTATCTAAGGCCTGGCAATTGGGGATGGATATACCGCCATCCGTCGGTCCCAGGCAATGGTGGGCCGCCTGGTTTTTTTGTCTGAGAGCTGTCCTCTTACTCTCCCCCGAATAACTTCGGGAGGATTTGCGAGTAAGATGGTGGTACCTCCACAGTCGAGCCCGGCATTAGCTCTACCAGATTATTATTATTAATATAAAATTGTAAATTTTAATCGAATATACATACATTAAGTCAAGCCTCTCTCTCAGAGCATCTACCCCAGACACTGCTGATTGCAAAAAGATTGCTACGATCCATTCTGACACGCCTCATTCGCCTGTTTTATTTCAAATGGATTTATTTAATTTCATAAAATTATTGGGAAATTAAATTAGTGTTTAAGTATATTTAGCCACTAGTTTATTGTTATATAGGTTGTTTATAAATAAAGTAACCAACGCCTTGTGTTATTTATAATAAACTATGTACCTGATTTTACAATCTCACGCTGACGCCAATATACAAAAAATCAACAAAGATTTTCTTTGGTTTTGCAAGAAACCGAGTCTGATAGTACTGTGCGTGGAGAACTTCGTGGCAGAAATATGTTTTTATCGTTCTAGCCGTTCTGGAACCTATATATTCGGGGTCTAACTTCTCCCGCAAAAATAATTCTTATTTTAGTTAATTTTGTAATTAGATAGTTCTGTCTTAAATTTTTTTTAATATTTACAGTTATGGTCTTAGTAATTTTCTCCTGTTAGCGCGCATTAAAATAATTTAAATTGTTTTTTTTATAAAACTAAAATTATTTTATATCAATAGAAACTTTATTGGACTCTGTATTACCTATTTATATCTTATTTTATAAGCTTTATAATTTGTCTGTTTGTTTATTCAATAAAGAAAAATAAAAATAAAATGAAAAATATAAGTTTAGTTTAAATAAAGCGTAAATACAAAGAAAAATACTTTCTATTTTTTTTTTCAAAACAATTTGATTGTTAGTCTTTTCGACATGCCACTCTAAAAAGAAGCTTTGGGGATGCTGTATCCAAAACATTAAAAAAGTATTATTTTTAATTTTATCCTGCAGTCTAGCAGTGCTAGTAAGAATCCTGCACATGAAAACAACTTGGAAAATGAAATAGTGGCTGTTGTCTGGTTGGAAATAGCCAAGGAGTTACTGGGCCAGGGCTAGCCATTATAGCAGCCACCTGGTGGGTGACATTAGTGCGTTGGCTGTTTACTGAGACCGAGATCTTTCTGTAGAATGTACGAGTTTGTTTTCGTAGATGGCGAAAACTGCTTTTTCGTAAAAACCGAATTATGGCGTAAATAGTCACATTACGCAATAGTCCATCCATCAATCAGCCTGTTTCGTCCACTGCTGGACATAGGCCTTTCCAGGATTTCGCCACTCTTGGCGGTCCTCCTGGAAGAAATGCCCATACTCACATACGCTGGGCAAGCGGGTTGGTGAGCGCGGTGCCGAAACCCTTGCACCAGTGACGCCGCTGCCCGTCACTAGTCTGTTTTTTATAAGGCTTGGCAATTGGGGATGGATAAACCGCCATCCATCGGTCCCAGGCAATGGTGGGCCGCCTGGTTTTGCCTGAGAGCTGTTCTCTTACTCTCTCCTGAATAAATTCAGGAGGATTTGCGAGTAAGATGGTGGTATCCCTCCACAGTCGAGCCCGGCATCAGCTCTACCACCTTAACGCAATACCACGCATATCCACCATCTTACGCAATAGTACGAACATTTTTTTTCGCTAAAACTAGGGGGGTTGCCTCGCTCCGCTCCGCTTTGTTCGGCTCCCCAAAGGTAGAGCTTACCGCTGCACAACGCTTCGCTCGGCATCGCACCCATTTTTGTCTATTTGTTGAACGTTATTGTTTTAATCTCGCTTTTTCATGAAATATCATTGAGTTATTATTATAGAGATGACATCTCGAAGCAAGTTTTGTGCCACGAGTTACAGTCCGCGGACAGCAATTATCCCATTCATGCTGTGACGTTTGTTTCGACGTGACGGATTTCTTGTGCTTCACAAAATTGAAAAATGTCTTCCTTTATTCCTGAGAAACCATTTTAGACACACCAGAAAATGTCAAATTTTTAACTTTCCACCGGTAAATGAACGAAATTTTTACAAAAACTTAATGCGCATAGGAATGCATGTTGTTTTTCGTTATAGTTAAGTTTGAGCACTGAAGGGAAACACAGCGAGTTTAACCTGCATGCCCTAAAAAGTACGAAGTACAACGATAAGGCTATCATTTTGGAACGTAAAAATCGTCGGTGAAAAGAGTGTGTACGAGTTTTGTATTGACAGTTCACACTCGGGAATATTAATTACTCGCTTTTGCCCGCGGCGTCACCCGCGTTTTATTAGTTTTTGGGTACTCCTATAAAATCTGTAAATATTTTTCGGACTGTTACCGACAGTAAACACAGCTGGTGAAGTGTGTGTGTTATGCGCTTCTATGTTTCCCATTTTGTATATCTCTTTGATAGCTTTTTCATGGGAACTAGTTTATGGGATAAAAAGTAGTTTTTGTCCTATTCCAGATCTAAAGCATTATTTGTGCAAAGTTTCAGCCCAATCGGTTCAATAGGTACGGCTGACGGCTACATCACTTTTATATAAACACTTGAAACCTCATTTCCATGCCATGGGAACTGAATTATGGGATAAATGGTAGCCTATGTCCCATTTCAGGTCTAGAACTACGTTCCTGCAAAATTGCAGCCCAATTGCTTCAGTAGTTACGGCGTTAAAGAATAACAAATATCCATCCATCCATCCATATATACATCCCTCCAAACTTACGCATTTTATTATTAGTGGGAAGCGGGATTAGCGGGAATATATTCATATATTCATTCATAACAATATATTGCCCCGAGTTGTATAACCAGTTGTGGCGACTGTATGACAAGTTATGTTAAGTTTAAGTTGTTAAATCATGCAACTTAACACATTACTCGCAACTTGATACAAGACTTCCACTTTATTTATTCTTAGTCTAGCTGAAAGAAAACCAAATTATTAACCTCGTTTGTGGAGATTTGTCATTATTCATGCGTTTCTAGGGTCATTGCTAGCGCTCAGAGTCCCCAGAAATTAACAGATCCTTTTCAGCGTGATGTCAAAATCCACTATTAAAAGTCTGCAAAGTACACGCTGTTCACAACGCAGCAGTTCCGCCAATATACGCAAAAAATTTATTTTATTTGACTAACGACACGATTTTTTTTTAGTACACTTACATTTCAAATTCAAATTTCAGCCCAATCGGCCCAGTCGTTTTATAAAGTTAAACCTTTTAGTTTCCGAAACACCCATAATTGTACTTTATGGTACTACTGGCTTATTAAAACACTGGTGTTGTGTTTAATAAACGAGCGGTAGGCAAGTTTTTTATTATTAGCACACGAGTATTTTAATACCTAGTTTAAGTCCAGTTTCTTAGACTACTTTATATAAACTCATGCAATAGATACTATCTATTTCCATGATCTCGGTAATATATGTCGTAAGCTTTTTTTATATTTCTGGCTAAAGATTATTTGTCATTGTCGTCGCTGTTTCCAGAATTTCAGGTAGAGTCAAAATCAATATTACGATATGAGTGTTGATCGGCATCAAGCAGTATATTCGTATAGTGGGTCGTAAAAAGTTATGGAAAACGGAAAACAAGTACATCCTTCACATTAAAATCACTCGCTTCAGTTTGAAATAAAACATTTACCTAACTTTAAATTCACTAATTGTTTATGTTAATTAAACAGTAACTATCCTTCACCTGTTTTCAAGTCACTAAGCCTATTGCGGGCCCTGATTCTCAACTTTTGTTTCACGTGAGTTACGATTCAAATAAGTTAGGAACCACTGGTGTAAATAAAAACTAAAACTGCCCTCCTGTTTCATTTCAGTAAGTGATAGTTCTTGAGCTTATCATAAATACACAAAACGTGCACGAAAAATGAGTAATAATTTATATTTATAAATTTTCTCCACCAAAACGATAAATAAAGAGGTCGATGTTCCAAATGTGAAAAGAAATGACAAATATCATCACTCACTCATTTTACTATGTAAATTAAATCATGCAGTAAACCCACAGAATAATGTAAACGCGAATCGACTGTTCAGGCCGGCTGTTTCGAAATTACGTCACGCGCTAATATTAAACTCGCCACAATTCTGTTATTTTCGCGGAAAAGTAGAGTTAAATAGGGTAGACTAAACATAATAATAGAGAGGCTATCTAACCAATTATATGAAGAGGCAAAATTCGTTTGTTTGTTTTTTATGTAATGGGTAATATCTGGAAAAACTGGACCAGTAAAAAATTTTTTTTTCTAATCAACAGCTACACTATCGCTGAGTAACATAGGCTATAATTAATTTTAATACAAATTTTTAGTTTGAAATTTCCATATTTGTGAATCAAGTCGGGAAAAAAGCGCTGTTTGGCTGGTTTATCAGCTTCCGTTGAACAAATGGTTGGTTATATGTACGTGAAAAAACCGGTGGATTTCCTATACGGAAAAACTGTATCAGTTTAATCTGATTACAGATTTCTATCTCCAACAATCCTGACACACCTCTTTAAGCTTGTGAAAATTATGACAGACAGGTTTAAGTACTTAATGACTTTTTGCCATACGGTAATACTGTATGAGTGTAATCTGACTACAGATCTCAATCTACAAGGATCAACACATCGACAACACTACACTGACAAGATCAACACTAACAGACATCTTGCTAATTCTTAACCTACTTGAAAAAAGAAGGAGGTTCTCAATTCAACAGTATTTTCTTTTTTGGGTATGTTACTCCATAACTAAGTAATTTCTTAAACGATTTGAAAGATTATTTTTTTGTTGTTTGGAAGGGTGTGATAAAAATCCTCAATCCTCAACGGATATTGAGGCAAAAGCTTTGTACTAGGATGCTGAATTCCTGATTGCAGGGTGTTAATTAAAAATCATCATATACCCATCTGGCCTTCGATCCTGACCTCATCACCATAGAACTCCCTAAAAAATTACAGTACCCTACATAACTCAAGATTTCGGCAATCACCTTGTGTGAGTGTGGTTATTGCAGGATTTTATTGAAAATAGGCATGATGACTAAAAAAATTTTATTAGTTCGTCAGTTAGATTATCAGAAAATATTGGACACGTATTTTTTATTTTTTCAATTAGACAAACAATTATGAAGATATAGCCCGCTGAAGTTCCGCGTCACATCTAGGTACAATTTTACTTAGAAGTGACGTCATTTTCTCCCACTCCCAAACTTTGACGCGCTTTATCTCTGTCATTTTGTTTGATTGACAAAAGAAAAATACGTGTCCAATATTTTTTGAGAATCTAAATGATGGACTAAATAGAATAATATTTTTTTTACCCTGTGTACAAGCCTATTGTCATTATACCAACTGATCTTCGATCCTGGACCTATCACCATAGAACTCCTCAACGGATGACAGCAAATACCTCGGGATTGTGGCAATTACTTTGTGTTAGTGTGCTCATCTCAGGATGTTATTTGAAAATTGTCATAATGCCACTGGAACACGCTGGTTTCCGTTCTATTGAGCGTTGGTCATTAAAACATAACTTTTAAAATATGAGGGTGTAGTTAATAAAAACAACTGTATTGGATATAGAAGTATAATGTTTTAGTATATTTTTATAACAAAAAAAACAATCAATTACTGTATCAAATAAATAACAATAAATACTTTATTTACTAATAGAATTGAGTTAAAATTACTATGACCAACAACTTAAATAAATTCTTATTTACATACATGTCGGTACTTTGCTAGTTACATCGTACATGTTAGTTATTCTAAAACTCCTACAGATAAATTAGTTATCTTTTTCCTAGGCAGCTTTCCCAGTCTAGTAATAAAGAGATCGAAACTCAAAAAGAGTCCATTTATTAAATCTAAATTGGTTACAGCTCTTGAACATTTCCGAGTATTGTTGAGTCTAAAGGTCTTAATGTTTTTGTTTTTAGCCTCAGATAGTTCACTAATAGGTTAAATGGCATGTTCCTTCATATGTGACGCATGTAACAAAATTTTATGAACAGATGCTAGAAGGAAATACCATTTACGTTTCTGAACTAATTTGAAAGCTCTAAAGCAAATTCTTTGAATTTAACAATATTAATCGAGTAACCAGAAGACATGGCTTTTAGGATAGTGGAACACCTATCGATGAGGTATTTGTCTAAGCCCGTTATTTCAATATTTTAAAAAACCTCCATGCTGTTTTCCCATCATCCACTACCACCAGATATTGGTTGATCAACAATCAATCTAAACTCTGACTGAATGCGGGATTTATGAGGTGTTTGTCTAAACCCGTTATTTCAATATTTTAAAAACCACCATGCTGTTTTCCCATCATCCACTACCACCAGATATTGGTTGATCAACAATCAATCTAAACTCTGACTGAATGCGGGATTTATGAGGTGTTTTTCTAAACCCGTTATTTCAATATTTTAAAAACCACCATGCTGTTTTCCCATCATCCACTACCACCAGATATTGGTTGATCAACAATCAATCTAAACTCTGACTGAATGCGGCATTTATGAGGTGTTTGTCTAAACCCGTTATTTCAATATTTTAAAAACCTCCATGCTGTTTTCCCATCATCCACTACCACCAGATATTGGTTGATCAACAATCAATCTAAACTCTGACTGAATGCGGGATTTATGAGGTGTTTGTCTAAACCCGTTATTTCAATATTTTAAAAAACCTCCATGCTGTTTTCCCATCATCCACTACCACCAGATATTGGTTGATCAACAATCAATCTAAACTCTGACTTAATGCGGGATTTATTTTGTGAAATTTTGCTCTCGTCTTCTTCTGGTCGTACTTGCCATTTCTTAATATCAAGATCCTCAACATTTTCATTAATTCTGTATGAAACCTGAAAAAAATATTCGAAAAAGCGTATCCAGGCTTATGTAGCGTGAACAAATGGAACTCAAAACGTTAAATGTGGATTGGCTTTGTAAACATTTCTCAATTAAATTTTATATCATTGCGGTATAGAAAATCAGAAAAGGAGCTCACGTCCAGATTTACTTTTCTGATTTTCTATACCGCAAAGATATAAAATTTAATTTGTTATCTCCTTGCGATGGATAAATCGCCAAATATTTAAAATGTAGAAATTTATTTCTATTATAGTAAATTTCTCAATGTTGTTAATTTCTGAAGCCTCACAGATGTGACATCTTGCCGAAACAGTTTCACTGTGTGCAGAACAAACTTTCCCATCTATCATTGTTAACTTCGGACTGTGTGAGAAGTTTCTCGACCGATAATAAAGAACGATTAAAGAACACAGTCGAAGCTAACAATGAAATTTTATCCTTAAAATATTTCTCTTCTGCTGGAAAAACAGTTCCTTTTTTTAATTGAAATCATATCGGTCCACAGTATCGGACAGAAGAAGGTCGCGGATTTTTTCACACAATAATATCCCCAATTGACGAATCAACTAATCGCAATGGAACATAGGAAGTGACAAATAAGCTATTCCATCGGTGTCAGGAAATTACATATGACCAGTGCTACCATCAAATCCCTATTTCCCCATCAAAACTTAATTACGTGGAGAGACCGATACGTTTTTGAACACTTCTTTTTAAGATATAACTATTCTACTTGCGTTAAGATCCAAATGGTTTTGAAGCTTGACTTTCGCAGCATTATCTGATGTAATAATTTCTTTTGAATAGCACTCCTTTTTAGAAATCAACACTTTTCTATACGATGGTAGCACTTGCATTCGTAATTTTATGTTCATAAAGAAAAAAGCAGGTATTGATGTTTAGATAGCTTTGCTTTGGCCATAAACGACACAAACTGTTTTTTGAAACATCACGAAGGCATCTAACCAGTTCCCTGGATATTTCTGTTAGACGACATTGTCTTGTTATTTTACTACACTCACCAAAATCTTTCCATGGGCGGCCGCGTTTCCAGACACCTGTAGGAGTGGACGTTGTAGCAGAAGATTCGCAGTCACTGATAATAATTTCATCAGAAACAGTCAGCCACGTCGAATATTTCCTTAGAAAAAATGGTTTATTGCTACCACAACTCTCGAGCTTTGTCTGTATACTTTGTACAAATATAGTCCACACGTAATTTTATATAGTCAACATTAAGTTGTTCTTTGTTTGGAAAATCTGGTATATTTTGCAATATAACACGAAAAACATCTCGGTTTTTCTCCACTAGACTACCATTTTTGTTTACCCAGATGTCATATACATGCATTTTTGGCAATTTTGAAATGTACCTAAAAGATATAATACAAAATTAAATTAATAAAACAACTAGTTATTCGTAGTACTTCGTAGCAACCGCTACGATGTAAAATAACAAGCAAATATTAGTCACCAATCAAACCAATCAAGGGGTAGACAGAAGTAAGGTCTGGTTTATTATTATATTTTATTAAAGGTCATTTCTTAAATGCCACGTATAAAAATTATTAAAAAAGTAAAAGTCTAAACACCTTTTGAATATTTGACGAAACTTTCGAGAAAACAATAACAATATTATAATAATTGCCCATGCGGTAGCAGCGTCAAAATTAAATAACGACAAAATATCAAAACTAATATAGCAGTTATTTATACGTACATACCTTTTCCTAGGGATTCCACCACAAATAACTTGGCTTTAAAACACTTTCTTATCAATTTTAGAGTGGTAAACAAATGATTGCGATAATTCAGCAAGAATGTGTAATTAGTGTTTACCGTTGATGCGCTCACTTCAAGTATCAAAATATTTATGTCAATGTAGTGATGGGTACAGTTTGAACCTAGTGCTATTCCGAAAAGTCATTAAGAGTACACTGAGAGTAATGTATTTTTGATTATTGTCGTATGGGTGAAACCATTATGCGGAACTTCGATCATGGCCTCATCTCCATAGAACTCCTCGGAGGATGACAGCACAAAACTCGACATTGCGGCAATCACTTTGTGTTAGTGTGCTCATTATAGGATAGTACTTAAAAATTTTCCTTATGCCACCTGACCTTCGATCCTGACTTCATCACCATAGAACTCCTCAACGGATGACGGCACATAATTCGAGATTGTGACAATCACTTTGTGTTGATTGCAGGATATTACTTGAACATGACATTATGGTACTTAACTTTCGAATCTGGAACTCTTCAATGTATGAATGAATCGTCATACATATTATCAACTTGACCTTGGTTTCATATTAACAACGCGCTTACAAAACTATCCATATATTGAACCGTCAACACAAAAGAATGTGAGTTAAATAAACTTTTCAATGTATTTAATAAACGAAAAAAAATGTAACTGACTTCAAAGAGTACAGCAGCATTCACTAAAAACCACATAAACGAATCACTCTTATATAAGATGACAGGATCATTGAACCTTGGTCCTGACTACTTACTGACTCCCCAGTATGAATTTGACTATACAAACGAAAGCTATCCTTTATATTTGCGAAAAACGAAAAATATTTTTTGTGCCTTTGATCAACCTCGACAGAAATTGAACCTTGGTCCTGACCACTAACTGAGTCTTCAGTATGAATTTTGCTGCATAAATGGAAGTCACCATATATAGATTAAAGGTACAAAGTGCCGATTCTTAGAAACAATAAAATTATAGAGAAATAAGTCAGCAAAAGGGATAATTATAAATCGGGTGTTGAAATGTTTTTTTATATATTACAATAGGCGTGGATTCGCTGACATTCTTACAAATTTATCATTAAATCTAAATATTTTAAGAATTTTCGTGGTTACAAATTGTCCATGAAATAACCGAAAATGTGACTTTCTATTTTTTTGCCGCTATAAATTAGCTGAAAGCTCTTCGAAACGACTTTATAGGAGCTTTACGCTTATTTAAAGCTTCTGGGAAGTTATTGTGTCTTTAATTTTGGAGACTTCTTATGTTTCTATTTAAAAATGTATATGAATGCAATGTAAATTCTTACCGATAAATGTGGTTTAGTCAATAAATTAGACAAACCATCAATTAAACCGTTATATGTATACTGTGTAAAATCAGTAAAAAAAAACAATTGAAATTTAAACCATTAAAAATTATATTCTGGAGATAAAAATAATAATTTGGCCAAGTCCGAGTCGGACTAGCGCACAAAGGGTTCCGTAAAACATGAGAATTAACAATAATGTAAATTTTGCAGCAACGTCAATAAGGTGACACAAAACAAGCCGCTAAAATCATAGTAAATGAGTCATAACCAGCTGATACAGCCTCCTGCATCTATGAAACAGTACCCGGAGAAAGACTTACGGTCTAATTTGCAGGCGCCCCAGTCTGCGTCTGCCATGCCGTACAATTCCTGTTCGGTTCTTTTAAAAGTTAGTCCGATATTAGATGTGCCCTTGAGTTATCTTAACACACGTTTGACACTCTTGAAGTGTTCAGCGTTGTAACTATCATTGAATTGCGAGAGATAACTGACTGCGGACATAATATCGGGTCTCGTAGCTACTGCTAGATACATAAGTGTTCCAATAAGGTTTTTATAAGGCAATTCTTTATCTTTCGGACTTTTGTCAGCTTTAAGTGATAGGCCTGGTTCTATAGGCGTATTCGTTGCTTTACATTCTTCCATTTAAAATTTAATTAAAGAATCCTTGATATACTTTTCTTGGCAAAGTTTCACTGTATCTTTAGTGTATTTAAAATCAATTCCGAGCATTCTCCGTGGTATTCCCAAATCTTTTATTACAAGTTTTTGTGCGAGCATAGCTTGGATTTCTTGCATCTTCTTGGGATAGTTATAAGCTATTAGTAAATCGTCTACCCAGATGGCTGTGACTACTTTAGCTCCTCCTTTCTGTAGTATATATACACAAGGATCTGCTTGTGATGGGACAAAACCAATATTGCGTAATTCCATGTCCAAACGAATGTACCACTGCCTCCCGGATTGTTTTAGAGCATATAAGGATCGTTGTAGTTTGCAGACTTTTTCTCCTTTAATGTCTCTAATATATTTTAACATGTCTTTAGCTTTATTGTATATAGTCAGGTCATTATTTTCGCTCTCATCTATAATTATTTCTGTCACATACTTTTCCAGGTTTTCAGGTACCTTCATAGTGATGTGTTCCTCTATGTCGCCGTTCAGATACGCTGTCGTGACATCCTTCTGCTTTAATTTCATGCCTCCTTCGACAGACATTCCAACGATGGTTCTGATGGAGCTTAACTTGGCCACAGGCGCGAAAGTCTCATTATAGTCTATTCCAGGTCTTTGGGTGAATCCCCGAGCAACAAGTCTTGCCTTCTTTGTTTCCGTATTATCCGGTCCAGTTTTTGTTTTAAGAACAAGTTTGTAGTCGATGAGCTTCATACCAGTGGTTTTCTTTGTGATTTTCCACGTCTCGTTCTTTATATGTGCTCGTATTTCAGCTTTGATTGCGTCGTGCCAGTCATCTTCTGTTCCATTTTGTTCAGACAGGTATAACATATCTGACGCGAGCAAGCTTTCTTCTTCCATATCATCTTGTAAGTGGTAGTCCTTTAACCATGCAGGTTTCTTTCTATTTCTTGCGAGTCTTTGTGATGATCTCTCATTTATTTCGTGTGGAGTTTGGCATCCACCACTCTCAGCCCCTTCATCTTCTTCAAATGAAGTTTGGTCTTGATCAGTAGTTTCAGCCCCCTCATCCTCGGATGGCAACAGATTTTCATCTGTATTGAGTTGGTGGCATCTGAGGAGGACATATCTGTCAAGAAAAGAGGGTCCTGAATCCGTAAATTAGAATTTTGATGATTTTTCTTGTTGATAAGTTGTATCACCATTTCTTTTTCTTTTCCAGGTCTCTGAATGCTATCGCCAAGGACTGGTTTGGTATGAGTGTCATCGTAGTACATCTTATCAACGAATTTGACATCTCGACTGATTATAACATCGTTTTGATCGGGTAAATAGAGCCTGAATCCTTTAGCATTTTTGGCGTATCCCATAAATATTCCTTCGATGGCTTTAGGGGAGAATTTGCCTTTTCGTATTTTGTTTAAGATAAATGCTTTGCTGCCAAAAATGTGTAAATGGTTTCCGGCTGGATTTTTGCCAACCCATTTTTCGTATGGAGCACTTCCATTTAAAGCTTTTTCAGGACTCCAGTTTATTAAATAATTGGTTGTGTTTATTGCTTCAGCCCATAAGCATGAGGGTACATTTGCTTCCATCATTAAACATCTAGCATTGTCCAGCAGTGATCGGTTTTTTCGTTCACTTACGCCGTTTTGTTGCGGAGTGTATGGTGCTGTCAGTCTCCTTTTGATGCCGCAATTTGCCAGTAGGTCATCAAATTCTTTGTTTCTGTACTCGCCACCATTATCCGATTGCAAGTGCTTAATTTTCTTCTTTGTGAACAGCTCCACTCCATTTTTGTACTCTTTGAACTTTTCGATTACTTCACTTTTGTTTTTAATGAAGTAGATACAGCAGTACCTGGTGAAGTCATCGATGAAGGATACATAGTATCTGGATCCAGCAATCGATTCCGTTTCGAACGGTCCACAGACGTCACTGTGTATAATTTCTAAAATTTTAGTTGACAATCGGTCATGGCTAGCAAATGGTAAGAATGAAAATTTACCTTTTATACAAGTTTCGCGGGTATTTAATTTTACATCTTTTATATCTAGTTCTCTCAACATCTGCTTCGTAACCATCATTTTGAGATCTTTTTCGTTTATGTGACCCAATTTTCGGTGCCATAACATCGATTCATCTTGTGACTTCATTGTAAAATTTGCTGATTCTTCCGGTTTGAAATCCAGATAATAGAGCCCATTTTTATTTCTTGAAGCTTGTAGTACGACGTTGTCTTCTTGTATAATGGATGCTTTTTCTTTTTCGAATAGTACCTTGTAACCGTTATCGGTTATTTTCCCGACTGATATGAGGTTTGTTGTTATTTCTGGTACGTACAACGCATCATTCAAGTTGTATTTTTCGTCGTTGGTTAAGGTACTAATTTTTCCTCGACCTTTGATTTGTGTAGTGTGCTTCTTCGACGCGAGACTTAAAGTATTTACTTCAGGAGTTAATTCTTCGAATTTTTCTTCCTCGCCAGTCATGTGAGAGCTACAGCCACTGTCAAGGCACCACAGATCTTCACCAATTCTATCTGTGGATGAATAACAGACATTTAAGTTCTTTTCTTGACTTTTATTTTTCTGTAGTATGACCTTTTTTATTGCAGTGTTTACAGACGACGACCTTCCTCTTTTGCTTAGCATAAAATGCTTCGGACCTTGATGAGGTGCCATTCGGTTCTGTTTGCTTTCTGGCCTCGTTTTCTTCTACAATTTTTATTTGTAATTCTTCTGGACCAGGTAGCACATCCCGTGACTCAATAGCGATGCGAAAGTTTTCATAATTCGCTGGTAGGCTATAGAGCATCATGATACTCAATAGTTCCGGGTGGATTTTAACGTCCATGCCCTCCAGCTTTCCGACGACGTCCATAAAATTGTTTAAATGGTCGCGGATATCCTCTTCGGAACTCATTTTCTTTAGAACCAGTTGTTTCAACAGCGTAGCTTTCCTCGCCGGACCAGTGCTCTGATGAATGGATTTAAGTTTATCCCATATCTCTTTTGACGTTTTATAACCTTTTATTTGTTTTAATTCCGTCGGTGAGATTTATTTATTTATTTAACACACACACGAAATACATTACAGACACAAATCCAATGCGTATAACATGGTAGACAAATTATTAACAAATTTATTTAACCTGAGAAAAAAAAATATATACAGATATATTAGCTAAAAATGTACATGTACACTTAAAATATACTAAAAAGTAGACAATCACTCCTCTAAGTACTTCACCACACGTGTGTGGATGTGGACTAGGGATGCAGAAAAAATATCCACCTCTGGTTGATCTCTGGCTATACCGTATAAGTTCCGATCTAGCTTGTATGTCCAATTTTTCGAACTTACATTTTTCTTCGGCGCTCGATGTTGGCGATAATATCGTTTCGCCGCTAACGTAATCCCATAGTTCGGTTTTTATTAATACGGCCTGGGCTTGTAAACACCTGGTGTCGTAATTATTTCTATTTAACGTTTCTATCGAGCGGTATGTTGAAGACGCCTTAATTATGTTATTTTTATTTCTTTTGGCATTTGTATAGGTAATCACGCTTTGCTACCATTTGTTGGGTGGGAAATATAAATATATCATTTGATAAACAATGCCTTTTATTTATAACATTACAGAAATTATAACAACATATTTTTCTTCAATAAAACTCGTGACAGGATAGGCTTAACAGAAAGATTGTCATAGAGCTGCCATGCCAAAACCATAGAGGCTGCGCTATACCAACATATGCAAGGCTGGAAAGTAAATTTTTGGCGCGAGTACCTTGTATTTAAAGCTGAGCGTAGCGAGGGTTTCAAAAGTACGAACGCTAAATAACTTTGCTGCCGAGCGAAACACATAACTTTTCACTTCACTAAAGCGAGGAAAATGTTAGGCGCAAGAAAAACTGTTTTAATAAATATTAATTTATTGTATCGAGTATATCTAATATAATACTCCAAAGTGTCCTTGATTTTCTTGTTTCAGATAGTTCAATGAAATATGATAGCATTATTGTCTCCGAAAACGTCTTCGTGCCTTTGGAATGTCTCCATGCATTGAACAAATCGTACGCTTTTTTATGTATTTTACGCGTGATTTTTCCGGAAGAAAACTCAACTCGTCATTATGTACCGCTTGCACGAATTCTGTAGGTGTTAAATTTATATCTTCGTCGCTGCTAGCCTCGCTCATATTTTATGATTTCTTTCGATTTTATCAAAAAACAAACCAAAATAATGGAAGGAAAGTGAATTGAACAATGAGAAGGAAATTTTCAAGTTTTTGTTTTTAATCAAATTTTCTTGCTGGCCCGTGCGATTATTCTTTAAATGAGGCTGCCGCATGACATGTATAAGTATAATCAGTGGACTGGCTGCAGAGAATATAAACTATTACGAAACCAATAAGGTTCCATATAATATTCGAATTTTAAAAACACTTTCCACGCTAGCGGATAAAGTGCACTTTCCACCCAGATTTCGAATGATAAACAGAGCCTTTCCGAGCTTGTGAGGTGAAAATATTATTTTTATCCGCTCCTTTTTTGTAAGTCCCCCTAAAAATGTATTTAATCTAATTTTCAATTCAAATTCTGGTTTCGGTCCACAAGCTAGAGGCCCATGACATTCGGACTGACAGAAGGACAGACAGCAGTCCGTCCCTAACCGAGATCCTAACAATTCTAAAATGTTGAGGAAGATATTGCACTTGCGCAGTTTGTTTTACTAAACACAATATTGTTAATGCGGCAAGAACTAAAATATCCTGGATGCTCCTGGATTGTCTATTGTCTATTTTTTCAATACGTTAATGTACAATTTGTGTGTCCTGTTTTTAAAGTAATCCGAGGTTGGTCACACCGGCCCTGAATAAATTAAGTTGTCAGCATACCGAGATCTGTTTGACGTGACTTACTGCACTCGGGCAGACATTGAGCGTTTACAAGGTTGACGTAACTAAAGTTATTATTATTACCCTCACTTTGTTTTGAACGTGTAATTTTAAATCTTGGTGGGATTACAATCTTATCTTGAATTAAACTTTACAAGACCACAGCTAAATAGCCCATACCTCTACGTACTATTGGAGTGAAATTCATTCCATTTGCATTTTTATTTTGTTTATTTTTATGGTTCCGTAACCGAACGGAACCCTATTACTAATCCTCCGCTATCTGTCTGTTTCTCTGTCTGTCACAGGGGTCTACAGCTTCAACCAGTATACATGTTACTATGGCTTCTATCACGACAAATAATCAAAAATTTAAAGAAAAAAAAAATGTTGTGCGGTCCCCATACAAGAAACCTTTAGTTGGCTTACTAGCCTTAAGAACTTTTTATCATAAGATTTGTCCTTTGTTTTATGTCCCACGGGTCAAAACAAACTATGCGCGAAACTCACTATTAGTCCGACTAGTTGAAGAATATAACAACTTGTTCGCTGATCAGGACCTATACCTTCTTTCTAGAAGAAGCTTCAAGCATGCTGTAATGCGTAAACTGACTGATAGACAAACACACACACCCTCTCACATACACACACCCTCTCTCACACATACACACCCTCTTACAACTCACCATAATACTCTAACCCCTTCCTCCTCATAGATCTCACAGAAGAAATTAATTCCTTATTTTTTTATTCAAATGTTTAACTCGTAATTAAATTACTTATACCTAGCATAATAGTACTGTACTTGCATAATTTTTTCTTTACACTGCATATACCTTGTTTACTCAAAAATAGTTATAATTGTTGAAACTTGTTATTGGCTGAAAATATGTACAATTATTATTAGACTTGCATTTTTATTTAAGATCAGCTGTAAGTTTCCTTAATAAATAAATAAAAAATTGCATTATTTTTACGTCATTTATTTTGGCCCTTAGAATTAGAGTAGGTAAATCCACAACTTTTTTTATTATTATTTTTTTGCTCATCTTCCTAGATTTCCAATGGTACCCTTATACCTAGGTTTAAAATATACTTACTAGCCATTATTTCTTTTTTATGGCATGTGTGTGACGATCGTCATCTATATGACTTTACGGGTAGACGGTAATAAAATACATACAAGTTATATATTTAGTCAGATTCTAGGACATAGTCTAAAGTAAAACAAAAAATTATAAAAGGTAGGGTTCCGTACGCAAGCGGCGCCAAATTTTTTGTCAGGCGCTACCATTTTAGCGGCTTGTGTTTTGTAGACTTGATGTTGATATGACATCCATTTTGTTGTTATTTGCCATGTCTTTAGGGCTTCGAACCAGTATTGTGTGATGGTACGGAACTCTTTGTGCGCGAGTCCAACTCTCATTTGGCCAAATTATTTTACTACAAGTTCCCTTAAAAGTACGAGAATGGTCGCGGCTGGACAGTTCGCAGAGCCATAAACTTAGAATATACAGTATAGTCTTGACCTTTCCTGAGGGGCTGCCAAGGAGGTTGACGGTAAGTATTTTTTACAGACATCCAATATTTTGTATGCTCTGTGATTGATACAGAAACTTTTTTCTCCAAAAATAACCAAGGAGTTCTACTCACAGATATGTTGTAAACTGCTTTCTTTTCAGGATTTTGCAAGTATTCGGTTTTCTTAAATTTTTTGCCCTTTGATCACCGACGAGTTTTCTATGGATTATAAATAACTAAAACCATGCAAGCAAAGTCACAGGTCAAAAGCAGTGTGTTATGTCAGAGATAAAATCATAAATTATTTAAGTGGATACTTCTTAAGTCGCAATCGATGTCACAAAATAAGCTGATCAAATTAGTAAGCTCATCCTAAAAGTTCTTTTCACGAATGAAATACCCAGTCAAATTACTTTTATTGTGAAGTGCCCAAAATGCCTGATTCTGCGGAACTTCTTTCGTGAAGTTTGTCGAGAGTTTGTCCCGAAAGTGACGTACAAGTTTTGAACAGGCCCCTCCATAGACTTAGGACAATACTGGTATATCCTTAGTCTATGAGGACCCCCTATACGAGATGCGCATAATAGAAATGCTCAGAAGAAGTACAAGTTCTTATTCTATGTAGAAATGCTTGTCTGATTTTGAAACCTTCAGCAGTTAAGGGCCCATAATACCTCAATTCCCAGTCTTGCTCTAACGCTTCTGCTTTTTAGCTTTCTATCCTACTCTAATCAGATGCCGCGCACGCAAAGACATCCGTTATTTTGAAATCGCGGCTATGCTATACTGATTGTTTTCTCATTTTTATGGAACAGTCTGCAGCTGCTTTATACTAATCTCAGTTATATTATGCAAAGTTTCAGATCAAATTTCAAGTATTCATTCATTGGTTTATTGTACGGTTTGGAGGTAACTTTGTAATTTTTTTCTATCGAGAAGATTAATAATGGAATCAAGTTTTCACAACAACACGGACATAGCATTAGTCCTCAACTTTATCATATATCAATTTCAGAGTGATTGTTGCAGTATTTGCTGGTATAAAACAGGACCATGCGAAGCAAAGTGAGGTATTATACACACTTAAGAACTCAATGTAGGGAAAAGGAGTTACAAAATATTTAACCTCTTTAACAAACGTTTATAATTGCTCTATTATGCACATCGTTATGACAGCCAACACCTCTGTTTTGCCACGGTTTTGCCTCCTAGAGAAGAAAACATGTCAAATGCCAAATTGTCAAGTGGGAAAGTAACACAAAATCCCAAGTAAATCGTTAAAATTACAAAAAATACATGCATTTCTTTATTATTAAACTGAAGAAACGCAAAAAGAATGTCGTGAACAGAAGAACAACATTATTATGGTAAATGTTGGGCTCATCATCCTGATGGTTAGCAATTTCCTTGCTGGCTTGTTCAACCCAGCCCACGGTATCAGAAGATTGTCGTTTACGCGAAAACCTTCACAGTATAACCCGGTGGACCTCTGCACTGAGCCCTGCTACAGCGAAATAATACCTGGACTCTACCTCAGCAATGCCAGGGCTGCCGCAGATAAAGATTTGCTCCGCCAACTCAAAATCACTCATGTCCTCACGGTTGAAGCTCATCGCTTACCCAAATCCAACTTTGAGGGCACCAACATCAACACCCTCTTCATCCGAGCATTGGATCTACCGACTGTCCAACTCCTACCATACTTTCCTATGACAAACAACTTCATAGATGAAGGTTTAAAACGCGGAAATGTCTTGGTCCACTGCCATTTTGGAGTATCAAGGTCAGCCACTTTAATACTCGCTTATCTTATGGAAAAATATGACATGACATATGAACAGGCTTATGGTTTCGCAAGAACTAGAAGGCGGTTCATCAATCCAAACGAAGGTTTCAAATCACAACTCAGGGAGTTTCGAAGAATGAACTATGACGTCAGTGGATTCAAAAGACTGGAAGCCTATCTTCAAGTACATGGACGAAAGCATAAGTACAAAATAGTTTCCGCAGCCGCAGTGCTTATGGGTCTGATAGTGCCGCTGGCCGTTATGGTTGGTTGAAACACTTTATCAAATCATTTTATAAAGCTCTATATTTTTCTAAACCAATTATATATTATCCTGTAAATACGAGTAAATAAAGATGTACAAACAACGATTTGTGTCATAAATGCTAATATTTCTTCTTTTCAGATTACAATTGTCGGACGATACTTTTCGTAAAATAACTTGGATGCTTAGATGTATTTTGTTGATGCCTGTAAAACGTGTATTTAGCATTTTTATGCAATTCAATAATGATTCCTTTCAAAACCTATGTCAAAATTTGTAGTCACTTGTAATTTGTAACTTTTTCAACCGATGAGGTATCTCTTTATTGAATTGCAAAAACTACCAAATTGTGATGATAATCTGTGTGCGTAAATAAAATCATATTTCTTCTAATATACATTTATTAATGAATTTAGGTAACACAATAAGGTCGTTTAAAAATTGGACTACATCGTCTAAAAACATTAATTAAAAATTTCACAAGCAACATCACGTAAAATAGTTATTTGTGCAACGAGAGAGCAAAGGTAGTTTTTCTTGCGAGTGCCGTGTTTAAATCCCGAGCAAGCGAATGATTTAATTTTTTATAATTGAATCACGAGCGTAGCAAGCGAGTGATTCTCAGTTAGAATCCTGAGCGTTATTAGGGGTTCAAAGGCACAAGAAACAAAATCACCTTGCTCTCATGTGACACGTACAGCTTGACTTTTGCTCACTCAATAATTTTAAGCAACAAACGCGCACTTTTTAAGTTAGTAAGGTGAAAATAATATTGTCACTCCATGTGTTCTCGTGGATGTCGTGAAAGGGCACTCAGGTATAAAAAGGTATGCCAACAGTATAATATGTCTCTGGTTCATCGGATCGTAGCCCTGTCCGCGAGACGACGTAACTCTTTACTGGTTGCAGCCGTACCTTCTTTAATGCCTTAGTCGTCTTTTAGGATATCCACAAGAATACACATGGTGTGACAGTATTATTTTTAGTTGATGTTACCACATAGCACAAATTTATACACAATTTTACAAATTCAAACAAATTAAGTACCTAATGAGTGTAAAACTTTTAAGTAATTTCCTAGCAACATACCCGCGACAGACAGCTAAAACCACATCCATCCATCAACTTGTCATCGTCCTCTGCTGGTCATAGGCCTTCAAAGTTTTCCATACTCTTGGCGGTCCTCCGTCCTCCTCATCCAGCCGCCTCCCGCAACGTCCTTCAGGTCGTCGGTCCAGCGGACACGAGGTCGGCCTACGCTACGCTTTGCTCTATGTGGTCTCCATTCTAACGTCTACGATTACCGCGCTACGACAGCGCTTCTACGCCAACAAACTGCTTTACAGTTTGGCGAAATGCATTATTTAAATTAGAAGAAAAAATAAATGCAACAAAATACACACAATAAATGTTACGTTCCACAAGCAAATTATTCTCATGGAATTTGTCAAAAATATACTGGTTAATAAATAAAAAAAACCGGCCAAGTGCGTGTCGGGCCACACGCAATGTAGGGTTCCGTAGCTGCCCAGTACATTTTATAAGTTGGTCTACCAATACAGATCGCGCCAAACTTCTAGTCCCATACATTTAGAAGAACAGCCCATACATTGTCGTGTTTAGAGGGGGCCAAAAGTTTGGCGCGACCTGTACTCGTAAACCTGTAAAACTTACCTAGCTGTGATAGTTTTCCTTTTAACTTCATTATATATACTACCTCTGTGAATTTTTTAACATATCTATAAACAACCGTTTAGCCGGCAGGGGGGGGACGACGACGACGACGCTTGACTCTAACAAAAATTAGCACTTTAAAGCTTAATATTTCACCAACGGAACCATAAATCGAAAAATGGTTTTCACACACGCACGATGTTTTTAAACAACCTATCTAACGATACCCCACACTACGGGATAGACAAGAAAAAAAAACATCTCCAATTTACGTGTCAGGGAGGTACCTACCCTTAAAAATTTTTTTCTCGAGATATTATTTTACCATTTTGTCGGCGTGATTAATATGACATATCGCACTATGCTCGTCACCGGCTAAAAAGACATCTTGTTGATGGTTGTAGTTACAATTAATGTACCCTCACCCACAATTATTTTAACTATTATGTTCTTAATACGTTTATTTTGTATTTATAAGAACGAATTACTTAATGTTACTATCTATTTATTTATTTATTTATATACTTATACATATAGCTATAAAACGTGACTCACAACTGATGAGCTCGTACTTTTTATTAAATAAGTTTATGTTTAAGTTGATAGTATAATGTGAAATTGTAAATAGACTTATTTAAATACATATTTTATAAACTTTTAGAGGCGAAAACAGCCTGACAAAGTATAATTTATGATGATGTCGTATACATGTAGCTAAATTAAGAGCTATATGTAAGGTAAATGTATTTTTTATGCTATTAATAAAGAACTTTGAAAATCAAAAAATCAATATGACATATTATACATTGTATACTCTTGCCAAATTACAGCTTTCTAGTACTCATAGTCTCTGACAGACGGACTTGGCGAAACTATAAGGGTTACTTGTCGAACTACGGAACCCTAAAAAGGGAGCAATTGCATAAATAATACGAAAATATGTTTTTCTTAATGCGTCGCATGTTTTTTCACAATTCTGCCAAGTCTAGAAAGAAAATCAAAATCATTTTTTTAGTGTTATACAAGTTGTTTCCAAACAATATGGTTCTGAGTGAATTTTTCGAGGAACAATTATTTTTTTTGTAATACTTGTAAGAAAACAGATGTGTATTTTTTTGGAACGGCACTGAGATGTTCATTACGAAGTATTTCCGGGGCTCGTCCCAGTTCGAGAGACCTACAGGAAATGCAACGTTATTCAAGTGTTAATGATGACAATTTGTGAACTCATGCGCAGCGTAATTTAAATTATAAAGTGGATATATTAGATTTTCAGTGTGTCCAACTCTCTCAACGTTTATTTGAGAGGGAAGAACGGCGACGGGAGGTTTATATCCATCACGCTGGCAAATGATAAATCGTCTGTGAAACGTGGGCGTATGAGTGTGGAATGGAACTTGCACTTTATATTCAATAGTTACCCGGAAAGCTACTCTGACAATATATCGAGGATGCTAGTCGTAACGATAAATATACTTTTTTATACATAATTATTTACTACAAACTTGAAAATTTCACGTTACGTAATTCAGTATAACGCAGAATGTTTTTAGGGTTCCGTACACGAAGGGTGTCAAGCGGGACCCTATTACTAAGCCTCCGCTGTCTGTACGTCTGTCCGTCTGTCACAGGGGTCTACAGCCTGAACCGCAATAGGTAGAAAGTTGAAATTTTCACAGAATACGTGTTACTATGGCCACTATCATAAAAATAAAAAAAATAAACGTTATTGGTTTTGGCTTTTACTTAAAGACGGTAATACATACAAATTTTAAATTTAGTGATATTTTAAGACATCCATCCATCCATCAGCCTGTTTCGTCCATTGCTGGACATAGGCCTTTCAAAGGTTTCGCCACTCTTGGCGGTCCTCCTGGAAGAAATGCTCATACTCTCACACGCTAGACAGGCAGTCCTATTACTCTCCCCCGAATAACTTCGGGAGGATTTGCGAGTAAGATGGTGGTACCTCCACAGTCGAGCCCGGCATCAGCTCTACCACCTAGTTTTAGGACATACCATATAGTAAACCAAAAAATATTAAAAAGTAGGATTCCGTACGCAGACGGCGCCTATTTTTTAGTCAGGCGCTACCATTTTAACGACTTATTTTTTATAGCCTTGATGTTACGTTTTGTTTTTATAATGTCACCCGTATTGTAGGGTGATACGGAACCCTTTGTGGGCGAGTCCGACTCGCACTTGGCCAAATTATTCTGAGATTACCTAACGTTTGTACACAGTTGTAAATGGTAAACTCTACGACTATCGCTAGTTTTATCACACCAAAATACTGCAATATTTTTGCATAATTTACAAAAATAGGTACGATGAAAACATCAGAGTTTTAAATTACCACATATTACGTATCTCACTCCTTAATTTTGTATCTCTTTTATAAAGTTTACGTAAGGTAGGTATGTAACTGACCTTACATAAAAGAGTTGAAATTGAAAACAACCACAAAGTCGCTGAATTTATTCAACACGGTCCTCTGTAAACACAATCATTAAATACATAATTTAAACTTCTCCTGTCAACGCAAAATGTAGAAGAATAAGCTCAGAGTCAAGGTGATACTGAATAAACTAGAATACGTACTAAATAATAAAATACAAAGCAGTGTAGCTTTAGCACGCGCCAGAGATACAACGTCTATCTATCCTACTTAGATTCTCACGTATACCGCTTTTGTCTATGTGCCAGAGAGCAATTATGATAGAAATACATTGTATCGACGGGGCGCGTGGTACATATCACAGAAGAAATATTAGAACAATGTCACAGAAAAACAGGAAAAGAGAAAATTTAATTTGAGGAAACAGTACATTACTGCTAAGACCAGGAAATAAGCAATGCTGGACGAGCAAGTTAAAAGTCCGAGCACGTAGGGCGAAGAGTTTTATATACGAGGCCAGGGTTGCTAATTAATGGTCGTAAAAAGTATATAGTGCTTTTCTCAAAAATAAAATGAGACATTTTCATGATAATGAGTTATGTCAAATAAAATAAACTGTCTAGGAAATATTAAAAGTTACTAACGTGGTCATATTTGGGCGGTTAGGCATGTTTATTGTTATCTGGGGGCACGGTAGTGCCCCCCGCCAAGACGAGCCAAACGAAGCGGGGCATTACGTACCTTTTCTCGAAGCGTTTCGTCATATTTTCGAACCCTCATAGCTTCAGTATGGATAAAACTAGAGATACCAAATTCTCAAGATAAGATGTAGTTAGCAGTCTGATAAGTTCCATTTGTCTAGCTTTTATACTTTTAATTTTATTAATGCCTAAAATACGTCGATTTTGTCACTCACCCACTCACTCACTGATGATCATCAATACCTCTGGGGGTACTTCTTGAAGTCCTAGAAAGCTGAAATTTTGTATGCAGACTAGGATTTGCACACAAACAACAGATAAATGAAGAAATCTGTAACTTTCACCTACGAAACCCTCTTAAGGGGGTCCAGTTCTATATTATAAAAAGTATATGAGAATTTCAAAAGTCCCAGAAATCTGAAATTTTGTATAAAGGCTACGATTTGCACACACCCAACAAAAATATTAAAGTATCTGTGAATTTTACCCTCCACCCCATACAGGGGTCAAGGAGTCAAAAAACAAGGCGCTATAACAACTTCACCGCGATATTTTTCCTGTAATCTTTACATAATACATATCATCACCTATTACTATGCCTTTTTAAATATTTTTTGGTCTTCTAGTTACGGAGATAATGGAGGGGAGGGGACGTTAAAAACTTACTTTTTTGAGGATATTTTTATGGAGACCACCCTTCGGTATAATTTTTTTTATTATTATTTGCCGTGCTAGAAGCCATAGTAGCGGGTAGGTATTCTGTAAAATTAGCAATCCAGTAACTATCAGTGGCTAAGAAGAAAAAGAGGCAACGATAGAGTGGGCTATAAAAAAGTCAAAGCTGAGGCGCAAGAAATGCAGCCTGAAAAAATAAAAAAACATAAGAGCACCTTACAAAAAGAAATGAAATCCCATCAAAAACATTATTGAATGCCAAGACTCAAGCTGATAACGCTTTCACAGTTAAAATGTTATCAAATCTCATGTAGAGCCAAGCCCATAACTCTACATGGCCTAACCCTACAAACCCTACATATTGATCAAAAAGATTTAAGGACAAGTTTTTGATAAATAGACTAAACACATGCGTATACAGCAAGGAAAGTTGTCTATAGTGATTGAAATTTGAAAACTTGGTTTAAAAATTATTTAACCATAAGTAATTATTTAGCTGTTGGAATATCTTCCTTAGCACGAACTAATAAGCTAATAAAATCAGTTCTGCATATCGTGAATTCTGTTAATACTATGGGGGTCGCCTTGCTCCGCTCCACTTCGCTCGGCTCCCTTACATGACAACCTAACTGCTCCTCCTCGCTTCGCTCGTCGACGCAACCTATCCCTAGCGGTTGAATAAAATTAAAACTAAGGAAGCTGTTAACGGCTATTTAGTCACTTCCTAAATAAAAACCGTCAATCGAATCCATCAAATTTTTATTTTTAAAAAGGTAACTAAACATATTTTTTTTATTTCAAAGATATTCATGAAAAACAGATTCCGCTGGAGTAACGTTACCCCAGCGGCATGTTTTTTATTCCGTGGTCGTAGCTAAATAAAAATTAGCTACTTAGGTAGATATAATTAGTGCCTGATTGTGCCCAAAAAAGAAAATTACTGCGTCCAGAGGTTTCAGAGTTATTCAAGATGCCGCTGGGGTAACGTTTAGCCAATTGCTGTATCTCTTAAACGGTATAACATACATCTACGATTTTTTTTACTAAGATGCGTCTTAATTAGTTCCTAATTTCTGCAAACTTATTTTTTTTCTATTCGACGCCGTTGGTAAGTTATAATTTTTTTTCAAAATCCCTAAAATCGGCCCTTGTGCTTCAATGTGAATACCTAGAAACTTACCAATTATAGGGGTTTGTACCTTTTATCAATTCAAAGCACCTTGTGAAATTAGATGTTCCTACTTCAACTCCTTACAGAGTTATTTCATTTTTATTAAAATCTGGCTACTCTGTAATGTAACGCTTCAATACATGAGTTATTATTAAGTGACAGTATATTTGATTCTACTAATAATTAGTACTTTTATCACATTATTTATTCTAAAAATTTCAGCTGAAAAAGCCTTCTAACTACTGAAACTTAAGGAAAAAACAACATAAAAGCAAATCAGTCGATTAAACAACCAAATTCAAATGACTACATAAAAGCGGCCGTACCATACATGGTGCAAACCTTCTTCAATTGGTAGTTTTCTAATTCAGTTTTGATTGGTACAGGTGCGTGCAAATGGTTTAACAAACTATTCATTTAGTTATATGCAGTGATAGGATATTCAAATGCTTTTTGCCTCAAAGTACTAATGTTCAACTGTGTGGAATGGACTTTAGTATAGGAAAATAAATATTTTATTTTGTAATTTGTATTAATAACTTACTTGATGAAACATTATAATTTGATAGGTACTTACATAAATCATGGTGACCAGGGTCTGATGGTGGGACTGGAAGGTTGAAATGAGAACTCCTCAGCGAACAACAGGAGCCCTCTCGAGTTTAGACTATTTGATCAGTCTTGATGAGTACTTTTGTAAAACACGGTGACCAGGGTCTGATTATGGGACTGGAAGGTTAAAATTAGAACTCCTCAACGAACTACACTCTCGAGTTTGAACTATTTGATCGGTCTTGATGAGTACTTTTGTAAAACATGGTGATCAGGGTCTGATGATGGGACTGGAAGGTTGAAATGAAAACTCCTCAATGAGCAATAGCAGACCTCTCGAGTTAGGACTATTTGATCGGTCTTGATGAGTAGTTTTGTAAAACATGGTGACCATGGTCTGATGATGAGACTGGAAGGTTGAAATAAGAACTCAACGAACAACAGCAGACCTCTTAAGTTTGGACTATTTGATCGGCCTTTAAAAAATCTAAATAAAAATTAGCTACTTAGGTAGATATAATTAGTGCCTGATTGTGCCCAAAAAAGAAAATTAGTGCGTCCACAGGTTTTAGAGTTGGGTAAGTTTATTGGTTTCAAGATGCCGCTGGGGTAAGGTTTAGCCAATTGCTGTATCTCTTAAACGGTATAACATACAACTACGATTTTTTTTACTAAGATGCGTCTTAATTAGTTCCTAATTTCTGCAAACTTATGTTTTCTCTAATCGACGCTGTTGGTCAGTTATAATTTTTTTTCAAAATCGGCCCTTGCGCTTCAATGAGAATACCTAGAAACTTACCAATTATAGTGGTTTGTACCTTTCATCAATTCAAAGCACCTTGTGAAATTAAATGTTCCTACTTCAACTCCCAACAGAGTTATTCCACTTTTATTAAAATCTGGCTACTCTGTAATGTAACGCTTCAATACATGAGTTATTATTAAGTCACGGTATATTTGATTCTACTAATAATTAGTACTTTCATCACATTATTTATCTTTAAAATTTCAGCTGAAACCACCTGCTAACTACTGAAATACAAGGAAAAAACAACAAGAAAGCAAATTAGACGATTAACCCACCAAATTCAAATGAGTACGTAAAAGTGGCCGCACCGTACATTGTGCCAACCTTCTCAAATTTGTAGAACAACATTTCGTTTTTCAAAACAGTCTCGCACAAAGGTGTTATAATTTATTGTTTATAGGGTTCTGTAGTACAAAAAAGGTACAAAAGGAACCTTTATGCTAAGACTCCGTTGTCCGTCCGTCCGTCCGTATATCACAGCCTCATATCCTGTAACCCGATGCTTGCTTGGTACTTATGAACGAATTGCTAACATCATATGGAAGTGGCTTTTAATATATATTTTTAATATTATCTGTAAAATTAAAAATAAACTTACTATTGGATGTTCAAGTAAATTTTCAAGGGTATTGACGTAAGACTGGTAACAGCACCATATTATCTTGCTGATGAACTTGTCTGATAATGGGACTGGAAGGTCGAAATGAGAACTCCTCAACGAACAACAGCAGACTTCTCAAGTTTTAAACTTCGTTGAGGAGTTCTCATTTCAAACTTCCAGTCTCATCATCAAACCCCGGTCACTATGTTTATAAAAATACTCACCAAGACCGATCAAATATTCCAAACTTGAGAGATCTGCTGTTGTTCGTTGAGGAGTTCTCATTTCAACCTTCTAGTCCCATCCTCAGACCCTGGTCACCATGTTTTACAAAAGTACTAATCAAGACCGATCAAATTTTTCAAAATCGAGAGGTCTGCTGTTACTCGTTAAGGTGGTATCTTTTCATACAAACTTCTTGAGTAATATGTAAGAAGAAGAAGAAAGAAGAAAGAAAATAAATTTTTTCGGTAACACACAAAATGAAAAAAAATAAAAACTAAAAAAGAAAAGTTACATAAAATAAACTTGAGACTACTAAAAACTAAATCTAAATACAAGTGTTTGGTGCATATGTGTGAAGACGCAACAAATTCATGACTTAAATCGAGGCAAAACACAATGTTATATTATATTATATAATTGTTATATTATATAACATATATTGCGCAAAGTTGTTAAAATTATAAGATTATTGCTTGGATACTCTAATAACAGGGTTTCAAAAATGAACTCTTTTTGTCCGGTTTGCATTGGTGTGTGGCTCACGAACAGGGCACTTACAAACTTATACGCAGACGACCAGACGTCTTGTGTAAACACGAGTGCGTTCTGAAACCTAGAGCACGATCTATCCATTTTTGAATATACTTTTTAACCAATCTAAAATAAGAAAATAACTTGTAATGAGTAATCAATTAATAACCAATACCTAAATAAAGCAAAATATTTTGTTTTATTCATTTTTAATTGGATATTTTCTATACCAATTATTCACTTTCCTAAAAATATGATGTTTTTTGACGATTCTTCTTCGTAAGGCGTCATGCACTGCACTACAAAGGCGGTTATAATTTGGTTGGTTTCCTATAATTCTGTAAAGTGATGCATATTCAATTTATTTGTTTTTATTTTTTTGTTTATTACAATCATTGACATGTTTTTTTTTTAATTTGAAGTGTTATCCATGGATTATTTTTTGACATTTTCTCCAATTTCCGTTCCCGTTGAGATATTAGTATGAGAAAATTTTTTTTTTAAATTATACATATTTAAAGAAAAGTTTTTGTACTCCGTGTGGTGGGGTGGTTCCGAAAATTTTGTGGTCCAAAAGTGTTGTACTCGACCGAATACCCAGTAGGAATTTTTTCCTATACAAATACGTCAACTTCCATGGATACTATCAAAAAGTCAAAATTCCTACTGGTGGTTAGGCGAGCTGGCTTCGCCAGCTCGAAGAAATCAAAAATGTGAAAAATCCCATACAAAAATCCTATACAAAACAGAGTTTGAGAAAACGACGAACCCCACCCCAAATGTCAAAAAATTAAAAATTTAAGACTTTTCCCCCAGACAGAATTAGACACTCTACGACCCCCCCCTACATCATTCGAACCCCCCCAACTCAATCCAACCAAACAATCATGTCAATGAGTAGGTCAGTCAGTCACCGTATTGCAACTTTATACGACCACGGGACGGGATTAAAAACATGCCGCTGGGGTAACGTTACTCCAGCGGAATCTGTTTTTCGTGAATATCTTTGGATCGGCTAGAAGCACTAATTTTTTATTTCGGGCACAATTACACGAGATGACGCTCTAATTATCTGTCAAGCTGAAATCCTGAAAAGCGCCAACATGCCGCTGGCGTAACGCACTCAAGAACAGTGCGGCTTCTTCCAGTCGAAGCTGCGTAAGCTAATAAACTGATGCAATCAAAATTAAGCAGTGATGAAATCATATACATACGGTCCAAATTAAAGTGTTTTGTTTCTTTATATGTCTATACAAATGTCTACGTTTGTATACGTTAACTAGGGATACTTTTTTCGTAAATTTTGTACTAGACCCTAAGTCCATGTGTATAAAATGTCATTGCTCGCGAGGATGAAGTATTTTCTGGTAGTTCTTTACAGTATGTAATGGTAATATTATAATGTATTTTTGAGAAAACATTATTTAGTTATGCCATCAGTGGCCTTATTTTCTTATTTGTGCATCCATCTCTATCGCTTTCAAAGGTATCGTGATTGGCTAGAAATGACACCACACATAATTTCTAGCCAATCAGGCCCTATTCTTTTTTCCCTATAAGAGTGTTTCTTATTTCAAGGATAACAACAAAATTAGCACCTTTTTCGCAGTTTTTGTTTGATTATTTTAGAGCTTAAGTTATTTGCTATTTTCTAAGGTTTTTAATTTTTTAAACGCCATTTACGTCTTGCCCTCATATGCTTTAATTGTTTAAGAAAATACATGCGTGAAATGCCTGTCTTCTTCCTATATTATTACTGAAAGAGAATATTGGTACATTCTGACTTGGTTTATTATTCCCCTCTATTCCAAATTCGTATTTGTAATTTCATAAAGACTATTCTTAATGACTTTTAGAGCCTATTATTTTTGTTAAGAGGAAAATATTTTTTTTTTGTTTGATAAACACTTGTAGTTTAATTAAATAAATAAGTGGACAAGTACAAGTGTTTATCAAACAAAAAATGTTTCAAAAGTTCCACCAAGTGCCAACAATCACGAGCATCAACTCCACGGAAAATATTTAGATTAACAAGAAAGTATTAATTTATTTTATTTTCCTTAACTTAAAAAAAGGTTCCTTTTAGTAAAATTTGCTATCTCTAATTGTTACGGACTCCTTCGCGGCTGGCCACAAAACGACCATAACTTTAAATTTGACACTGACTTGGACTTGAGACTGGAAAATTAGCAAATGGACAGGCTTTTTTTCTAAATAAAATAATTATCTTTATTGATTCAGACTTTCAATACTAATATTTAAGGTACTTTCCCTCCAGGGGGCATTCGTTTGGTTCACCCTGTATATTTCGACCAACTTGTGGTCATCGTTAGTCGAATCAATTTGACAGTTACTTAAAGACACTGACAACCTAAATACTAAAAACTTTTTTTAAAAGCTACAGTATTAGGGGTGCTTCGGTAGTTTGGACATATTATACAAAGGATGGATGAAAGTAAAGAAACGAAAGAAATTTATGGTTGCAACAAGATAAAATTCGACAGACCGACTCGATAATTCCCTTGGTTTACATAATAGTCAAAGAACTACAAAGAAGATAAATATAATTCCACCTGCCTTGAACCAAGCCGGTATATTCAAACATTATGTCTAAGAAATGTAGATCCAAATCTCATGACAAACCGAAGACAGTTACTTATAGACACTGACAACCTAAATATTAAAAACTTTTTTTAAAAGCTACAGTATTAGGGGTGCTTCGGTAGTTTGGACATATTATACAAAGGATGGATGAAAGTAAAGAAACGAAAGAAATTTATGGTTGCAACAAGATAAAATTCGACAGACCGACTCGATAATTCCCTTGGTTTACATAATAGTCAAAGAACTACAAAGAAGATAAATATAATTCCACCTGCCTTGAACCAAGCCGGTATATTCAAACATTATGTCTAAGAAATGTAGATCCAAATCTCATGACAAACCGAAGACAGTTACTTATAGACACTGACAACCTAAATACTAAAAACTTTTTTTAAAAGCTACAGTATTAGGGGTGCTTCGGTAGTTTGGACATATTATACAAAGGATGGATGAAAGTAAAGAAACGAAAGAAATTTATGGTTGCAACAAGATAAAATTCGACAGACCGACTCGATAATTCCCTTGGTTTACATAATAATCAAAGAACTACAAAGAAGATAAATATAATTCCACCTGCCTTGAACCAAGCCGGTATATTCAAACATTATGTCTGAGAAATGTAGATCCAAATCTCATGACAAACCGAAGACAGTTACTTAAAGACACTGACAACCTAAATACTAAAAACTTTTTTTAAAAGCTACAGTATTAGTGGTGCTTCGGTAGTTTGGACATATTATACAAAGGATGGATGAAAGTAAAGAAACGAAATAAATTTATGGTTGCAACAAGATGAAATTCGACAGACCGACTCGATAATTCCCTTGGTTTACATAATAATCAAAGAACTACAAAGAAGATAAATATAATTCCACCTGCCTTGAACCAAGCCGGTATATTCAAACATTATGTCTGAGAAATGTAGATCCAAATCTCATGACAAACCGAAGATCTCAAACTAAAATCTTAAAGATATAATCGGGTCTGTTTGCCAACTTTTGTTATTTTCTTCTGGCTATTAATTGGCCGCGTATTTTCGTCGACCTAAATATAGAGTAGAGGTTAAGCCAGGTGTCTTGTGAGATGAGACGTATTGGATTTTGTAATGGATATTTTGAGTCGCTCTAATGGCTGAGGTTAGAGTTCATTTCTATTGCGCAATAATTACATACCTATATTTCTTCTCTTAATAAATATCGGTCAAGTGAAAGTAGGACTCGTGCCTGGTGGTTTCGTAGCGTTCAAATAAGTTAATTGTTGAAATAAAAACTTATGAAACGTATGAAAATGTATGAAACATAACTGCAAAATTAATCGTTCACTTGTAAAGCCTACTTAGATGTGATAGTTTTCCTTTTAATTTGCATTATGTACGTATACTAACGTCGTGATTTTTTTCACGTATCCAGAACTAATCGTTTAGCTAGCAAAAGGGGGGACATTTGACTCTAGCAAAAATTTGCACTTTAAAGCTTAATATTTCGCAAACGGATCCTGGAATCAAAAAATAGTTCCCACATAATCCTTAATATTTTTGAACGACCTATCCAATGACCCACACCGTGGGATAGACGCAAAAAATAAAATTCATCCCTACTTCAAGTGTAGGGGAGGAAACCTAAAAAAAAATTACAATTTTAAACTTAAAAATTCACGTAAAATTACATCTCTCTGAGCTAAGCCGCGGACAGACAGTCATGGCGTAACTATAAGGATTCCTTGTAGATTACGGAACTTTTAAAACGGACATTTTGATTAGTTTTACTACGAATTTTACTCATCATGTCTTCATACTGAGAAGACTTTACCGCAGTTACTTCGATTTCTGGAATAAGGAAAATTTGCACGGGTATACTCATTTTGGAAAGTTTTTTATTTTAAACATCACTATCGAAATTACACGTCAAACAAATTAGTCATTGTAAAGTAGGAAGGGGCAAACAATTTCCCAAGCTTTTCATAGATTACTCTATAAATCTGTACAAGTAATTATTACACTTACATTATAATATGCTTCTTACTAAGATTTTTTTTCTCTTTTGTTGTGGCAATACTTTGAACAATTATGAATTTTATTTTTTTATTTTGCCATATATTATTTAGGTATATTAATGCCATTTTTGCAGGGTTGGCATTGTTTAAAACAAATTTTTAAAACAAGTGTTTCAAACAGTGTTTAAAACAGCGAGAAAAAACAACCTTGTTTAAAACACTGTTTAAAACAAATTGTTGTAAACGTGTTTAAAACACTCATATATAAAACACTGTTTTTCAGCATATAAATTATTATATTTTCCTTATATCGAACGTGTCGTTGTTATTACTCTTTTTTTAACGCATCCTTTTCTAATCGGTGCGGTTAAAATTCCTTTCCTGGTGGGGGTTTCCCCAAACATAAAGACGAGAACGAGCGGTGTCGGTGAGTACTTCTATTTTCAAGCATTTCTACGTTTCGTGTTTATTGGGAAAGCACTTATTATTTTTCACTCAATACATGATTAGATTATAATAATAACATTCAAAAAACGCTTTTTTTAAATTTTATACATAAGTTACCAATACGATACGCAAATAAATCAGCCGCAAAAAAACATCAGTAAATATTTGATTTAAATATGTTTTTTTTATTTTGTTTTAAACAGGATGTTTTGATCTGTTTTAAAAAAACTGTTTTTTGTCCAACCCTGCATTTTTGGCCACAACAACAAGTCTTTAACGGTTTAAAAGTCATGATGAAGCTATGACAAACGGGCAATGGAGTCTTAACATATAAATAATGGTTTCTTTTTAGGGTTCCGTACCTAAAGGGTGCCAAACGGGACCCTATTACTAAGCCCCCGCCGTCTGTCTGTTCGTCCGTCTGTCACAGGGGTCTACAGCTTCAGCCGTAATACGGTAGAAATTTTAAATTTTCAGAAAATACGTGTTACCATGGCCTCTACCGTGACAAGTAATAAAACTGAAAAAAAAAATTACCTAAGAGGTGTTCCCATACTATAAATAAACCTTGAAAAATTGCTTTATTTTAACGTTATTTATTTTGGCTTTAACTTGAAGACGGTAATAAAGAAAAGTCTTAAATTTCATCAAATTGAAGGACATACTCTAAACACTCTAAAGTAATATAAAAAATAACAAAATTAGGGTTCCGTACGCAGACGGTGCCAAATTTTTTGTCAGGCGCTACCATTTTAGCGATTTATTTTTTGTAGCCTTGCTGTTACTTTGGCATGTATGTTGTTGTTATTTACCATAATGTTTTTAGGACTCCGCATCCGTGTTCTGAGGTGGTACGGAACCCTTTGTGTGCGAGTCCGACACGCACTAGGCCAAATTAAAATTATTTGTCAGGCGCTACCATTTTAGCGATTTATTTTTTGTAGCCTTGCTGTTACTTTGGCATGTATGTTGTTGTTATTTACCATAATGTTTTTAGGACTCCGCATCCGTGTTCTGAGGTGGTACGGAACCCTTTGTGTGCGAGTCCGACACGCACTAGGCCAAATTAAAATTATTTAAAATACACGTACAAAAACATATATTAAATCATAACCATGTATCTGTATCGTTTTAAGACCTTATTCAAACTTCAATAATACAGATCGATGCAAATTCCTAGTATAGTGCAGAAGGTGAGACTGGAGAATTGCGATTGTTGCGTGCACGCCACTGACATTGTGGAAAACAACTCTTAGAACAGACCAGGCAAGATCTGTTTTCAAAAAATTATGGTTTGACTCTTATCTTATTCTTTACGATGTATACTTTATGTTTCTATGATTTTTCAAAAATAGACCTTGCTTGCGCTGCTATAAGAGTTGTTTTCCACAATGTCAATGTCGTGCACGCACACAATCGCAATTCTCCAGTCTCACCTTCTGCACTGTACCTACTTATTTACCTACCACGAACATTAGTTCGTAGACTATAAGTAGGTATTTTACATGAGTTTGATAAATAAAATGAACGCCTTACATAACAGTATCTCTAAACAGATTACATACACAATCCGATGCTTATTTTTCGCGATCTATTTGATATAACCTGCTGGCAGCTTATCCAAAATAATTTGGCTATTTTCAATACGCCAGTGTGACGCAGCCCGATGGAATCCGAAACGGCGAACGCTTTATTTTCGTTCTCCTAAATTTTTAGAATGACAGTAGGTAATTACACTTTTCTTCTCGTGAACTCTCTTGTTTTTGCTCCGACATTTTTGAAGTTCCTATAAGAAAGGGAAACGTTCTTGTGTACGTATATTTTTTAGGGTTCCGTACCCGAGGGCAACACGGAGCTCTATTAATGTCGCTCTGCTGTATGTTCACCGAGTATGTCACATCACAGCTTGCAGACGGAGTGTGTTACAGATCCGAAATTTCTGATATGCTTTATAGAATTTTGACCCAAGGTTCGATGAAATTTTTTGTGAAATTCATAAATTATTCTTTTCGTGTTCCTTACAAACGCAAGCCCAGCCCTGAGTCAATTACTATGGGGCGTCAAGATTGTATTTTGCAAAATTTGCAAAAAGTGATATCGATCCGTGTTACTGATCACTTACCAAGCCTCCAGCATGAGTTTGGCTGTATAAATTTATGTCGCCTTATATAAAACACACTGGTGACGGGCAGCCAGGGTTTCGGCACCGCACTCACCAATCTGTCTGCCCAGCGCGTGTGTGTGTGAAGTACGGGCATTTCGTCCAGTAGGGCCATTCTCAGTCTGTCAAATTAGTCTTCTCGATCGTAAAAACCCGTTTTATCAGACGAACTCCATACATTTTTAGCTCGAGTTTTAGAAATCTCACTTCGATTGTGTCTCTGAAATTGCCTCACGATCGAGAAGGCTAAATTGACTGACTGGGAATTACCTTCAGGAGGATCGAAACGATGTGATGTGGCGAAACCTTGTAAAGACATTATGAACCAGGCTGATAAGATAGATGGATAGATATGCGAGGAAATGTAGCAGATTATGTTATATCTTCACTTGATCCTACAGTTGGTTTCTCCCTTTCATCTGAAACCGAAACGGATATATGTACTATAATAGTTACCGGGGATATGGAGTTAAAAAGTTTCTTAAATCTTTTACCATTTATTTAGATATCCTAGACTTTTCCAGATCACTCAACACATTGAAGGGGACGCCCAGAATAGGGATCTGGACTAGAATCTGCTCGATCTTTGTCTTTTATGGACATTCTTTCATTTTTAGAATACTTCGATAAATCTATCAATACGACGTACAAATATTCATAAAGATTACTGATTGCCAACCAATAACGAGCCCAAAAAGTTATATAATGTAATCATATGACCTAACCGTATGAACCGTTCGTGCGCGAGTACGACTCGCACTTGGCTATTTCTTTATTTTATTTTAGAGTATTTCCTACAATAACTGAATTTAAAACTTGTACGTGGGACGCACTATAAGTTTCCGGAATGAATATGAAAAAATACTATTAAAGGCACAAAATTAATTTATTGTTTTTCAAAATAATCTCCCTTGGCGTCTATGCACTTTTTCATTCGATCAAACCAGTTTTGAAAACTTTTGTGCCACTCCCCTGTGGTGACCTCTGAAACGTGTTTTTCATACTCCTCGACAGCCTCTTCTGGTGATGAAAATCGTTGACCGCGTAATTGGTTCTTAATTTTTGGGAACAGAAAAAAGTCACAAGTGCCAGGTCGGGACTGTATGCAGGATGACTCATGAGTTCTACATTTTTCGTCTTCAAAAAGTCGTTTGTCTGTCTGGCCGTGTGAGAACTAGCATTGTCGTGGTGCAGGATGATACGGCGTTTACGGTTATTTTTACGGAGTTCGTCAATAACTTCCGGCAAACAAATGGTCGTGTACCAGTCACTATTCACGGTACGACGATTCTCTAAAGCAACAGTAGCCACGGGTCCAGTTTTATTAAAAAAAGAAGCAATCATCCGCTTAGATGCACTTTTCACGCGCGCCACTTTGGTTGGTTTCGGCTCATCTTGAAAGACCCATACGCTCGATTGCTGCTTTGTTTTGGGATCGTAGCAATAAATCCATGTTTCGTCACCTGTTACTATGTCCCACACCAAATTTGACGCACCTTCGTTGAATCTGGTAAGCATGGCACTGCACCAAGTGACGCGGTCCGTTTTTTGAGCCACGGTCAAGTTGTGTGGGATCCACTGCGAGCACAGCTTTCTCACACCCAAATGTTTGTGTAGGATTGATTGTATTTGACTCATGCCTATTTCTAAGGATGCGCGAATTTCATGGTAGGTCACATGCCTGTCTGTTTCAATCATACGGCGCACAGCATCGATGTTTTTGTTGGTCACAGCGGTGGACGGCCGACCATCGCGAGATTCGTCACTGAGATTGATACGACCACGCTTGAATTCTGCAAACCAGCTATAAACAGTCGTCTTGCATGGTGCTTCATTGCCAAAAGCTGTTTCAAGCCGAGCGATGCTCTGTTGAGCTGTCAAATTACACTTAAAATCGTAGAAAATCATACTACGAAAATTTTCCCGAGTTAAATCCATGTTGATGCAGACACACAATTTTTTAAATGGCGCCACAAGGTAAAAACAAAAGACAGTCAGATGAAACAAACTGCATTCTACAGCCAAAGAGTTCTATTTTCAAATGTTGCAATAAATTTTTAAATATTGTTTATGTAAGTGGCCAGTTCCGGAAACTTTTAGTGTTACCTATGTATATTTTACCATCAAGAGCCCAAACCACGTTTAAATAATCCACCTTTTGGAGGTACCTTGTATGGTGTATGGGGACCCCCCTTAAATATAAATATATATATATAATTATATTTTATTATTTGTCGTGGTAGAAGCCATAGTATCTCGTATTTTGTGAAAATGTTAACTTTCTGTCTATTACGGTGGAAGCTGTACAGAACAGACAGACAGACAGCGGAGGCTTAGTAATAAGGTTCCGTTGGCACCCTTCGGGTACGGAACCCTAAAAATCAGATAAGTAAAAATATAAGTAAAAGCCAGAAAATATGTATTGTAATAGGAAATTTTATTCAAGACTTTCGTAAACATATTGTCCGCAGTTGTTTCGTTGAAATCGTTCTTCTTTTACAAGTTTACAACAGTAAAAACAATAATTTATTACAAAATAAAGTATTTTATCTATTAATCATTGTGCGTCATTGTCCATTTAAATAATAACAATAATAATTAGTTAATTAAAAAATCTTAAAACTAGTAATCTCGTTATAAAATCTAAAACCTAATTTAAGAGATTCAAATACCGACTGCGACATTTTTTATCATTGTTGAATTTTTCGTAAATCATTTTATAAACTACGTATCTGTAAATTTCTTAACAGACAAACCTAAGATAAAATTAAGTTTTACAATTCGCGAGTAAAAATTCTAAAAACTTATTCATTTTGTACAATGTATATAAGTAACAAACAATATCTAGTAATCTCATTTAAAGTTTTTATTCTAAATCATGAAATCAGAAAACTTTCGTCAATTCAATGGATTTTATAAAAAGTCCATATTCATTTGAAATTATTTCCACAAATTCAAGTGAAACAAGATTTAAAAAAACAATTCAAAAGGGATTTGTTATTCGTAATAATTTATTACGAATTTGCGAAATATACTTTTAATTTTTATAAAGAAAGGCACCCATAAATTTATTAACAATTGTTTTTTACGTCAAATCCTACTTTTTTTGTACAAAAGTTATGTACATATAGGCACTTACGAGTACGTAATATTTGTATTATTCATACAGTGTTTATAAAGTTAAAAATAGTTTTACAAGTAAATGCTTAAGGTTCGGTAAATGTACAAAATAACACATTGGAAGACATTTTGCAGAAAAGTTGCGCATCAAGCAGCAGTACAATTTTAACGATAAATGTTTTATTCGTATGATAATGTACTTTGATTTGTTAGTATACTTAGTCCAAAAATATAACATTTAAAAATAATCAGTCTCCTTTAGAGATTTTAATTACAACCTTTAATTTTTGCACCATAAGATCAATATTTTGAACACATATTTCAAACTTAAATTCAAAAACATTTGACAGTAATGTACTTAATTTATTTGTAGTCTTAAAATATTTATTGTATCAATTGGAGGTATTGGTTTTCTTCATAAAACGAAGATAGAGACGTCTGGAGATCATTCACAACCATGTTGTCGCCACCTTGAAGAGGATGGGTACTGCTGGACACCATTTCTGAACTTTTCCAGTTTTCGCAGTTCTCTACGTATTCTAGCGTTCTTTGATACGTTTCCTGGCGCATAGCGTTATTATTTTGATTCTTCTTTCCTCGACCGTTATTGGCTTCTATTTGCGACTGAGATATATCCCAGACCTGTACATCGCTCGGCTTGTTGTTCTGACTCTTCAAACTGTTCATGCTGCAATCTGTCTGCTCTACGTTCTTGGTCATTTGATTGACCAGCGACGCGTGCGCATCGTTCGGTTTCTGACTTCCTGTTGACATGTTCACTGAGTTCTGCACCAATTTCTGTCCCTGGTTGCTGGTGTTGTGTTTGTTGAACTGGTTGCCGGGATAGTCCCACTGGTTGTATGGTCGCTGGTGGTTGTAATATTGGTTGTTGTTCATCATCGTCTGGTTGTATTGGTGGTTGTTTTTCGGTGGTGGGGGGCCCATGACGTTGTTGACGACCGAATTGTAAGGCGGTGGCTGTGGATACGGCATGTTTTGGGTGTATTGGTTTTGCAACTGGTACTGTTGATCGCAGTAGCTGTTCATAGTTCCTCGTCCTATGCTCGCGCTGTTGTCTACGCTCATTACTGATGACCTTGACATCTGCATTTGGTGTATTTGATTAATTTGGTTAGAATAGTTGCCAGGTTGAGTGTAGTTCATCATTTGATTGTTATAAGGCATGTTTGCATTCTGATTTTGAGGCATAGGAGTCATTTGGTTTTGATTAAATTGCTGCATCATTTGATATTGCTGCATGTTCTGGTTTCTAATGTTCATATTTGGTTGGTTCTGGGCGGGGTAATTGGCTTGACTGAAGTTTTGATTGATTTGATTCTGATATTGATTTGGGACAGCGTTGAAATTTTTGCTAGGCATTTTCTGGTTACAGCTTTGATGATTGCTGTTGTAATTTGGAGGTGCACGTTGTGTTTGTACTGGTTGATTCATATTCATGTTTATCATCATACCCTGATTGGGACCGTTCATTGTGTTGGGCATGTTTTGGACCATAGGATTGCTCATGCCTTGGGCCATTGGACTTTGTAGACCCGGATGCATGGGGCTTGGCATGCCGTGGCTCATAGGACTAGCCATATTCTGAGCCATCGGACTCGCTATATTTACCATTGGACTAGCCATATTTTGGGACATGGGACTACCCATACTATTATGCCGTGGGCTCATCATGATCTGGTTTTGCATTGGATGCTGAGGGCTCATCATGCTCTGCATACTCTGAGGGCTCAAAGCGTTATGCTGTGGACTCATGACACTCATAACGCTTTGTGGACTCATGACGTTGTAAACGCTAGGCGGACTCATTACGTTATGTGGCACATGAGGACTCATAACACTTTGTGGACTCATTGCACTGTGTGGCAGACTGCGTGGACTCATCATGCTATGCGGTAAACTTTGTGGACTCATTACATTAGATGGAATCGTTTGAGGGCTCATTACCATTGTTTTTGGGCTCATTGCGGGGTTCTGCTTTTGATTTAAAGAATTGGTATGATTTGTACGCATCCTGTTTGTTTGGTCGACCGTTTGGCTTGCTGTCATAGATTGTAATGACTGCAATGGATTATTCTGCTTATTCGCATTGTTTGCTACGGTCTTCGTATATTTTTCTTGTTCACACTGATCAGTTGGGACTTCTGGGATGACTTGTTCTTGTAAAGGAGGATTTTTGTCATCGGGTGATTTGGAATTCAATAGAGACCCACTGTTACCCGACATACTAACATCTAAAGATCTTAGATCGACTGGGATATCACTTATATTGAGATCGCTTCCTATGGCACCTAAGTTTTTAAGTAGAGAATCGTCACTGGTTGCTACGTCACTGATTTTGTCACTGGAATTGTTAACAATGTCACTGGTCGCTTTGTCTTTGGTTGCACTCTTGTCTTTACTAGTGTCCTTTTGGTCTGGTTGGTCGACTGGTTGATTTGTGGCGTCGCTAGCTGGTGCTACCGGATCGGTTCCCAATATTGATTGGTTAAGATATTGCATCATTTCGTCGGGTATCACCAGCTTATTCTCCACCATTTCTCCTTCGGCGACCTAAAGACAAAAGTTTGAATAAAACTTTAATTTCATTTTTGAAGGAGAGAATAAAAATCTGCGTATATGCAGGATATTATTTTGGAAATATTTAGTTCAGATACTGTTATTAGAGAAAAGGTAGATCTAACAAGATTCAAGTGTATAACCCATCATGTGATTAAAGATCCTCTAATATTTTAAAGAAGGCGAGCATAACTGTTGCGTGTTCGTTTCCCTCTACTTGTATCTTTAAATTATGTATGGGTCTGTCCTATAGTGCGCTTTAATGGATAGTGATGATGAGTTACCTGTTCCAGATTGACCTCTTGGTTGGGGTGATGGACTTGCGCAGTGGTGATGACCACGGTGTTTGTGGAGTTGGACCTGGAATCCTTGTACGTGACCGCTTCGTGGGAGTCCACGTCTTCAGTTTTGAACGGGAATGGAGCATCGCCCTGCAAAGAGAGGTCCCATTTGTATTGCTTGCAAGAATTGAAAGAGTTTCGTCAAAGTAGATGTTCTGCTTGAAAATAAATTAGAGAGTCACACCGGAACCATAATTTTTTCAAATAAAAAAAAACATTTTTGAGAGTTATGCTCCCGAGCATATTGAGATGTATACCGGGTGTAAATAGACTGCTACCATTAAATGAAACCACATATTTTACCGACCCTATGAACCACTTTTCCCAAGAATCATACCCGCGGCCACCCTTAGTTTAGGAAATAATTGAGTTCCAAACAAAAATGCGTGAACCCTGACGCACCGACATAAGGGCGAGTTTAGAGATAGCGTCGTCCGTTTCACGGTCGGTGCGTTAGGGTTCACGCATTTTTGTTTCGAACTCAATTATTTCCCCAAACTAGGGGTGGCCGCGGGTATGATTCTTGGGAAAAGTGGTTCGTAGGGTCGGTAGAATATGTGGTTTCATTTAATGGTAGCAGTCTATTTACACCCGGTATAATTATATTGACAGAAACCCGGGAATTTACAGATATAACTGTGTATGTTTTTAGTTTTGTTTTTAAGTAAGTGTACCTACCTATATATGAAAAGTCACAAAGTCATACATGGCATCTTTTTAAGTTAAAAATACCACCGAACTCACCACGTCATCATTAGCACAAGGGTACGGCTGGTAAGCTTGTGCCGGGTCACTGACATTGGACTGCTCGCTCAATCTCCTCGCCTCTTCCTTGACCTGAACATTGGGGTCCAACTCCAGAGCCAGTTCTTCTGCTCTCACCTCTGAACACGTCACACCTCGGAGTAGGACCGCCTGGAAAAGAAAAATATCCTTAAATTTTTTAAAGAGGCTTTAGATGTTCTCGAAGAGTCAGTAGAAATTCTAGATTCAGAAGAGTCTGTCATCATCGTCGTTCGGTTCCAAATATTTTTAGGGTATATGTAAATTTTCGTGCTTTTCTTCAGTGTATAGAAAGTACAAAGTCTACAAATTCTTTCTAAAATGCATAGCCCGGCGGAGATTAAATCTTGATCCTACATGAGAGTTGAACGATTGGGCTACTCAGCGCTTGTAAATAAGATTGCCGATCTTTACAAAATGTAATATCCATCCATCCATCAGCCTGTTTCGTCCACTGCTGGACATAGGCCTTTCCAGGATTTCGCCACTCTTGGCGGTCCTCCTGGAAGAAATGCCCTTCATAATGTAATATAACTATTTGTAAATATTTAAAAACGGATAGGACTCACTTTTTTAACTGTGCAAGGAGGCACAGGTCGAGCTTTCGGTAAGATTATGACTCATCATCATCAGGACTCTTCGGGAGTACTTTGGCCTACGGCGGTCAGTTGAGTACTGAATACAGTACAGTACAGTACTCGACTGACCGCCGCGGGCAAAAGTACTCCCGAAGAGTCCTGATGATGATGAGTCATAATCTCATCGAAAGCTCGACCTGTGCCTCCTTGCACAGATAAAAAAGTGAGTCCAATCTGTTTTTAAATGTTCATGATGTCAACTCACTGTAATTTTAATGAATGTATAACTATTTGTCTATGATAATAGCCTACTGAAAAGTGTATCAAAAATTTTACCCAAAGTTTATTCTAAAATTAATATCTATACTAATAATAAAGTAGTAACAAAGTCGTGTCTGTGCATTGAATATTTTTGCGAAATTTTAAATGAAATGGGATATAAGTATTGTACTGATACCAAAACTATCATTTTTAGATTTTTTGTCCGTCTGTCTGTATGTATGTTTAATTTTAACTCTAGAACCACTTTTTGGGTACCTTGCCCAACGACGGTAGCGATCTGGCCAGCATATTTTATTTGTTCTATTAAATAGGTGTCCAAAATTTCCTTTTTTTATTTATTTGTATAATATTTAAATTGCTAGATAATTTTAATTTTTAATTAGTTTAGTTTAGATATAAATTGGTATTTATGTTTTAGATGACTGTAATGTTATAAATTTTAAATAAAATCTTAACGGATTTAAATGTGATTTTTTTATTATCATCGTAGTGATCCTGGTCACCATAATAGTCAATAAGTTCATAAATAACGCCCGAGCCAAAAACGGGGCAGAGATTGAAAAAACGCGATTGGAGGTACGGGCATAGGCTATGGAATAAAATGGTCTGTACCTGATTTCCTTGCGAAGTTCTTACAGCTTGTACAGCGGCGAGAGCTGAGGATGGCGTCGGCGCGTATCCTACGCAGGATACTTGACTAGATCTGCAGATGAAATAAAACATTTAAAATTAGGTATGTTCTCAAAAGGTGGTAGAGCTAATGCCGGGTTCGACTGTGGAGGTACCACCATCTTACTCGGAAATCCTCCCGAAGTTATTCGGGGGAGAGTAAGAGGACAGCTCTCAGGCAAAAAAACCAGGCGGCCCACCATTGCCTGGGACCGATGGATGGCGGTATATCTATCCCCAATTGCCGGGCCTTATATAAATTAGACTGGTGACGGGCAGCGGCGTCATTGGGGCAAGGGTTTCGGCACCGCGCTCACCAACCCGCCTGCCCAGCGTGTGTGAGTATGGGCATTTCTTCCAGGAGGACCGCCAAGAGTGGCGAAATCCTGGAAAGGCCTATGTCCAGCAGTGGACGAAACAGGCTAATGAATGAAAAAAAAAATGGAATGTTCTCTAAAATTCGTAATGAAATGAAACTAGCTACCTAGGATCAATTGCAGAGGGTTGCTCATTTGAGTGCTCTTCTAGAATATCAAGTATCCGTTGATTTTGCAGAAGTTTCTGGACAGATGCACCGTCTGGCCTGCTTTTGCTGTTCCACTTACGGGGCGAGCGCCACCAAATTTTTATGGACGCTTTCTTTCACGCGCGATAGTGGCCAAGTGAAGGCCCATTGCGAATAGAAAAAAAACGCAAAATTGCCAGCTCACCTTCGACTGCTATCTGGAGACAGCTGGTCATACACAGCAGTGTGTTGCGAAACCATCCTTTGGGCCCCGGCAACACCGGTGGTAGTCGCTACAGCGCCCGAGACAACTGATGCTTGACTGCTCTTTCGGGAGATGTCTGATGATCTGGGGACATAGGCACGCCCATTTAATAAATAGTTCAAACTTTGTCTTTGTTATGGGCAAAGCTAACATTTTAGTTAAGGAAAAATATGTACTATATGTGAAAGAATTACATTGGAAGTTGGGAATTTAAATTTAAAAAGTGACCTGTTTGGTGACATTTTTGCTCTACCCAATCACGTTGAGACCTATAAATTTTGTTATTTATTCAAGGTCATCCTCTCAGAGACCATCAGGGATATACTTACCTAGCACTATAAAGACTGCTCCCGGAAGAGATGCCAGAGTCCCGCCTCGTGTTCGGAATCGCCACCTTCAACTCTCCCGTGACTCCTGTCGTCCCCAGCTCTGTCCTCCCTTGCATGCTCCCGTTATTTCCTAGAATTCAGTTCCAAGATTAAGATTTCAATCACGAACACAATGAAAAGATTTATAAATGTTCTCTTAGATCTTACATATATAAGGTGACTTTCATTTATGGAGCCAAATTCTTACTGAAGACTCGGTAAGTGCTCAACTGCTCAGTATCAAGGTTCGATGACCCTTTTTGTGAAATTCGTAAATTTATTCTTTTCGTGTTCCTTACAAACGCAAGCCCTGCACCGGGTAAATTACTACGGGGCGTCAAGATTTTATTTTGCAAAATTAGCAAAAAGTGTTATCGATCCGTGTAGTACTGATCACTTACCAAGCCTACACTATGAATTCGGCTGTATAAATTAAAGTCACCTTATATACTGGGTCCTATTCTGAAGGCTTCAATTTTAGTTTTGGTGCTGTCAAAACTAAATTTTCTCCGTTCCAAAATAGTTCTTTAGTGATAACAACAAAAATAATTATTTTGAAAAATTTTAAGTTTTGACAACACTAAAACTAAAATTAAAAACCTTCAAAATAGGACCTAATAAGAATATAAAATGATTTTCGAAATGTTACGTCATCATAATAATTATCTTTTCTAGAAGAAGAATTTCAACTCTAGTGCTTTAACCTTTTAATGCGCAAATACTTTGATTAACTTGCCGTCGTCTATCTTTCCAACATTGTTCTTGGATTTATCATTCCATTTATACACTGGTCAAGTGGTCAGAATACGCACCTCCCATATCATGCACAGAAGGCGGCATCAGTCTTCCCGCCAGCCCCATCTTGTTTCCAAACCGCGGCATGTGATGCTGCGTCCGTGGCTCTCCTATCGCAACCATCGCTCGCAGCATAAGAGGAAGCTGTCCCACTTCACCTACGACTTCTTGTTCAACCTGGTGAATAAGAATGTTGTTAGTGATGAATAAAAGTGTTTTTGTTCCTATGAACATTGTGATTTGAAATCCCGTAATACTAGAAAAAAGTGTGCAACTTACGTCTCCATCTAGCCTGAAGTAAGGTGCGCCGTGTTCGTCATTAAATCCACCAAGACCTGAACTACCGAAGTCCAACTCTCCACCACACTGTGCTGACAGCTGCAGAAAATATTATACATGAATAACGGTTACCCATTAAAAAAGAAAGTTCCAGGAAGATGGTAGAATATTGGTAGAAGGGGCACTTACAAAAATATTTACCTGATGAGCAGAATTGTGCAAGCCGTGTGGTATGGGAGAAGCTGGACTTTCGCTCTTGACTGACGCAGAAGATGTGTGACCTCTGATTCCAATAGGCACACCACCTTCTTCAGACCTTGGAGAGGATCCTGCACCGCCACCCCCGGATTCTGCTGAGTCATCCCCACGATTGCACCCTGAAAATGAAATTCGATTATTCGATTTTCAGTCAAATAAATGAGAACTGCGTGATAACTTTAGAAGAGTATAAAAAATACGCCTAAGAAGTTTAAATATTGAATAGTGATATTTACCTTTGTGTTTCTTGCTGGCGTAGAATTCAGCACCATGAACCGTCTTAACATGCTTTCGAAGAGATGATGGATCCGTATACCTCTTTGTGCAACCCGGTGCTTTGCAGACGTAGGGTTTCTGAAATTCGAAATGGTCCATTATTTTAAGCTATTTCGTATGGCTGCCCAAAACATTTTGAAAGTGAAACAAAAAGGAGAAGTGATGATGGTCGGAACTTACCTCATTACTGTGTGTCCTGTTCTGATGCTTGGCACGATCACTAGCATTGGAAAAGGCTTTCGCACATCCAGGGTACTCACAGGTGTACGGTTTTTCTCCTGTATGGCTCCGGAGATGTGTCTTCAGGTTTTCTAATCTAGAGTAGGCCTTACAGCAGCCTTCAAACTGAACAGGAAAGAAGCATAGTTTTAGATTAGTACTTGGAGCTTAAGGGAATAAAAGCTGATGCAAAAGGCGATGGACACAATACTTACGGTGCACTTATGTGGTTTCTCTCCAGTATGCCTCCTCATATGAACCACCAGCATGTACTGAGCCTTGAAAGGTTTCTCATCCCTGGAGCATCCAACCCATCGGCAAACGAAGGCCTTCTTGCTAGCGTGGATGTGGTCTGTATTGATATGCTTTACCAGGTCATCTTGCGTGGGGAACTCTAGCTTGCAATCCACCTGAAAATAAAATTTTACTGTTATAATTTCACAGCTTTTAGTGTCAACGACACATTTAACATTAAGAGTATGCTGTCACAATTTTGTTTAGATTTGTGTCATTAAAATCCTATCTAATCTTCGGTGCTACCATAAATAGCACCTATAGCAAAAAAGGTGTAGCAGTGCCGTGCTACGAAACTTCGACCACATTTTCTACTAATACTACTAAATTAGCTTTTCTTTTTTTTTTTATACTCTTGAATTACGGACAAAAAAATACTTTCCTATTTAATACCTTCCGATTAACGTTATGTAGCGCGTCACGCCACCTTATGCTTAAGAAGAGTTGATTAGATTATTAAAGTCACTGTAAGTAGGGTCACTTACCCAATGACAGTTGGTCTCAATAAAATCCCCAGGTTCGTCTTTGGAGTCGATGCCGTCATGGACTGTGCTTTCCGCAGCCGCTGACAAAGGTTTGTTGCTGTGCATAATGTCTCGATGAGACATGATACTCTGTGGTGATTTGCGTTGGGTTAATGCTGTTGATGCACTGGAAGAAAGATAATGGGAAATTGGTATCTCTAGGAACTTCTAAGATATTTTTGGATCCATTTTTTATACAACCATGGAGCGCAGATTATCAAATGAATAAAAGTGCTAAAAAGGTAGAATGAAGCCTGTAAGCGACTGTAAGTGTGAAGAGAAATGTATCTGTGATGATCCAAAAAAACTTTTGTTCTGAAACTTTTTAAAATAACGCAAAACTTTATATAATTTTGCCAGTAGCAATTTGTATTGGGAAGTGAATTTTTATTCGGTTTATTTCAAAATTCATAATATAGAAGTTTTTCGGTATGACCAAAACACTGAATTTTAAGTATTTTGGCACAAATTAAGCACTAAAACAAACAGGGGCAATCTAAAGGTGATAATAATATATACAGATTTTTAAGGATCGACCAACCTATCCGCCTCCATAATACTGGTGATCTCAGGTTGCTGCTGAGGTTGCTGCAGGTGCCCAGGAGGCGTTCCATCCAGACCCAACCCTGGCCGCACGTCCACTGGACCCATCAGAAGTTGAGTAGGAGAGGAGATGTGAGATCTGGAAAATATAGCAGGCAATCTTTAAAAATCTATGGTTTCTTTCATTTTTGAAAAAAATACCTACAGATCGTTGCCAACGTAGATACGATGGTCAGGAATTATTTTTGAAGAGATGTGAGTGGTGTTATTCGAATTATAGTATTGGTTGTAACTCGAATACTCCGCACTCGTCGTCTAAACGTGATATTGAAAACTTGTTTGAAATAGCTGTATATTAATTCACGAGTCACTGTTTTCGATTTTAATGGACTGCGTTAACCATGTTAAAGAGGACCTTAAGTCAAGGGTTAGGTATTTCGTAAACGGTGTGTATAACTTGAAGGGGGGTAAAAATGAAAAATTACCTAAGCAAACGTATATTGCATAATGACGGTAAAAAAACATGTGTTATCATTTTATATAACTTCAAAAATGTAAATTTTTCTTAAAAACGAAGATTTTATTTTTTTATTTGGCAAAAAATATTTTCAAATTTATTTATATTGTTGAAATTGTTAAAAAATCATAAAGAATACTTTATTACCGTCTTTGAACATAAAAACGTTTTCAAAAGTGATTCGTCTCAACCTTTAAGTTATTCAGGTCAGTTACAAATATCTAGCCCTCGAAAAATATCAGTTAGAAAAGTGTACATTAAGTAAATATCCATACAATAGAACTCATTTAAAAAATTAAACTTGACTTGGAAATTGATTTTTTTTTAATTGTTTTTTCTTGTATTTCCGCTGGGCTAATAGGAGTGGCCTTATAGAGTATACATTGATCACAAATACATGCTTTTGAACTAATACAACTTATTGCTGTGTGCTTGGCCGGCTGGATCCAAATCTGAATCTCAAAATTGACAGTTCGGCGGACTGATGAACAGCCACTTCCAAATTACTTAAACCCTAAATCTTGACTCACCTATGTATACCAGCAACAAGATGTGCATGGGCAGCATGGTGCGCTGCAGCCGCCGCCGCCTGCTGGTGCGCCGGGTCCAGCAGCATGCTTCCTGTCAGCACCCCGCTGTTCACCACCCCCCCTCGCGCTAGAAGTTGCTGCGCCAGCGATGCGTGCGAGAGAGATAGCGCTGGGGATATTGCTCCTAGAAGAACGTTATGGTATGCCATGTCACTATCAAAAGGATACAAGCTGAATATGAATTCTACGAAAGAAGAACGACGAAAGAAACAAGAAGAAAGACCACCCGGTCATAACTTAAAATAAGAAAGGCATTATGAGTCTCTAAGAGGAAATTAAAACCCAATAGTCATGACTTCAAAATCATGACCATCATTAGGCTGATTGGGGATGCCCTAATGATCGCTATCGTGGACTCATCCATCCATCCATCAGCCTGCCTAGTCCACTGCTGGACATAGGCCTTTCCAAGATTTCGACAATCTTGGCGGTTCTCCTGGAAGAAATGCCCATACTCATAGACGCTGGGCAGGCGGTTCGGTGAGCGCGGTGCCGAAACCCTCTCGCACTAGTGACGCCGATGCCCATCACTAGTCTGTATTATTTAAGGCCTGGCAACTTGGGATGGATATACCGCCATCAAACGGTGCCAGGCAATGGTGGGCCACCTGGTTGTGCCGGTTTGAGAGCTGTTTTCTTACTCTCTCAGTCGAGCACTGTACCGGCTCTACCACCTGATGGGCTACAAAGATATAAGGATGCCAACATACCAGCGCTAAGATGTCCATAGCTCCCAGTGGAGGCAGCAGACGGAGCCCTGACCGCGAGGCTGGCTGGCGATGCTCTGATGACCGCAGCCAGGTCTAAAGACTCCGCGGAGTATGGGCTCCAGGACACGGCTCGCTTGCGATTGGCCGACGCTCCTATCGCACCGCCGGATAGCCGGAGACGGGTTGGTGATGCTATTCTTGACCCTGGAGATGAACGCATGGAATTTTTTAAATCAACTGCGGGTTCTTTCGACAAACGACAAAAGGGTCAAATCAGCGCCCATAGCATGATAACGTGCTACCTCGTTTATTGCGCTTTTAAGGGGTGGTTATCTCGAGATTGTCTCTTTGCAAATACATTTTAAACCATGAAATTGCATATTGTGTATACATATGTATCATACTTCACTATCTGAACTTAAAATTTCGGCCGTTTGATACATGAATACTTGCATTTTATTGCATCCAATAAAATCGAAAAGATATGTCTATACTATGATATAAATACCATTTCATTCGAGTAACATTAGGCTTTAGACAATAAAACTTAAACTAAAATAAACTTCGTGAAAATGTAACATAAAACGGCCGTCATATTGAAATCCATTCTTTTAATTCCAAAATAATAAATAAAAACACCTCGAAATCGTGAGTTTTCTGAGTGGCCCGCTCCCACTGAGCAGGATAGAAAAGTGTTAAATGAAAGCGTTGGAGCAGGACAGATTTCTCTGGAAAACCTCGCCTTAACACGCACAATTCTGTTAAAATAAGCGATATAATTCAGTCATTAAAACAAAGGCCAAGCGAGATATGCCACTCTTACATTTTATATGTCACGCGTACTCGCATACATTTGTCCCTTTCGTCGATTGACGAAGACGAGACGATTGAGCCTCGAACGGTTGTCCTTCTCGAAGTCTAGGTCTAATCCGCGGGACGTTTCCGAAGAGACATCTTGAAATTGTTATCAAAATATGCCAGAATTGTCTGTGTTGAAATTATTATATTTTATGGACGTTTCTCCTTAAGTATCTTCTCAAAACCTAATTTGTAAATAAGCCCGATAGAGCATGGAAACAAACAGGCAAAGAAAGGCACCTTACGTACAAAAAAGCCGACCAAAAACGCCAAATATCTTTGACTAAAAGATAAACTAATTTATTTGAAACAGTGGAACTTGCTTTGAACAGCCTGAATTCAAATTTATTTTCAGAAATCAAATTATCTCTTACCTTCTAAACTGAGCTGGAAATCCTGACTAGCCAGCGTGCTGCCAGCGTGAAGTTCAGGGTGCAGACTGCGAGCTGCACTCAGATATTCCAGACCTGAAACAATTTAAACCAAGTTTAGAAGAAGTCTGGGAAAATTATGTGGGAAAATGTAGAGGTAACCGTTGTTTAGTTTATATATTGGTTGGGGAAAAAGTTTCTTCGTATTTTATATGAAAATTCTAAACATTTTTTAATTAAGTTTATTTACATTTAACTAAAGTATGTAGGTGCCATTTTGTTCGATAACTTTCTGCCATCTTGTAGGTAGGGACATGATCCCATTGCTATAGAAATTCTGGAGCTTCTGATCAAAAAACCGCGACAAGTGGTTTTGGCAGTCCTCTCGTGATGTTAACCTGACACTGCCTAAAGAGACCGAAACAAGTGGAAATCTGAAGGTGCAAGGTCAGGACTATACGGCGGATGCATTAATACGTCCCAGCCAAACTCTCTTAATTTTTGCTGAGTGGCTAAAGATGTGTGAGGTCTAGCGTTATCATGATGAAAAACCACACCCATTCTGTTGGCTAACGGTAACAGCTCATAATGAATAATGCCCTTCCAATCCCACCATACACACAGCATTACCTTGTTGCGAGATAACCCGGGTTTCGCCAGAGTCTGTGAAGCCTGACCAGCCTTTGACCACGAACTTTTTCGCACGTTCTTGTCGTACGTGATCCACTTTTCATCACCAGTTATCAGTTTTTTCAAAAATGGTTCGGTTTCATTACGTCGTAATAAAGAATCACAAATCAAATCACACGGTTCATTAAGTTTCTTTCAGAGAGCTCATAAGGCACCCAAATATCGAGCTTTTTTGTGTTCCCAGCTTTTTTCAAATGCGCGAAAACTGTTTTGTGGTCAATCCCCAGTTCTACAGCTACATCGTAACTACTGATATGCCGATATTGCTCCACTTTTTCAAAAATGGCATATATTTCATCCGTAACAGGGCGCCCAGAGCGAGGTGCATCTTTGACATCAAAATTTCCGGATTGAAAACGCTTAAACCAAATTTGTGCTACTCTCACAGACACTGCACTAGGTCCATAAACATCACAAAATTTTTCCAGGGGCTTGCGTTGCGTTTTTACCTTTTTTGTAGTAAAATTTTAAAATGTATCGAATTTCTTCATTTGATTCACTCATCTTAACAGTAAGAAAATCACACATTTTACCTAATTTGAATTTGGAATTACCTTTTTTAAAATTTAAACTTTTTAATAATACCAAAACCAGCCAGATACAAATGGTATAGCCAAAGAGATTTTATTATAAGTTCATACATGCCATTTGCGAAAAGAGTTTTTCCCCAACCTATTATTTCGTTGAAATGCCGCTTGCGGTACCGCGGCCTACAGGACTTCAGTAAATGATTATAAATTAATGATTAATTGATAAAACTGAATGCTCACGAAAATTCAAAATTCTGCTTGTCCTAGAATTATTAATTCTCGATAACAATAAAATGTATTTACAATGTACTATTGGCACGATCGTGGCTAAAGAAATTCTACCAGTTAATAATTCCATCCATCCATCCATCAGCCTGTTTCGTCCACTGTTGGACATAAGCCTTTCCAGGATTTCGCCACTCCTGGTGGTCCTCCTGGAAGAAATGCCCATACTCACACACGCTGGGCAGGCTTGGTGAGCGCGGTGCCGAAACTCTTGCACCAGTGACGCCGCTGCCCGTCACCAGTCTGTTTTATATAATGCCTGGCAATTGGGGATGGATATACCGCCATCCATCGCTCCCAGGCAATGGTGGGCCGCCTGGTTTTGCCTGAGAGCTGTTCTCTTACTCTCCCCCGAATAACTTCGGGAGGATTTGCGAGTAAGATGGTGGTACCTCCACAGTCGAGCAGTCAATAATTGTAAGTATAATATAAATATGTATCAAGTGGGATTCCAAACAATAGGGCCTTTTTATTTAAACGTGGTATACATTTTTTTATAAAATAATAAAATATACTAATAGCTATTTATGCAACTGTTACGTTATGGACGCTCTTTTAATACGAGTGCCATTTTTCGGTACAAGCGTAGCGCGTACCAAAATAGGTGTGCACGAGTTATTAAAAGACCAATAACGTACAGTTGCATACAAGATTTTATCTACGAAGGAAGGAATAAAACACAGATGTCGACAAATAAGTATTTTAATAGAAACTTAACTACACACTGACTATTGTTTATTTATATGTAGATTTTGTATTGTACAATTATTAAAATAAACAGGAATTGCAGAATTACAGGCTGAACTTGTAGATGCGCCTGGAGACATGCATTGCGGTACATTAATGTTAACTTCGTTTAATGTATTTTGAGATTTCCTCAAAATATACCAACAAGACGTTTTCAGAAAATGATGTGCTTGGAATATTGTTACGTTCCCGCCATATCACGAAATCTTATAACATTTCTCATAATATATGTCTTGATTTTTCTGGTAGTAAATTATTTGTAGCCGCAACTGCTCTATTTGTTATATCTGGTGGAGTATTTTCAATATTACTTGATGTTGAAGACATTTTTAATAAAATTTGGAATAAAATTTCACGCAGATTTTTTTTGAGTTATTCTTTATTAGGTATAAGGCAAAGATCTTGTAGCCGCAACAGCCAAATAGTATACGATACTTTTGTTCTAAACTTGTTCCAATTTTAAAAACATCATTTACAGTGTCTCGATTTCGAAATAATATTATAGGTACTTGGCTGTATGTTCAGAATGTCTTTGCTTGTGTTTTAGAATTTATGACGATTCGCATAATGCAACCCGATGTCGTTATGGGTATCATAATGAAACCGCTGTCAATTTTGTAACTCGAATATAACGAAACCGAAGTAGATAAAAGTATTTAATGATACCAGTTTCTTATTCCCAAAATCGCAACACTTCAAGACCTTTAAACATTTTAAAGCGTTATAAATGAACCAATTAGATTCGTTTACTTTATGATGTTTCGCGCGAAAACAAATCAACGCTAGTTAGTCACCACGGTCCATAAACAGTGCAGATTGAGATGTCATCAAACCAGTTAGTTTATAAACAACGACTTTATGGACTAAGTGATTAATATTGCCTGTCATCTTTACGACCCATTACAGAGGATCTCCAATTTCGTGAGCACTAAATTTTGGTGGACGCTCCAAATATGTCTAAATGTTAATTAGTTACAAATTTGAAAACAGAGTGCATACATGTTGTTGAAAAAATATCAGAAATTTAAGGCTATTTTGAGTTACGAAAACAAATAAAGCAGCCGGCAGGTTTGAAGCAACAAAAACTATTAGACCTCAATCTCGATCAGCACGGCCGGTGTTCCGAACGAAGCAGTCACTTTAACCTCAAAATAATAGGTTCCCCACCAGAAAGGCGTGAGTGGCCTCCAATTTGGCAATCGCGAACATGTAACCTCACAAGAAAAGAGCATTCCGCCAAGAATACGGAGACGTGTGTGGTTGGATGGTTTCCTTTGACGCACCGCTGGCCGAGCCTCGGCGGACTTCCAGAAAAATGTTTATGTCTTAATTCTCTGTGAGAACCGACCTCGGAAATGTAGATATTCGGACCCGCCCAAAAAGACCAAAAAAAAAACCCCGTCATCGATCGAATTTAAACCCAATAAGATTTCGAGTCCGATTGATGGTCACCCTCGCGACATTGGTTTAACCGCTGATAAAAAGTTGCTCCAAAACTGTCTTTATGTTCTTTTTAGAATAGCTGAATTTTGATCGATGGGATAGGACTTCTCGGTCGTTTTTTGTCTGTCGCCTTAAACATTGATGGATATAAGTTAATATCGATCTGATGAATTAATTTTTATCGGTCTCGATCGGGCGTAAAATTAATATCTTCGTCTGCTAGTTTCGTGGTCACGTTTTGCGTTAATATATGAATGTCCGAGGGCTTTGTTTCGACGCGGCGCCTTTGGTGTTGAGTGACTTTGTAACGGCGTATACTAATGAGCGTCGTTGTTATATTACCAGTTTGGTTGTTATTCGAACGAGCGGCGAGATGAAGGCTTCGGAGGTGACTTCGTAATGGCGTCGCATTTTTACGCTGTTTAGTCACTTCATATTTTAATGTGCTGAGATAAAAGGCTTGCATAGATTAGAGATGCTTTGATTGAGCCATTAAATGAGCTTCGATTTGTTCGCTTAACGATTTGGTTTCAGGAAACATATTTTATAATCAGTATTCTTTTAAGTTCAACGCGATGGATCACGTTTTCAAACTCATATTATGGTTGCTTTTCTTATTTTTGAATAAAAAGTATTAAATGAATGTGATTCGTGGTACTACGCGACTATAGTTAGATGTCCAGTTAGGTTTGCATTGATCCTGCACAAAAACTTTAAAGCGTGTTTATTGTTGTTGTGCAGGATCTTTTACAACCTAATGCATAAGATAACACAAATTTTGTAGAAAAGTCTAACTACAGAATAGAATAGAATATGGTTTATTCATAGTAAAATTTACACAAAAAGGTTAGGATTGCCTTGACGCCATACTATGTACCGGTGCTATAGGCGGCAAGCTCTTCCTTTACAATATTTATGATTACATGAATACATAAAAAATATATATATGCATATACATTACTATTACTAACAATTTACAAAATTTATATTCTGACAGTATATATACTAGGTATAGTCTGTCAAAAGTATTGAAATGAAAATGAAACTTTAATGAACTTTATTGGACTTTAAACGTTCAAGTAGTATAATTTAGGTAATATATTTATGAAATTACAACGCGGTTAACTCGATTTAACAGATTTTGTACTTGTTTGTTTGGTGTAACCAGGCGAAAGAAAAATAGTTTCTTCAATATTCATTTCAACACTTTTTTGACAGACTCTAGTAGCCTTAGCATGAAAACATTACGGCTACATTTAGTTTGAACGTAACGCGGTTTTGTATGGAATTCTGATAAGTTCCGCTACTGGCCGCTGGGGGCGGTTATCAGATTTCATACAAAACCGCGTTACGTTCAAACTAAACGTAACCGTAATGTTTTCATGCTAAGGCTTTAGGTACCTACTATCGTCGCGTAATGTCACAAGTCACACATATTTAATACTTTTTATTCAAAAATAAGAAAAAATAATCAAGAGCTGTGCGTTTGGAAACTAGTCCCGTCGATTCTACCTTAAGGACAGTCGTCATGAGCGCAACGACTCAGATGTTGGCGTGACCAAATGTAATGCTGTTTCATTTCACTGTTACGTGAACACTCGATGAAACTTGCGAAGGCAATATAATCGCACCGGTTTCGTTGCGGGCACAAAATTGAAAACGTACGTCAAGAGAAACTTTTTTTTTACAATATTGTGAAGGTTTTCTATGTTGGTTAAAATTAATCTAGATTACATTTTCGATGCGAAATTAGGATACATTTTTAGATCTTATCTAAAACAATGAAAACATCTTTTTTGTATAAAACCATCAAATTTACGGTTTGTTGGTCGAATTATTTATTTAAATTCCCCTATTTTAGTTCTAATTTGGCATAGATCTAGATAAAAAGACTAAAAAATTATCATAATAAACATTCCACAGACACCTAACGATTTTGTGCTTTCGTTTGTTTGGAGGTTTGCACGTAATGGTTGTCCTTAAGGATCTATTACCAGATAAATGTGTCAAAAATAAAACAAATCATTTACAATTTTATGCCCCTATATTTAAAACTTTATTTTTAAGCCGACACTTTTTATTGAAACTAAATTTAATTGAAACTCAAATGATTTATTCTTATTATCTTTAGCGGATATCTATACACTTCGGTTGAATACCTAGTTCATAAAGGTATAGCCTGATCGTATTTTCTTACAGATTTACCTGGCCGTCTCTATGGTCTAGTCGTTTGAATATCTCAACCACTAACTAGAAAGTCACAAGTTCAAATACGCACATTTGTGTTCAGTCAGCGTTCTTCGGAAGGCCGTTAAGCTGTGCGTCAATTTGTGATCGAAGTACGGCGATAGAGCTCACTAACCAGCTCAGCTGGGACGTCATAATCGTCGGTGAAATGTGTGTGGACAGTGGCTTGCATTTCACAGTTCACATTCGGAAACACCTCTGACACCCTCTCGGGGATTCATGTCGTGATTATGTATTATATTGTTATCCTTGGTAAAGACTTTTTTTCTAAATATCGAACCTACGACCTCTTGTTACCAAGACAAGCGCGCTACCGACTTCGCCGCCGAGGTTCTTATCCTAGACCGTTGAATTTTTCCACCAAATAATATATTTTTTCCAAGTAATATATTTTCGTAATTCTTGTCTTTAAATTTGTTTCTAATTGATCTTTTCTTGTTTGTAATGCACTCTGGATTCCGTAATAACAACATAATCTTAGTCTTTTATTCGTCACCTTTAAAATAGAAAACTCAAGTTCAGTGTACAAAATAGTCAGGTATTTCCTCCAGCTGAATGGCAGGACCGATCAAACTGTCAGGTGTCATGAAACGATTAGCTATCAACATTTTATACCTGAGGGTGGGCAAAAAACATTCAGTCTCTAACAAGGTTGTTATAAAAGGCATTAAATTCGTGTCAGATAGAGCAGAATCACACAGCGATTTGCAGTTTTTAATGTCTCAATAAAATTTATATATTTTTCTAGCCTTTCGCCGCCCGGGACTCCAACCGCGATTATTCAATCTTTGTGCCGTTTTCAGCTTGTGCGTTATTTTATCAACACTCATTTTGACCAGGGTCACTATGACGATAATAAAGAAAACCGCAAAAAATCTAAAAATGGAAGTATTGGCTTTACAATACTAATAAATCGATTTCATTCAAAGTTTTGAAAAAATATTCAATGTAATGACTTTTTTACTACTTTATTATTAGTATAGATAGATTCTGTTAATAAACCAACAAATTATTTGGTAAAAAAATTCAAAGAGAAACCTATGAAAATGGATTAATTATACTGCAAAAATATTAACGTCTCCCATTTATTAATCGACATAAACAGATGATTACAATCACACATCTCATGAAGAATTACGTCAATTATAACACATCATTAAAACACAACTATCACAAAAAAAACTGGTCTAATTAGGAACACATCAGCCATAGTTGAAGCTTGAGCTTTAACAACGTAGAATTATGCATTTAACAACATAATTATGGCTTAAGGGCAAGCTCTACTTAAGGGGCCTGGCATGTGAGGAATAAATTTGCGGAGAGTGGTCTCTTTTGATGATTTATTCAGAAAAGTGCCCATCAAGTCGGTTTTTAGAGGAGGATTCCGCCAATGAGGTGTTAAGAATAAAAACATAGCTTTTTTGAACTACATATGTTTCAGGATGAATGTCCATCTACATTAATTATTGTAATTATACTGCCAGCTTTAATTCAAATACATAATCTACTTATCATACTGAAACTATCTTGACCAAAATATAATGAATGCTTTTGCATTGATTTAAATTGTATTTATTCAAAAATGTTAAAAATCTCTTACACCAGTGGCGTGCATAGAACTTTTTTTGGAAAAACAATGAGAAGGTCAAGTTTGACAATAAAAGTAACATGAAAAAAAAAACTAATTAAAAAATGTATGATATCATGTACTCTAGGGTAGGCAGTGCTTACCCTGGCGTCATACAAATAATCATTTTTCAAAGTGACATTTAAATTTTTTCATATTTTTTAAACTGTCAAACTTGACCTTCTCGTTGCATTTCCAGCAAAAAGTCCTATGCACGCCACTGTCTTACACTATATAAAAGACATACAATATGTGCGATTCAATTGCCTGAATCCCCTTTCCGACTACGGAACCCTAAAACCGTCATTCTGTTTTTCTGTCATGCACGTTTTTTGACCACGTCTTCCTGGAAGGCTCCCCGAGCTGTGATATGAACCACTACTGGACGTTAATGGTTTATTTATTTTGAAGACGGATCACTTATTTATATTAAACGATTTTTGAGACTCTCGGCCGAATCATCAAAATTCATATTTGAAAATTCTGTCTTTAGGGTGACGTAGCTACAAGGTAGTAAGGGAACCTTTACAATTTTGCCATATTTGTCTGCTGCATCCATTGACCTCTCATAAACAACAAGACTCACAATCTTGCTCAAAAAGTGTCCGCGATGCATCTTGTCACCGCTATGAGGTGACAAAATGGAATGACGAATTCGTACAACTGACATTGCATCTTATGCTAACGATATGACGTCTTAATTTGGTTGAAGCATTTTTGCTACTATGCACGTCGCACGTGCGGACATTTTCTGACGAACTTTTCTTAGAGACTGTGTCTTGTTGTTTATGAGAGTTCGATGGTTGCATCATAAAAGACCAGAGATTTTGTCTGTGTAAAAAAGCAGCAGGAAACCAAAATGAAACACTTTATAAGTGGTGCTAAAGTCATAGCCTGGTTGTACCCATACAAAATGGTTAATAAAACAAAAACTTGAGTGCGTGAAAGTAGCGCCTCCGAGTAAGCTGAGGTACAACCACTGATTATTACAAAGACACCTGGTGCAGCCCAGACAATTGGACCAAGACACATGCATCCATCCATCAGCCACTGCTGGACATAGGCCTTTCCTAGAATTCGCCACTCATGACGGTCCCCCATCCTCTTCATCCAGCCGCCACCCGCCACCCGCCTTTAGCTAGTCCAGCATAGCAAACCATATCGAGCTCGATAGCGCGTGATACAGTGCTCTCTCTCTCTCAGCGATTAAAGCTCGATATGATCTGCTGTGCTGTCGTCGGTTCAGCCTACGCTACGCTTTGCTGCACATGGTCTCCATTCTAAAACCAAGACACAGCTGTCACCACCCTCGTGATGAAGCAATCTCGTCGTGGTCCAACAAGACGGCATGAGAAGCGGTACCGGAAAAGGGTTACAGGCAGTTATTGACTTCCTTATAGTTAAGAGGAAATTCTTGGATAGACTGATTAACGCATCAATTTCTTTTATTCTCTCACTTTTTGCGCAACTCTCACGTCTCATCAGTAGCCTTTACGTGAAAACATCACGGTTACGTTATAGTTGCGTTCACGTTAGGTTTAGTATGGAATCTGATAAGTTCCGCTACTGTCCGCTAGGGGCGGTTATCAGATTCCATACGAAACCTAACGTGAACGCAACTATAACGTAACTGTGATGTGTCCATGCTAAGCGGCTTTCAGAATACGCTATAATATAATGGTATATAGCTCACAGCACAACAATATCGCACACCATACATTGTTATGGACACGTTCACACTGTACTGTACTATATAGTATATAGCTCACAGCACAGCAATATCGCACACCATACATTGTTATGAACACGTTCACACTGTACTGTACTATATAGTATGTAGCTCACAGCACAGCAATATCGCACACCATACATTGTTATGGACACGTTCACACTGTACTGTACTATATAGTATATAGCTCACAGCACAGCAATATCGCACACCATACATTGTTATAGACACGTTCACACTGTACTGTACTATATAGTATATAGCTCACAGCACAGCAATATCGCACACCATACATTGTTATGGACACGTTCACACTGTACTGTACTATATAGTATATAGCTCATAGCACAGCAATATCGCACACCATACATTGTTATGGACACGTTCACACTGTACTGTACTATATAGTATATAGCTCACAGCACAGCAATATCGCACACCATACATTGTTATGGACACGTTCACACTGTGCTGTACTATATATTATTGGCTTATAGCTTTTGCCCGCGGCTCCGCCCGCGTGTTATTCGGTTTAACGACATGCTTTTTTCGGGTATAAAAAGTAAGTGTGTTAAGTTAGGGTATAAGCTATATCCATTCTAAATTTCATCTAAATCCGTCCAGCCGTTTCAGCGTGAAAGAGTAACAAACATACACACATACACACACACGCACCCTCAGCTCTCGCATTTATAATATTAGTGTGACTATACGCTTTATATTGGTGCGATGCGCTGAGTTCATGCTGTGCTATATCACGCCCTGCCCTCTTCATGATCCTCATTATCTAAATCTACAAAAAGATTGAAATCACCACTATTTATATGATTTGATATCCAGGGTCTGGCATTTTTCTTCTTTATGTCAAATTCCGCATTGTCATCATCGCTCGATGAGCTTTCAAGACTATCCCGTATTAAATCCATTGTGTAGATCGTGATGTGTGCTGTACAACTGTGCACACTGTTCAAAGATCGCTGTCAACTGAGCTTGCTACCTATATATACTTTAAATGCTTGCGATAACATCGCGTAATGTGAACGCCATGCTAGGCGGTAGTGCCCAAGCGTTATTCCATATTCCATCCATCCATCAGCCTGTTTCGTCCACTGCTGGACATAGGCCTTTCCAGGATTTCGCCACGCTTGGCGGTCCTCCTGGAAGAAATGCCCATACTCACACACGCTGGGCAGGCGGGTTGGTGAGCGCGGTGCCGTAACCCTTGCACCAGTGACGCCGATGCCCGTCACCAGTCTGTTTTATATAAGGCCCGGCAATTGGGGATGGATATACCGCCATCCATCGGTTTGGTTTTGCCTGAGAGCTGTTCTCTTACTCTCCCCCCAATAACTTCGGGAGGATTTGCGAGTAAGATGGTGGTACCTCCACAGTCGAGGCCGGCATCAGCTCTACCACCTATCCTCTTCCATATTACTGTGTATTTTTTATAAACCAGGCTTTATTTTATTTGAATGTTGACAGTGTCATCTTAATTAAGTATCACAACATTGACATATGTCTCAAAGGAATTCCCAAAGTCAGGAGTAAAATTGTGATTATTGCCTCTGTGTCCTTTTTGTTACGCAATTTTCGACCCAATTGTCTGGAATTAGGGTTGTTTTTAGGGTGTTTTGCTCTGGAATTTAAGTGTAGGTAATTATTGGAAGTAATTTAACACTGGCAAGCTGTGCACAGATGTCCTTCCGGTGGTTTTGATGTTAATTGCTTGTTAAGAGAGGAGAGGGCCCTAAGGACGCTATCACAAAGTGTTAATATATTTATACAACCTAACTGGGATGCAACGATTACGAAGCGGTGGATCGTTTTGCATCTGTATTCGTAATAATTACAATTAGTAACTATTAAAAGCAAAATGAACGAAAATGTTGTACAAATTTTACAAAAAAATAGAAACAGTGTTCCTATTGAAAGTTCCGCATATATTTTTATGAAATGTAAGTGAAAAGATATTACTCATTAAGTAAAAATCTAAATGTAGCAAAATAAAAATAAGTTACTCGTAGTTTACACTAAATAGCAGTTTTAAGAGACAAAGCATCTACATAACGTGTACAACTAACCGAAATAAATAATACACGTCGGCCATATTCGGTTTTCAAATATTCCAACTAAGGACCGACCGTGAACAGAGTTATACAAAATGTACATTGATTTTAGATTTAGTTGCACTCGCGGATTCATTATTGAGCAGGCTGACTTTTAAAACTTATTTACAGTCTACACATCAGCTACAGGTAAGAATTATGAAATATCTAGTAGACAATAAAACCAAAGAAAACTGTAAACAGGATTATTATAAGCTATTTGGTATTTATAAAATCTAGCCGGCCAGTAGCAAGGTTAGTTATTTGATAGCTTATCACCGATACTTAGCAAAATCTGTAAAAAAAGGATGATTAGCATAGTCTACCGCTAAAAACTACTATGGAGAAAGAACTAGAGAGTTGTACTTGACACCAAGAATTCGTAACCATAAGCTCTTTCAAACTCTACTTAATAAAGAAAAAAATAATTTACCTTGTTTAAAAAGTAAATTAAAAACAGTTTTTTATTTTATTTAATATTACTTAAGAGGGTATCTACTACTGTTAACTTGTTGTGTTTATATAATTAAGAAATTGTAAGTTAACCAGTGTAATGAGCGCGTCACGCCAACAAACTGTTGTGCAGTTTGGCTTAATTGTAGTGTTAACTGAGTAATAAATAAATAATTAAAACAAAAAAAAATGTTATGGCATTACCGAAGTGCATCATTTATTCCACGACTTTTTTCCATTTATTATTTTTAGCAATGTTTTTTTGCGCCCAAAAACAAAGAATTGCGAAAGAACCAATTCAAAATTAGCGGTCAGAGATTTAGGGTGCAAAATCATTTTAACGCTTCTAACAAAACCATATTTCTAAAACAAACATGTGTGTTCGCGGGACGCAGATTTTTGCACAAAAAACCTTTGGTGTTACCTTGTTAATGAATTTTCTGAGAAACGGACCGAGAATCGAACCCCGAGACGATAGAAGGAGCTTTATGATTTATGTTTCCTATAACAGGCGTGCTTATGGGCTAAACTCAACAACAAAAATTGACTTGCGCCTTTAAAATAATACGTGCTATAATCAGACATTTACTAATACTAGAGAGAAACAGAAAATATACCTATATATGCTTATGTAAATAATATTAATTTTAATTAGTTCATATAGAAATACACATAAAAAATTTAAATGTGACGTCATCAAATATAATAATTATTATTATTCATCAACAACCTCATGAAAAAAATAAAACAATTTGCTTTTAAGTAAATAAAGTGCAGTGTAGGTAGAATCCACGCTAAATTAATTTGTGTTATGGTTTCAAGCGCTTCTTCGGACCGAGTTCGTAAAAAACAGGAAACATCACAAAACATGTTAAAATGAATAATAGCAATTCAGAAAAAAGCTTAGTCTACTCGTAGCTACAAAGTTTGTCAAAATATACGAAAAACAAAAATAAAACATTAAGAGGTATTTCCAATATTTAAGAACAACAGTAACATACTAATTTTTGACAGCAATATAATTACAATTACTCTTGTATAATTTTTATTTTTATTTGTAATTTTTTTGCCGAAATAGGGCAGAAAACCATTCCAAGCATTTGTACGATTTACATGTTTTCCGTATACATATTTTGTATTCAAAACCACATGTTCATACTGAAAACAGTTGTTTCTAAAATTTTCAAAAGTTTCTCGAACCCAAAACAAAAGCCGTAGAAAATGTTAAATTTATGTTCCTACACTTTTATTTTTTATTCTATAGTTTTTTTAATATCCATTTTATAACACACTGATACAACACTTCGTTTCATAACTGACATTTAATTAATCTTTTGCTTGACTTCATTTAATTTTATTTTATTACATACATTTTATGTAAAAATCAATTTGGTACATTTTGGTAACTGTCATTTCATACATTCACGTAAAGTTGACATTGGCACCTCATTCCCAATCCAAACGTGGGACAATAATACGAAATAGATAATTGCAGAAGACTGACCCACTCGCGGGCCCTGATTGCCCTAAGCGTCGATGTTTTTTCTACTTAAAATCAAACTGAGTCCTTGGCTATACTATCTTTTTCTTTCGATCAAGTTGTTCGTTCTGATCAGTACAATAGGGATTTCTCCTTTATCTTTCGATCCTAATAATTCATTTTTTTTTATTGTCAAACTTGATCTTCTCATTGCATTTCCAGCAAAAAGTTCAATGAACGCCACGCCTAATTTAAGTACACTCTTTTTGCTAAGACTATCCATTCAAGATGTTCAAAAGCGAGACAAAACTACTTACATACAGATTAAAATTGTTGGTATATAAAATGGCAGAAAAGTTGATTCGTTAACTTAACTGTACATAAAAATAAAAATGGTCATAAATAACCATGTTAACGGAATTATATCTATACCTCATCCTGTCAGTCAAATATGTAATTATTATAAACCATCTTTTATTTGCGTGCCCCGAATTGAAATAACGGAACCCTTATAGGATAACTTTGTTTTCCGTCTGTCAGTTTGCCCCTGTGTCAAAGGGAAGGTTTCTCAGGAAAGGTTTGAGGTATCAAGTCGAAGTTAATATATACTAATACTTATAATAAAGTAGTAAAAAGATCGTGTCTGTACATACGTTGAATATTTTCGCGAAATTTTAAATGAAATGTTATTAGTTTTACTACTAAAAGATTCGTGGTTTAGATTCATAATGCTATTGAAACGGCAACTCGCGATTTTTATATAGTCATACTAGCTTTTGCCCGCGGCTCCGCCCGCGTGTTATTCGGTTTAACGACATGCTTTTTTCCGGGATAAAAAGCAACCTATGTGTTAAGTTGGGGTATAAACTATATCCATTCTAAATTTCATCCAAATCCGTCCAGCCATTCAGCGTGAAAGAGTAACAAACATACACACACACACAAACTTTCGCATTTATAATATTAGTGTGATAGTGTGATGAGATAACATAGCCTTGTCTTATTTCACCACAAACGATAATAAACCGCGCTAATTAGACACCTGATGTATGAAATAACAAAGCCTTGTCTTATTTCACCTCAAACGAAAATGACCGCGCTAATTAGACACCTGATTTTTCAATGATATTGATCTATCCTACAGGAACCATGCATTTTTCCGGGGTAAAAAGTAGCCTACGTGTTAAGTTAGGGTATAAGCTATGTCCATTCAGGATAGGATAGGATTCGGCTGACTAGTTTCACTGTATTTAACATTCACATTTGACAACGGGGAACCGCCGCGTAACCATGTTTGCCTCGGAAGAAACTGTACGAATACAGTGAAACTAGTCAGGCGAAATCTGACTATATTTATAAACATCTAGAGTAGCCGTTTCAATAGCATTACTGAGGCCAAAACCACATTTTTTTTGTTTTTTTGTCTGTCTGTCCGTCTGTATGTTCCGTTTTAACTCGAGAACCGCTCAACGGATTTGGATGCGGTTTTTTTATTATCATCATACTTACCTTGGTCAACACATAGGCTATTAAGGAGTGTTCATAAAATAACGCCCAAGCCAGAAACGGGGCAAAGATTGAATAAACGCTTTTATAACTCGAGAACCACTCAAAGAATTTGGATGCGTTTTTTTAATTATGATTGTAGTAACCATATCCAACACATAGGATATAAGGGATGTTCATAAAATAACGCCCAAGCTGAAAACAGGGCAAAGATTGAATAAACGCTTTAACTCTGGAACCACTCAACGGGTTTGGGCGTGGTTTTTTGTTTTATTATCATTGTAGTCAACACATAAGCTATAGAGGGTGTTCATAAAATAACGCCCAAGCCGAAAACGGGGCAAAGATTCACTGAAGGCGGGCGAAGCTGCGGGCGAAGCTGATTGCGCAAAGGCTAGTCTACTAATAAGAATGGCACCGAACCCTCGGGTCGTATAGCTCCTACTCGCACTTGACCGGTTTTTATAGCTTGTTAAGACTCATTCGTATTCACCCATTTAGACGTAATCCGGTGGTTTGCGATACAAAAAGAATAAAACCAGTTTCGGTTAATAGCTTAATCTATAAAAAATATATTTATAAGCATTCCGATTGTAGCTCTACAAATTTTGACCACTCTAATAGCTTAATTGGAAGTTTGGAATCGATTTTACGCGTAGAAATTGTTGTTAATTCAATTACTTATAAATGGAGAATCGATTAAAAGAGGCCTATTAATATGTAAATAGTATGTGAAATGCGATTTTTTTATTAATGGCTTAGGGTTCCGCAAGTGGGTTAGATTTTAGTACAATATTTATTACTCTATTGTATAGTTTTCGTGGTCTGTTATTTAGAATGTAAAACATTTTTATTTTAAAAGGCGTTAAAGTTTAAAATTAAATTGAAATGTCAAGTTATAAAAAATCTAAATGATTTTCTTAACATAAAAATATATCATTTTATATTTATCATATTTTTTACACTATTAAGCATTCTAACATGATTTTTTGATAATTTTTCAAGAATAATATTTTGGGGGTATAAAATTAATCAATGAATTCAACTTAATAAAAATCTATAGATATCTATACTAATAATAAAGTAGTAAAAAAGTCATGTCTGTTTGAATATTTTTGCAAAATACTGAGGCCAGAACATTTTTTTTGTCAGTCTGTCTGTTCTGCTAACTCAAGAACCACCCAACGGATTTGGATACGGTTTTCTTTATTATCATCAAAGTGAACATATAAGCTATGAAGGATGTGGATAAAATAACCGTCAAGCCGAAAAAAGTCTGTAACAGAAACACTTCCACGTGAGCTAATATCAGCTAGTAAAGTAAGTAAATAACTGCATGTTAAACTTATCTGGTATCTAAGCTTTTAGGTTAAAACTGTGGGTCTAGTGAAAAGGTGTACAAGTCCAAATTTTTCGAAAATGAGATGTGTTACATATCTCATATTCAAAAAATTTGGACATGTATCCCTTTTCACTAGAGCTTCCGCTCTCTGAGACAATATTTTATAAAGTCTTAATAAATATAAGCGCTAAATGTTTTATTTCCTAGGTGGGCTTATATCTAGATTTTTAAATGGAAATTCCAAAGTTTGAATAGACTCTGCGTGACCGTTACGTAACTCGTAGTACGTGTTTAAGTTCTACGGTTGTGTGGTTTATTCCTTCTCCATACCTCCAAGTTGGATTTATTAAAACAAAAATACATTGACTCTATAAAGATTTTAACTAATTTGTAATTAACAAAAAAAAAACATTCTTAAATAGGGTTACAAAGGTTACTAATATTTAAAACGTTTTTCGGTTTTTCAAATGTTATCTTTCAAATGATAAATGTAAATCATTTGTATCCAATCCTATATATAGAATTCAATTTCTATGGTTGGTCGATAAAAAAATAAAAAGTACTTTTGTCCAAAATATACGAAGAAAAAATGCGTCAGGTGTCCTTGTTCAAAAAAAAATTTTTTCATATGTGGGTATGTGTTGGCTGGACATGAATGAATAGGGCCGCATCGACACATTCAAGATTATATCACAAATTATGTATTTTATTTAAAAACTGATTTCTTTTACGATATAATTCAGTTGCTTCAAATTAATAATATATATTCTTATACTAGAATTTTTTTAAGGTAATTTTGTTTACTATTGTCGGGTGGTTTAATTTATTGTTTTGTGCTATTTCAGTTTTACGTTTAGATTTAATGTTGCAATTGAAATAAAGTTTGTATCTATTTCTAAAATTATTGTAATGATATGTGTGTGTTAACGCAACGAAAAAAATATTATTTTAAAATATAACGAAAAAGGAAGACTCTTCCCTTGGTATAAGAAAACTCATTAATTTGATGTGAAATTTGCTGTCATGCATATTTTCACAATAATGAAATAATTATTTATTTATTCTCGGTCACAATTAATTTACAATGGACTCCCGTCATGATCGTGCCTCTTACCACCTTCCAAGTAATAAATATATATTTTTAATCCAATTATCGACTGAGAGTCTTAATGGAATATGATTAACCTTTACCTGAGTTTATATTGATATCATAAATCAATGTGACGGGAGGAATAACACAAGTATGTCGCACAGAAGCAATAAAATGAAAGTTGACATTGATTAAATATCAACGTATGAATATAGACAAAGGTGAATTCTGGCATAATTTTAATAGGAGCGGCGGTAGCTCATGCGGTAGAACGCTGGCTTCTTCATTGAGAAAACTGGTAATCATAAAATAAAGTGAATTCAGCTAAAATTACGATGATTCACGTAAAGTAGGGAGCATACGGATATCACAACAAAATACGATGAAACTACTGTTGCTGCTGCTAGCGTTATAATGACGCACCGACACTATGACTTTGTAGGAAGCAGATATAATTATGCGCTCCTTCACAGCTTTTATGGTGACAGTAAGCATACCGTAGTGGGACGGACCTCTTTTATGGGGAAGGCATGATATAATACGAAAATGATAATCCTATTTTCTGTGAAATATTGCGTTACTTACCTTAAAAACTCGATTATATCCTCAAACGTTTTAATTACAGCATAACATTTTCCAATTATCAACAAATTTAAAAACCATTCACCGTATTTTAAACTTCTATAATGCTTTTTTATAATGAAGCCAAAAAGACATTTTTCTCAGAGTTGAGACCCAGGTTTAATCCCCGATCGGGCAATGAGTTTTCCGAAATTTATATACATAGTATTTGTATTCTTATCTAAAAAGCGGATGGAGTTTCTCTTACCAACAACTGAAGCACCCATAGAAAGTCTACTAGCTTGTACGCACGAGCTCGGCACGCACACATTCACGTCATAGTAAGTGTGTGATCCATAGTTAGTCCGTTCACACAATTATTATTGTAAGCCGCCACTATTGCAGTGCTTCAGTTGCTGCTTAGCGGTGATACCGTCCGCCTTTTTTTGTACGTCCATTTCTAACACAGTAAGTAAACTCGGTAAGTCTCGGCCTACTATAACTCACCTCGTCAGGCAATACCCTTCATTCCACCCCTCGGATATAATGTAATGTTATTTTGTTACAAACAGTGGGGTACAAGTACAAGTGTGTTTTCTTCAAGATGCTTGCCAAGTTTAACAAGTATAAATATATACCTTGATGCAATACGCAGGTGATTGAAATAAAATGGTTGTTCAGTAAAAAAAAACCGGTGAAGTGCGAGTCTAGGGTTTTAGGAAAATTTCAAGTATTTTTCTTTAACGGTGCTAAAGTTATGAGGTTGTTACATACGGATGGACGGACAACGGAGTCTCACCATAAAGGTTCCCTTTGTACTTTTTAGGTACTACGGAACCCTAAAACCAATTTAGGTAGTGCTTGACCGGGCCGACAAATTGGCGGCATACTGAAGGAGCGCTAAATCAAAAGCAGTATAAATTACTGGATTGCTGAATATGGAAAAAGGGAAAGAGGTGTCTCAGGGTCGTAGCTTTTAAAGATCTTTGGTCTCTACCTATCCTTCTGGGAGACAGGTGTATTTAAGAATGTATGTTAAAATAAATCTACACAGTAGTACAGAAAATGGAAATGCGAAATATTTAAATATGGAAATTCAATTTTAACAACAGGGTTCAGTCTTAAAGGAGGTATCAGGAACACACCGCCTAGACCAAAACCAGTTTAGTCGATGTCTCAATCTCTGTAGACTGGATCAATCGTACGAAGCCGGTCTGTTCTTTTTTTTCTTTCGTCTCGGGGATGATTTAACAAGTTTCTTTCGAGTAATTATAGAAATAGGACAGAGAAACTATTCTGATTATATTGGAACCTTAATGGAGGTCTAGCACGCGCCGTCGATACAGTGTCTTTCTATCATACTTTCTCTCTCGCACATTGACAAACGCTGCGCATGCGTACGCGGCGCTTGCTAGCTACACTGAAGTTTGAATGGTACTTGAGCATTAGTTTAATAAATTTAACCACGATAAATATTTTAAAAAAATATATGTACACCAAAAAACATGAAACATAATAATTATGTTTTACAGTGGCCCCAATATAGGCAAAACCTGACCCGTGGGTGCCGGTTTACAGTTTTCAGATATGCATATTTTAGTTGTTCATCTGCAAGACAAAATTTAGAATAGATATAGCTTATACCCTAACTTAACACATAGGCTACTTTTTATCCCGAAAAAATGCTTGTCGTTAAGCCGAATAACACGCGGGCGGAGCCGCGGGCAAAAGCTAGTAAGTATATAAAAAGTCATGATATTGCCAAGTTTCTTGCATTCCTTCTTAACAAGACTAATCGAATAGGCGAAGTTTATTTATTTAAAGCTTATATATCTAGCAACTTCATTGTATTTATTACTTTAATTTTAACTTTAAGAACTTTATTGTCTTATATATTATTTTCATATTCTAACCATGTTTCTTACGTTTTAAAATAAACATATACGTATAAAATTATCACATGACAGAGTAGAGATGTAGAGTTCTACTGTCTGAGAAGTTCTTAATAATATTCCCACTCACTGCTGCATGCTGTAAGCACGGGAACTTTTTAAAAGTTTTCTTGATAAACTTGCCCAGCTTAAGCAACGGGAGCGCAAACTTTTTTTTTCTTTATTACATCAAAACTACGTCTTTTTTTCATTTACTTGGTAAAAAATAATAAACCATGTTTTATTAGCCATTTAAAAATCGATCATATTCTCAACGAAAAAATTTAAAATGAAAATTTCTAAATTAGTAACTGTTTTGAAAGAAAAAGCTTTATTTATGTCTTACATTTTTAGGTGGTAGAGCTAATGCCGGGCTCGACTGTGGAGGTACCACCATCTTACTCGCAAATCCTCCCGAAGTTATTCGGGGGAGAGTAAGAGGACAGCTCTCAGGCAAAACCAGGCGGCCCACCATTGCCGGGCCTTAAATAAATCAGACTGGTGACGGTCAGCGGCGTCACTGGTGCAAGGGGTTCGGCACCGCGCTCACCAACCCGCCTGCCCAGCGTGTGTGAGTATGGGCATTTCTTCCAGGAGGACCGCCAAGAGTGGCGAAATCCGGGAAAGGCCTAAGTCCAGCAGTGGACGAAACAGGCTGATGGATGGATGGATGATGTCTTACACTGATTAGGTAAGTGGTCAACTTGGAATAGTCATGCAAAAACTTTTAAATTTGGGAGGCCTTCCTTGTAACAATATTCCCAACTGGCACAACTCTGGTTTCGAAACGTGTCGCATCGCGTCTACTAAACGATATAAATTAAGACACAAAGACACGACAAGGATATTAAATTATCTCATTAACATTAACATACAATGAGCTAAGGAGATGGAATTATATCCATTAACGTACAAACCGAATGTATATTATTAAATTATTATTATTGATGTGAAGTATTTGAGACCCAGCAGGTTTCGAACGATGGACGATCATTCATTTTGAAATCGTTGGAGGATATCGCTCTTTCGACGCGTCAAAGTTTTTAATTTTATTTATAGTCTGATCTTAAGGACGTTGAACTGAGGATCATGATATATCTTGAGAATTTCGGGAAAGCCTTGTGACTTTTGGCGGGCCGAATCATTCTTTTTTCTTTAGGCCGGATAATAGGAAGTTGGGCAATTATATTATAACTACTGTAGTATAAATAAATAGATTTAGAAAGTTTTCGCGTTAATGGACTTTGAAATCATGAAAAAGTAATATCTATACTAGATGGTCTAATTTTAATAATTTGTCACGTTACTCTTTCTCATTTTCGTCACAACTCAAAACTTGTTTTCAGGAAAGCCTAGTCTGTGTTGTGTACATATATATACATATGTAACTTCTACTTATTTAAGGTTCAATATGTTGATTCTTGCTTCAGACCTGAGAAATTAATTTCAAAAAATTTACATATAAAAATTATTTACTATTTATTTACTTAGTTTAGAAAAAAAACTACGGCGTAAATCACTCGACGGTAGGAATTCGTACAAAAATTTATTACATTTTTAATACGTTATTAATTTTATTACTTTGGGACTAAAGTAACTTAATTATTTATTTTAAAGTCAGTAAGAGCGGGTTAATTTAAACCCTGACAATAAAATAGAATGCCCATTAAAAATAATAAATATGCTATTTATGAAAACGACATGAATTCCAAACACTATACAACAATTATTTAAGAATGTGGTCGGGCCAAAAATTTTACGCCTTTATTATATTTGTTCCGCAAATAATAATTTACCATGAAAAACAGAGATAAATTTAAATGAAAGAAGTCGTTTATGTAGCGAACATTTTTTGCTAAGTCACGACAAATGCTTTGATTGGAGTGGCAGAAAAAAAACCGGTCAAGTACGAGTAGTCTCGCGACTTAAGGGTTTCGTACCGTTCTAATAAGTTAATAATATTGAAACAAGAAATACAAACTTAGTTTTGCAGTTTCGTTTCATCATTTGCTTACAAATGTATGAATTAAAACTGCAAAACTAAGTTGATTAAAATATATAAAAATGAAATTATTAAATTTAGGATCTATTCCTTCACACGTGCCAGCCGGAAGACCTCTCTTCGTGCTAAATGTCTTGTTTCTCAGTCAACTGGAAGTACCCCATTGCTATCATAGGTTTTATGGTGAGCCAATTTGTAGTAAATTGATTAGGTAAAAGGCAATCATCTTTTTCGCGTGTAGTTTGAAGCCAATTTTTAACAGTACCATGAGGCCAGAGACTATGGGAAGTCCGTTTCAACTTAATATCTCTCATACGGGGCGCGAGAAAAAGGGTCTTGACTGACGAAAAACAAAGTGATCATTGAGGGCTATACACATAAGGGTTCTGTTTTTTCAATTTGAGGTACGGAACCCTAAAAGTTGTGTTCGTTTGTTTGAAGTGATTTCTAGAGCCTATTTTATTTTATTTAGTTTGTGTATAAATGATTCTTGATTAGTTCTTGGTTATTGTTATTGGTGAGATATTGTTTCAATGTCTACGTTGCGGAGGCCAATTTTTTAAATAATTCGTGATATATACAAAAATATATTATGTTTTAATAATAAAAAAGGATTTTGTTTAATTGCCCCAACTGCTTACGTAATAAAATTTGGTTGTTTGAATAAAACTAAAAAGTCGTTTCAATTAAAGAGTCCAAGATCAAAATTAAGCCTTCTTCGTTTAAAATGCATTAATCCGGTCACTTGACATGCGCAAAGGCAACCTCGACTCTTTACAGGTTCGGTCCCGTTCGCCCCACAGACTTGCTAGTAGAAGAAAAAAAGATAATAGTATTTATTGTCAAAAGAGAACAAATTGAAACTACATGGTTTATGGACGCTCCCTAAAAAATAGTTTCATTAGTTGTAAAATTATTGATTTGTAGTGATTTACTAGTATTGTTTAGTTTTTTACGGACACAATTGTTTTCTGAGCGGCCCGCTTGCACTGAGCAGGAATGGCAAGTGTTAATTGAAAGCGTTGGAGCAGGACAGATTTTTCTGAATACCCTGGCCTTAACGCAATTAGAAGTAATTTTTATTCATTACTAGCTTTTGCCCGCGGCTCCGCCCGCGTGTTATTCGGATTAACGACATGCTTTTTTCCGGGATAAAAAGTAACCTATGTGTTAAGTTAGGGTATTAGCTATATATAAATTTCATCCAAATCCGTCCAGCCGTTTCAGCGTGAAAGAGTAACAAACATACACACACGCACACAAACTTTCGCATTTATAATATCAGTATGAAGTGTGATGAGATAACATAGCCTCTTCTTATTTCAGCACAAACGTTTAAGAACGCGTTAATTAGACACCTGATTTTTCATTGATATTGATCTTCCTACAGGAACCATGCATTTTTCCGGGATAAAAAGTAGCCTATGTGTTATGTTAGGGTATAAGCCATGTTCATTCTAAATTTCATCCAAATCTGCTCAGCCGTTTAAGCGTGAAAGAGTAACAAACATACACACACCCACACACGCACAAATTTTCGCATTTATAATATTAGTAGGATAGAACAAGCTTACGCATCGCCGTTAATTCAAGCTTTCCATCTGTGAAAACTGTCGACGAGATCTAGAATAAAGTTCATTTGCCCTAAAAGTGAAAGAGAGAAAACAAGCGAGACGTTTATCAGTCTGTCCAGGGACTGCCACAATGTCATGGAAATCGCTAACGGAAACCAATTCAAAAATTATGAACCCAAACTGATCAAAGTCAATTTTGTTAAATTACAAGCTGAGACGATGAAGCACATAAATATGACAAATAGAGAACACTAATAAATTGTACTGGTAAACAGATAAAAATATGATAACGATAAGTCAACAAAAGAAATATAAAAAACAGACTATATTTTTAATGATTGAATTACAAATGTATATTTTCCCCTATACTTGTAGTATAAGACGGTATTACTTGCCAAATTTCATAGTTCTAGGTCAACAGGAAATACCCAATGAATTTTGATTTCCTTGAGAGTGTCGAAATGTACGTTTTTTGCGGCATAAACGGCCGTATCTTTTTTTTACGTTAACTTAGAAATTTGATATTTTCACAGCTTCAAGGGACTGTAGACCTAAGTATATTATGATTTTAATTTCATCTCGATACCTCTATACGTTCCCGGGATCAAGGGTCTTGACAGAAAGACCGACGACGGGCAGACGGACAACAAAGTGATCCTATAAGGGCACCGTTTTTTTCTAATGAGTCCTAAAAATACTACGCTTGAAGGGCAACTGTTTAAATACAAATAGGTTCGAACCTTTAGGGAACCTGTTTATTGAATCTCTCGTCCCTTCATTGACAAAGATTAGGGATCGGGATAGAAATTGACGAAGGTAGAATAAAAAGACATGTGACATGACATGACATTAAAGGAATTGACGTCATCTCAGCACGGTGATAATTGGCAATCATAAAATATTAACTACTCGGTCAATGTCGAAGTAATTATTTGGACAAGCTATAATAAAGAAGATTCCAAAGTAAACTTGGAAAACTGCAACGTGATGTAACAAGTCATACGTGTTTTGCAGAAATAAAGTCTGATTTAACAAATAAATGTCATATATCTCCGGGTAGTGTCAGAGATGTTTTTGAATGCACTAATAGTGAAACAGTCAAAACAAAGCACGTACATCTTCGTTTCACCGATAATTGTTATGTCTCAACAAGACAGGGGGTTTGCCTAATCATTATCACTGTACTTTGGGAACAATTACCCAATTTTAAGCTTGCAAGTCTTTTTTGTGTTTTCTTCACCGGCTAAATATATATTCATACACGAGTATATCATCCATCCATCCATCCATCAGCCCGTGTTCGTCCACTGCTGGAAATAAGCCTTTCGCAGATTTCGCCACTCCTGGCGGTCCTCCGTCTCCCACATCCAGCCGCTACCCGCAATGTCCTTCAAGTCGTCAGTCCAGCGGGCACTATATGTATGTATAATATCAATTTCGAAACATTGGTGAAATACTCAACCATCAGAAATTTAACCTAGGTCCTAAGATCCAAAAACTTCGCTACGGCTGCTTCGTTCAAGATTATTATATTTCTAACAAAATAGGCACCAATGTTGCCCGTAACATTGTTAACCTCCGACTTCTACTCCTTAGACAGGTTTCGTTTCTCCCTCTAATCTTTTTTGTTTTCTTTTCCCAATTTCGGTGTAACATGAACTCTCAATCACGGCATTCACAGCGCTTGAAAATGCATGTCCAGACCATTTATTGCAGGAATTAAGTAATTCGGTTGAGCAGGATATGACTTTCTAAGGGTAAAAACTTTCTTACGTACCGGGATTACATCATACTGAAAAGCTTTCTCAAAGAAACAAACCCGCGCAAATATAAATAAAATTTCGCCCACCCGTACAACATTTACAGTAGGTTCATAAACATATATTTTTTCATTTGCGCTGTTTTTGAGAATCTTGTTCAGTATGATTCAGTATATTTTTACTGATGAATTATTTTCATTAAAATTCACACCCGGTGCAATCCCTGCAATAGGAGGCGCTAAACGGCCGTTTTTATGCCCAGTTAACTCAGACCTCAAGGCATAATTTACGGCTTTCGATAAAAGAAATACATGAACTAACACTCAGATTAAACTACACAGGCAGGTAGATAGAGTTTTGATTATACTATGCAGACAGGTAGATAGAGTTGTGATTGTACTATACAAGGAGGTAGATGGAGTTTTGAATGTACTATACAAGCAGGTAGATAGAGTTGTGACCGTTTTGACCTTTATAATTGAATCATTCACGTTAAATTTCAAGATGTAGCTATTCAAAACAATTACCCCTAAAGTAATCAAATTTAATTATGGTTATACAAACATGAATAAAATGAACCGTTAAATTGATCGATGCAATCAAAAGCAATGCATTTCTGGTGATAAAATTTCATGACGTCCCTGTTTTTGCAAATGTTTTAGGGCCTAAAATTAATGCAGAATTGTTCCATTTTATTCTAAAGCAATATAATATAACCCGTTGTAATATATAGGTACTGTCGTCATTTTCGGTATATTGGCTTTATTTTACGATGGCAGTTAGTTTGCAATTTTGAAACGATTTTTTTGGTCTCACGTCAAGATTGAACAAGTTCTTTTAACGACTTACCGTTGAGTATTGAAAATTAAAACCCTAGTGGTTCTGAACATCACCACCTCTTTTGTATAAATTGAGTCGTTGAGTCGTATGGGATAGAGATATATTTTACTTGGCGTTGTCCTGCTTACTCGATAGCTAAAAATAAATGGAAGGATAATTTTTCTGATTGTATTTCTTTAATTTGTCCTGTACCCATAATTTAATGACATGAATAGTTATTGTTCCATGAATTGTCTTAAAGTATTAATATGAGTTCAGGTTCTATATCAGCTGGAGGTTATAGCCTTGTAGGTGCTTTTACAGTTAATTTGATGATGTTCTTATAATTGCAATGAGCGACAAAACAGGCAAAAATTTGCATTTTGGTCGCAAAAACGTAACCGTTTACAAAATAATGAGATCAATGTACAACTTCATTATTAACCTCATTAATAATGCCAATCAGCTGGCCCGAGTTGACAAGCCTAGTTACATTTTAATTTATCTTAACAGCATCAACATTATTTATTTTGTTTCCATCTTGATAAAATTCTTGAAATGTCTTAAGACTATCACATTTCTTAAAGGAATGAAAAGGGTACAAATTGAGTGAAAAACTGTCCCAATGATCCTTTAAATTGTTCGCCATATATGAACAGTACAGCTCATTTATATCATCACTTCATATCTTATCTGATGTCACAAAGTTGTTGAAATGTGCAGCTTACGTCTGGTCGAATAAAGTATCGTTTTGATTACTGGATCTTCCGATATGATGCCTTTTGAAGCTATCAGTAGCTTTTGCTAAAAATGGTGTTACAGGATAATTTACTTCGGAAACTACAACTCTATTATTATTCCTGTAAAGGTTATTATTGACTGTATCGCGATTGACTGTCGTTTTCACTTGTTCACTGGAAATTGAACTTTCTCTCTTTGTGTTTGAGTGCGGTTTTTCTTGTTAAAGAGTATTCAATAGGCAGTTATTTGTTTTAAGGAGACTTTACAGCGGCACGATGGGATAGTATATTCAGAATACAGAAGTTTCATGAAGTTTTAAGGTTGTAGTTACATTATTTTAAGATATATTTTTATAAGGTCCAACTCAGCTAAGAAGTTCTCAAAAAGGTCTTGCAAAAAAAGCTCCAATTATTCGAAAAATTTAGAGATAAAATGTTTTAAAATATGGGCAACAGCCAGATTTAATTCCCTTGTAGATTGAGATGAAAAAATTATGCTTGCCAGATTTTCCTACACTTTTAAATAATCAGAAAACTACGTTTTTTCAGGTGTTAAGGGTCCTGCGATCACTATACTGGCAGCTACACTAGCCTCTTGGGCAGATTTGAATAAAAACACAATTTATATGTGTCGGAGGCCCAGCAGTGTCGGGTTACAGAGCCGGTTCGACCCGCTCCGCTCCCAATTTGCTGGATTCTGAGTAAGTTATTAAGTTTCTGCTGTCACTTGACGGTTGCGAAATTTAGCAGTTGACTGCTTGACGTTGGTGGCGCAGTAGGAGGTTGGGGTGCCCAGGGTCCGTATTCTCTCCAAACTGTCCGTGCCAGCTGATGTTTTTGGTACTTACATATTTTTGTGTCGCAGATAAACCAAAATATATCTATTATTATTTTCACGAAAATGATCATGGGTAAATACTTTATAGTGAATCTTGTTACGAAAGTGTTGTCTTTAAAGACTTAGCTGTCTTTTTGGATGTACTAACAAAACTGCGCTCTATTAAAAGTACTCAACTGCGCCAAATTGTATAAATTTCATGGTATCAAAATGGGATAAAAATATAGCTCAAAGTCTCTGTCTCAAACTTACAATTACTTAACTGAAACAATTTAGTAGCAAGTCTGTCATGTCTATTATGATAAGGTCCCACAACACTTCGTAGCAAACCTCATCTACGAGAATATCGTATCCGGTGCAGGAGTCACACGAGGAGGGTAAACATACTGCCCCATTTCTGACCTAGGCGACGGGTTTATGCCACAGTGAAGGCTTTGGCAAGAAATAAAAATCTAGCTAAGAAAAGAGGGTAAGACTGCTTAAATCATAACTCTTGAAGTTATTGAAAAATCTATATACCGGAGATTCGAAAATATTAGTTTTGCCAAATAAAGCAATATATGAAAGCAAAAGAACAAACATGATGAAAAAGAGGCATCAAAGATGGTGTGGTTAAATTTAAAGCAACGTGAAGCTAAAGGAAACAAAAAAATGAATAAATCACAATAAATAACGAAAAAGTTCTAATAGCACAAAGGCATTCACTAAAAACTGAAGTCCAATGAAGTCATTAGCCGCAAACTATTCGAGTCGTGCATAAAATTACGTTAAATCGGAATTCTTTACCGGAAACTATTTGAAACTGTGGTATTTTGTAGTAATTAAGATAGTTCTTTATCTTCCACGGAGTTGAGGTAATACGTTATTTATTAGTAACGTGTGTGCTGTTTCGTCTTTTTTTGTATTTTATTTCAAGTCTTTATGTCTTAATAGTATGCCACATCATTGGCCGCAGAATTTAATTTGATACTAGTATTTTTCTGCGGCTCCGCCCGCGTTTTTTCAATCTTTGCCCCGTTTATGGCTTGAGCGTTATTTTATGAACACTTCTTCTAGCTTATTTGTTGGCCAAGGTCACGAAGATAATAATAAAAAACCGCTTCCAAATCCGTTGAGTGGTTCTCGAGTTAAAAGCATTTATAGAACCTTTACCGGGTTTTCGGCTTGAGCGTTATTTTATGAACACCCCTTATGTGTTGACCAGGGTCACTGCAGTGATGAAAAAAACCGCATCCAAATCCGTTGAGTGGTTCTCGATGCTTGCATGGATGGATAGACAATAAAAATAACAAATTCCATTTAAAATTTCGCAAAAATATTCAATGTACAGACGCGACTTTTTTACTCCTTTTTTATTTTATATCATAATTTATTGAAATAGCTCTGCATGTTTTAAAATTTATTCATGACTTGTTTTTGCCCGCGGCTCCGCCCGCGTGTTATTCAACGACATGCGATTTTCCGGGATAAAGAGTAGCCTGTATTAAGTTAGGGTATAAGCTATATCTATTCTAAATTTCATCCAAATCCGTTCAGCCGTTTCAGCGTGAAAGATTAACAAACATACACACACACACACACAAACTTTCGCATTTATAATGGGATTAATGCGTCTCAAAAAGTGAAAACCAAAGTAATAATCAATAAACGTTGATGACTACATCTTAAATGAAACCGTCCATAAAAAAATCAAAAAATCGAACCTAATTGACCGTAGTCTACAGATGAAAGGGGACCCCGTAAACTATGGTAACCAAACACCAAGGAACCTTACCGCATGCGATTTTTTTATTTCGTTTACCGTTTCGGCAATTTAAATATAACATGGCCCTTGAAGGGTTAAGTTACCATTTTTGGTTACAAGGTTATTTTCCGAACATTTTCGTATTCTGATTTTGGGGGTTAAGGTCTGGCAAGAGTGCGTATGTGGTACACAATGAATGGGTTCCGCTCATTTAGATACCCCATTATAGTATGTGCGTTACACATTTTTTTTCGAACTCCTGGGTCCTTGTTTATGCTGTAAACAAACAGGGATGGGCAAGATTTCTTTATATAAGTTTCAACTTTAGACAGACCCCCATTATTTCTTTATTTTTTGGGTTCCGTAGACAATGGTTCAGCGTCTGTATTCTCCAATGGAAGGGGATCCAGATCGAATCGCTAATGTGCATTGCTTGCGCAGATTATTAGTGCACAATGTTGTGCCAGCTCATTACACTATCTGCTACGGTTGCGGGTACAGTCTGCAACAAACATATACGACGGTAATCCTTATTTCGCTTTCGTAAAGTTGATAATCGTACAAAAAGGTAGACTGTAACGCGTGGCCGAGTGTTTTTAGGGATTATTCCGAATGAGTAATCCGAATAGTCGAGGAATAGTCACAATAGATGGCGCTAGTGTACTTGGAAACCTGTCAAATGTTTGGGAAGATGCGGCAAAAGTCAGGACTCTTAAAAGAATTGTATATCTGCTTTGGAAAATCTGAATTAACGGAAAAAAATACTGAATTATTGATAAACTTATCACTAGTTTTAATTCAAAAAGTTACCCTAACCCTAATTAAGGTAAAGGGTCAAATTTTGATGCCATACAAAAAGATTCGTCGTCTCATTTGTACGCGAATGCATGAAATGTAATAAAAATTAAAATAACTCTATCTATCATCCAAACTATACTACGGAACACATAGTCTATTCTTCTTATCCGTCAGAAAATTTCGAGTTATCAACATGGTTTAGAAATACCACTAAGCACTCAGAAATCTTGTATTTTAAGAGTATCGCATACCCTAGAAAATCTGTTATTACCCGTCCAACACAAAAAAGTCAATGTCAAATACTTTATTAGCTTTTGATAGAGGCGATTATTGGTTACCTAATTGACCTATTTGTCTAGGACGCGTAATACTAATAATTACGCGAGAAACAGCAGATCGGAGGGTTTTAGCTAATACTGAAATATTTTGTAGGGAAAAAATACTGGATGTAAGTAGAAAACCTATATATTTCTATTACCTATTTTATGAAAAAAAAAATCAAGTTGAAATCTTAAGCGCGTTCTTGAAACGAACGTTTGAAAACCAAAAAAAGAGGGTGAAAAACATATTTTTTAAATAGGTATAGATCTTAGTGCATTGTTTATAGGTAGATCACCTAGATAAAAATCAATAAATCAAATATATTTTTTCCAATATTCAGATAGTCCTACTTTCGTCAAAAAAACCCTCGAAAATCTGGCTTTTTTCATATTCTAGGGTCAGGTAGAGCCTTAATACCATAATTTTTTCTTTAATACGATGACGGTACCTCCACAGTCGAGCCCGGCACGCTCTATTACTTTCAATTATATATATATATAATTTATATTTTCCGTTAAAACGAAGGGGGTTGCCTCGATCTGCTTCGCTTCGCTCGGCTCCGCTTTATTTACGTGTAACCCTAACACACTCCTCCTCGCTTGGCCTGTCATCACACCTATTTTAAATTTTTTGCTGAAAGACTTTCGTATACTATAGTCGACGTAATTCACGAAAAAGCGGACAAGTACGAGTCAGACTCGCCCACCGAGGGTTCCGTTACAGACTATATTATTTATGATTTAATTACAAATGTATAGTTTTCAAATTTTTCCCTATACTTGTAGTATAAGACGGTATCACTTGCCAATTTTCATTGTTCTAGGTCAATGGAAAATACCCCATAAATTTTGATTCCCTTGAGAGTGTCTAAATATACGTTTTTGCGGCATAAACCATCTGTTTTTCACGTTAACTTAGAAGTTTGGTTTTTTCACAGCTCCAAGGGACTGTAGACTTGAGTATATGGTTTTAATTTGAACTCGATACCTCAGCGCGTTCCTGAGAACAGACAGATAGACGGACAACAAGGTGATCCTATAAAGGCTCCGTTTTTTCCTCTTGAGGCACGGAACCCTAAAAAGCGAATTCTACGGCTACATATCATAAATTTTGCTCATACTCGTAAAGTGCAGAACGAGAACAGTATAATAGTATTGGATGGATGGATGTCTATCATATAGTAGCCTAACCCTAAATAGGAAAGGACTAAGCCAAATCGAAAATCGAAACGTCTTAATTGCCATCAGGTCGCCAGTTTAACCCTTCGTTATACTAAATCTTTACCAATATTAACCCGTGACTTTACCCGTCCCAGTCGCTTTAATAGTCGCTTTTACCTATCTGTCATCACTGGGAGGCTGTATTCAACAGTAGACACTAAAGCCGTGTATTTTAGGTAGATTTTAGAATAGAATGATGTCGCTTGCAGTCGTGAGTAGAGAATCTAATTAACACCTAAGTGTATAGATAAATTGTACAGATAGTGTACAGTCGAAGCGGAATATTGAAGAAAAGCGCAGGATTGAATTTTGTATGGTTTTAAATGCGCTTCGGTCTGTGAGCTTTTTATTTTCGATATTTTGAAAATAAATGAATTATACAATACATCATTTATTTTTCTTAGGAATAGATTTTGTTTTATGAATAAATAAATGTATGTTAGACCGTCACGAGATGTATTTCGGAGTTTTAGGAGTGATTGATCAGGCGAACAGTCGTGCACCTACTTTTAACCGACGATTATAGCACCCTAACGGGAGGTGGAGATTATTTGAAAGTTATTACAAGACTATTGTTTTTTTAGGGTTCCGTACCCAAAGGGTAACCAACGGGACTCTATTACTAAGGCTCCGCTGTCCGTCTGTCTGTCCGTCTGTCACCAGGCTGTATCTCATGAACCGTGATAGTTAGACAGTTGAAATTTTCACAGATGATGTATTTCTGTTGTCGCTATAACAACAAATACTAAAACCGGCCAAGTGCGAGTCGAACCTGCGCACTCCTATACAACAGACATGATTTTTTTGCTGTTTTTATAGATAAAATCAAATCAGAATCAAAATATTTATTTTTGCAAAATAGATACATTAAGTATACTTTCTACAAGTCAAAGTTAATTTTCACAATATAATATATCTTTAGAATATAAAAAATATATAAAATAATACGGGAAATAAAATATACACCTGCATAAATAAATGATAGTCGTAAGTTTTGAAATAAATAAATAAAAAAAATAAAAAAAATAGAGGAATCTAGGAATAAAAATATAAAAAAAATAAATAAGTTATAAGTTATAAAGAAATAAGTTCATAAATAAAAACGGGAAATACATACAAAAAATATTAAGGGTGGGCTACTAAAATGTAATAAAGTTATACACTTGCATAAAATATAGAAATATAGGAATAAAAATATTATATATACATAATGCCTAACCATCCGCACCATTCGATTAGTATTGCTAAGAAGAAGGGCAAGAAACTTAGCAAACATTTAGGATAATGCATGAACCGTGATAGTTAGACAGTTGAAATTTTCACAGATTATGTATTTCTGTTGCCGCTATAACAACAAATACTAAAACCGGCTAAGTACGAGTCGGACCTCTCGTTCTCGTCTTGCTGTTTTTATAGATAATGGTACGGAACCCTACGTGCGCGAGTCCGACTCGCACTTGGCCGGTTTTTTTAATACATTTTTCTACATTTATATGTTTACTGATATAAGTTCGTAATTAAATTACACACATATACCTAAATTTACGCCTGTCTGCATACCCCAGGCAGAGACTACAGACAGATATCCATCTGCTACGATCCTGGCACACATCCTTCGCCTATTCTACATCCATCAGTCTAGTCATTCAAGTTCTTCTATTCCGGGATTTTTTGACATCTCAGTATGTCGCAAATCTGGTCAGAATATGTCCTTCTAGGGCGACCCGATCGAGCTTTATCTTCTACTTTCGCACCATAATCTTCTTTCGTCATTCTACTTTCATTCATCATCATTAAAAGTAAATTTGTTTGTCTTCGTAGCTGAAGCCCTGAAAAACGTTGACTCGTATTTAGGGGCATGTTTTCTTTTTGGAAACTTTGTTTTATACAGGGTGTAAATGCAAAGTCAAGAATCCCTTTAGGGTATGAAAATATACACGATTCTGATGTCATTACGAGAAAAAAAAGTATAACTTGAATTTTCACCAAAAATTCCATAATTTTTCTAAGCTCACCCGCCTCCCCAGTCCTCACACACCTAATTGCACCCCGCACTCATCCGAGTGGCCAGCGACCAGTGAAGGTGTCCACGCGATTAGTGTATTTTGAGAAAAGAAAATCGTCTTATTATGAGGTACTGGTACTTTATTTGGAGATCCCAGTATTTAAAATAATATCTTTACCGATCATACTAACACACCCTTAAAGGATTCTTGCCTTTGCTTTTACACCCGGTATGAATTTCAGTTTGTGGTCGAAATAAATAGCACCAGTCTACTTCGCTCCGCATATCGTAAACCTAAATGAATATCCAACATACAACAACAATAGCCAACAACACAGCCCGGGAACCGAACCTGAGACTTCGTTATCAGTGCATCCGTAATGAGAATGTAACATTACACCTGCAAACATTACATTTCAGTAACGATGCACTTGGTGTAATACCATCCTTTATAAGCAAATACTACATACCGAAGGTGATAATGGCAAGGCGTCTGGCGAAATTTGAGTACAAGCCTTGCGACTCTAGGGTTCCGTAGAATATGGAAACCTTTACAATAAAGCGGTCTGTCTGGAAAGAATAATTAAGTATATTTTCACTAGTAAGAATACCATGAATTCCTACATACATATCGGGCCTGTCTTCCAGAGGGGAGTCGGGAACTACGGACAGAGAATATAAAGTAACGAGATTTCCATCTGCTACGATCCTGACACTCTTGTCTCTTCACGTCCATCAATCTAGTCATACGAGTTCTTCTATTCCGGGTACTTCTGAACTCCTTTTTCTTTGTTAAGACGATATGTCACGCTTGCAAAGGCCACCGTTACTCCATGCGAACGCTCCATAGTGCAAGAGGGAAGGATTCCAGAAAAAATAGCAATATCTCGGTTTTAAATTAATATAAAATTAACTAAAATAGCTTTAAAAATTTCGAACTAAGAAAATTTTGATATTGTTAAAATCTATCTAATAAAATATCTCTCAGGTCTGTATGTCATTCCGGTTTGTCATACTATGAAAAAAAGTGTAGAAGAAGACCTCATTTCAATAAATTATTTCTATCGAGCGAAAGTTACGCAATCACGTTTCTGTACTGAACAAAACTAGAAAAAGGTTCCAAAATGTATACGAGTATACTGATTTATCAAATTAGTGGCTTTATCTTAAAAGCAGGTAAACAACTTCAAAAAGTGCAATTTTTATCGAAATCTTTAGCGATTTTCACACATTTATGATTATATAGAAATTCCTTTTTACTATTTTTTTGAGCACGAAAGGCTAAGTTAATGTTGTATTCACTGCGCAAGTGGGCCTTGACTGGGCAACTGCTTTCTGCAGCAGCTCTGAAGAGACCTTACCTCTCAAGGTGTTAGCTCCGTACAGCGGATGGTCGTACGGCACAGGGCGGTACGCGGGGTGGAGAGCGGCGAAGTAGCTCAGCTCGCTGGTCGCGCCGGCCGCCGCCGCCGCTGCTGCAGCCAGCCTGATGATGGAGAAGAACTCGGTTAGAGACAACATGAAAAATAGTTATTATACAGTGATTTTCCAAACGTTTCCGGTTCTACGTGTCAAAAAGCTCAATCGGTCTTGTTGTTCTTCTGATATGCTGCTGACAGACAGACAAAACAAACGGTTTTATGATGGAACCTTTGTTCACAAGAACCACGAATAGCCAAAGAATCGTCGTCGAGGTTTATAAACGAGTACCTACTACATAACGAAGATGAAGTGACAAGAACTCCTATCTCCAAAAACATGATTTTACAGGAAACGAAAAAAACATTTAATTCACTTAAGGCGAGATTATCCAGAGAAATCTGTCCTGCTCGAACGCTTTCATTTTACACATGTTTATCCTGCTCAGCGCGCTTCCGCTCAGAAAGCTCGAGGTTTCGAGGTGTTTTTATATATTATTTTGGAATGAGATGGATGGATTTTTAATAAGACGACCATTTTGTGTCACATTTCTCACGACGTTTATTTTAGTATATTTTTTATTGTCCAAAACTTAATAAAACGCAAATGAAATTATATTTAGATCATAGTTTAGACCTATCTTTGCGATTTAATTGGATCGAGGGAAATGCAATTAATCATGCTTCGAACGACCGAAATATTAAGATCAAAAATTGAAATATGACATATATTTTTTACAAAATTTCATCATCGCTATTTATTGGTTTAAAATTAATTCGAAAAGAGACAAAATCGGGATAACCCCCCCTTAAGTAAATACTTATGAAAAAAAAATCGTTTCGTGGATTTACAATGATTACAAAATAAATGTATGAAACCTAGCTGTGATTGCTAGTGCATCCAAATTGCATTTTAAGTTGATCTACGTAAGAAAATCAATTTGACCAAAATGTAAGTTAGGAGTTCTTGTCACTTCATCGTCGATATGTATATCCAATTCCATCCATCCATCAGCCTGTTTCGTCCACTGCTGGACATAGGTCTTTCCAAGATTTCGCCACTCTTAGTGATCCTCCTGGAAAAAATTCCCATACTCACACACGCTGGGCAGGCGGATTGGTATATCCAATTTATTTTGTTCATTTTTAATTGTTTGAAAAATATGGGTTTACATTTATTATCAAAAAAGAATAGAAGAAAAAGAAATTGGTGAATTAAAAAAAAAACTGGTCAAGTGAGAGTACGACTCATTCCTTAAGGGTTTTGTACATACCCTTTAAAATATAAACTTATTTCACAAGCTTTTATTGACGACCAACTTGACAAGATTTATTTAACTCTATGTATACAAAGAGTCTAATTAAGGGTGTATAATCCTCCCTTCGTTTCGCATGATCCTATTTTATACCAACAAATACTGCAACAATCACTCTGAAATTAATATATGATAAAGTTGAGGACTAATGCTATGTCCATGCTGTTGTGAAAACTTGATTCCTTTAAATTTTTTCGACAGAAACAAATTACAAAGTTACCTCCAAACCGTACAATAAACCGATAGCATTCAATGAATACTTGAAATTAGATCTGAAACTTTGCATAATATAACTGATATTAGTATAAAGCAGCTGCAGACTGTTCCATAAAAATGAAAAAACCATCAGTGTAGCCGCGATTTCAAAATGACTGATGTTTTTGCGTCTGATTAGAGTAGGATAGACAGTTAAAAAGCAGAAGCGTTAGAGCAGGACCGTGAATTAAGGTATTATGCGCCCTTAAGACGACGTAGGTAGTCTGAGTTTTTGAACAAGTAGTACTCCGAAATTACAAAAGACATGGTTCTTAAAATAAATACATGTTATAAACAAAGCCTTTTCCAAGGCGATGTAACAGCCCAAAACGCGATAGAGAAAAATTGTCTCGCTCGATTAAAATTGCAAAATTAAGGTTATTTTTTCATTGAAAACAAGGCAGTCTATCGAAACTAATAAAGTAAATATAGCAATGATTACTGTTTTAAATATTTAAACCCGTTATCTAAACGATAGCTTAGTGTTTTTTTTTTTAAACGCACTTGTTTGAATTTATATTAAATTTTATTCCTTGAAAAACAGCATTATCCACTCTCTTCTTGATTTACCGCTCTGCTCAGACGCGCGCTTTTTTAGATATGCTTTTCTCTATGTAACTGCGACTAAAATAAAAAAGTAGGCATAGTGCGATCTAATGAATGGTGGTTTCATAATGTTGTCATTGTGCTACCGATTACTTGAAAGTATTGAAAAGTCAACTAAGCGCGATAGTAGGCATCGTGCTACGAAATCGTGTTATCGACCTATCTTTTGAGCATGTAAATATAGGTTATTTTCGGACTTTTTCATAGACATGAAAATACCTAATTGTCAACGGAATTTTAAGTTTCAAAGTCAACTGGAAGTATCCTATAGGTTTTTATGGTGAGCCGATTTGTATGAAATTGATTACGTAAAGGGCAAGAACCTTTTTTCGCGTTGATTTAGAAGCCTGATTTCATAACAGCATGGGGCCGTAGAATTCTGTAGGATTGTAGTTTCTACTTGATATCTCTAACGGGGCCCGAGAAAAAGGCTCTTGACTGGACAGACGAACAGATAGACAGACAGACGGACAAAAACTTGATCCTTAAACATTTTATTTTTTTAATTTTGAAGTACTAATCCTAAAAACAATTGAACATAGTTCACATGGACCAAAGTGGCAAACAAATATTGTCCTCTTCAGATAGATGGAAACATCAAAAGTATATCGCATCTCGTTTTCGAATTCACAGAGACTGTTTGGCCGAAAACGGTAAAAATACTTACAAGCGATATTTTGGCGAAACAGTTTTGTGCTTTAGCCGGAATTCTGGAAGCTAGGATAGAAATAAATTTCTGTAATTTTAAACACTTGGCGATTTATCCATCGCAAGGAGATAACAAATTAAATTTTGAATTCTGGAGTTTTTGTTTAGGATTTCAATATTTTCATCTGGTACACAATTCATTTGATTTTTGAAGTGAAGACTGGCATTTTTATTGCAGTAAATTAAGGCATATAGATCTGAACATATAATAAATCGGGGATAAATTGGAATTATTACATATTTTTGACCCATCGTAAGATCCATCAAAGCTTGAGTCACAGCGGTTTGAACACTACTAAACAAGCCGTACAGGCAGAAAGGACTCAATAACAAATGTGAACTCTACTTCAAGGACTAACAATGGGGTTCCACAGATACGAACAAAAAGCCACACGGTGGCATTTCTCTGACGTAATGTCTGTTTATCTGAATGCCAACCAAACAAAAGCGTGTTTAATGCCAGAGAGTATGTAAGAAAGAACACAATATTCACAACTCCGGAAATTTCCTATAACTAAGTAATAAGCGACCAAGAAGATGTTCTTGATCAAAGTAAACAAAACAAAAAGATCACCATAAAATTACAACTTTTATCTTTGATAAAGGAAATTTATAAGAAGTACACACAATACAAAAGATAGATAAAAAAGGAACTGAAACTTTAAAATCAAGTTCACCAAAAAACAACAACATAGAAAAAGGATAGAAAACAATCCAAAGCAAAACACAACATAAACTAAAACCTAAACGGATAAATCTTACAAATGAAAACAATACCGCGGGCAGTCCGCTCCGTAATAAAATTATTAAACAAATCAAGCTCATAATAATGCGGCAAGAGAAAATTGTCGGGTGGGCGCAGAATAAAGAAATTATCCAACTTAGGTACCAGCCACGGCCGATTGCTCGCCCTACGAACCCGAACAAAGACGTACCTTTGAGAAAACGAAAAAAAAAGATGGCGGAGAACAAAATAAATAAAACAAGTGCAACAACACTCGCGCTTTGCTGCTCCGCGTGACGTCTTCATGTAACCCGTCCTTTTCACGCGCAGGATATGTTATGTAATCCGTGCGAGTGGGAGAGGGATAGTGACGGTTTAAATTTTCGTTCAAAGAAGAAAGTTTTGAAAATGTTTGTGCCTGTGAAACAAGTTTTGAAGATTTGCGCGGACAGTTTTTCGAAGATATTTACATTACGAGTATGCTTTTGTTCAAAATTTTGGGTTTTGCCTCGGTCTAGTTTCTTTTTTTTATATTTACTAAATAAATCCAAGGTTTCTTAGGAAAGCCCATTTATATAATTAATTTTAAAAAATTTCTATCATCGATATTAAAGTTACAAAACAATAAATCAAACAAAACACATACAAACAAATGCCTGTGTCAGCGCTTGATAAAATAAAGCGCATGCATGATCCGGTGCGCAAAGATCGAATGGTTGTTTTTTTTTTTTCGACTCAAACGCGCATGCGTTTTGCAGCCCAAAGCGAATACGCACGTGTGCATTTCGTTTGTTTGAAAAGAACCATAACAATAAATTATTCAAACTTATACCGGAGCGCAATGAGACAGCTTTATTGAAATTTTTATACGAAATATATTTCAACCTGAAATTTTCTCAAGTGCGACATAAAGTATTTTTCTCAAAAATACATTGCAATATTACCATTACATACTGTAAAGACCTATCAGAAAATACTTCACCCTGGCGAGCTATTAAAAGTGTCCAGGAAATCTGAATAACGTACGAAAATCCATTACCATATGTTCACAGGGTATTTTTCATATGTTTTCTTTTTAAAACTATTCGTGTCTATGTTTTTAAGAGACTAAGGTGTTTGGCGATCATAAGGTTTTAAGCGGCCAATTTACAAAAAAAAAACATTTTTAGAATGTAGAAATTTTTGCTATATTACATAATTGCAATAATAATAACAAAATTATTTATGTAATTTTTCTTGATTTTATAGGTATATTTAAAACCGTTGAATAGGTACTGAATGAGCGTTTTTCTCGTTGTTTTTTATTTTCTTAGTTCTTAGCGTTCCTTTAGATGGCGTTGTCCATTTTTGAGAAAATCACTATACTTACTTCGACCATTAATTAGCAATCCTGGCCTCGCATATAAAAGTGCTCGCCCTACGGGCTCGGACTTTTAACTTACTCGTCCAGGATTGCTTATTTCCTGGTCTTAGCAGTAAATGTACTATTACAACCAGATTGTTAATTGTAATGTTTGTAATACAGTTCTATCGTCAGGAAACTCATTCTCTTTAAGTACAGTATAAACTTAATAAAGTTAACACGAAAAACTGTTAATTGTACTGCAAAAAAAGTTCAATGCGACGGTAATTAATGCAATTCGCTCCTGGGCACTGACAACCGGTCATTTTCGATTCTGCCCACGTCAGTCAGTGGCTGCGACTCAATCAGTAACGACCACTTCATGCATGTTGCATGAAAGCCTTTTGGAATGCCAGGCGATGATCGACTGTCAGATGCAGGTGGGGCTTTTAATAAACAGTCTAGGTAGTTATTATTTTTGGATAAATTGAGCCCTCATTTTATGAAACAACTGTGAGCAAATTAACTGCCTTTGTTTACATTTTCTTTAATACATTTTACAAAGATTTGAGGTTAACGAGGTCAACAGTACTATCACATTCACTTGCATTATATACACGAAAAATAAAAAGAATAGTTACAATTCGTATCTAGGACTGGGATGCGTTGGTCGGACTATATAATTCACATAAAGCCACACGACAAAATCCACCGATGTAAAATATGTTTTACAGATTGACTGCTGGCCGTTTCAAGGAATGTCCAATTAATTTTTATTGCCTACGACACAATGTTTTATACTGGATAGTAGATCTACATTTTTATGTCGTTTCTCGCAAGATATATTCGCAAGAAAAATCTGTAATAGTAATCTTTTTAGGGTTCCGTACCCAAACTATTGCTAAAACTCCGCTGTCCTTCCGTCTGTCTGTCACCAGGCTGTATCTATTGAACCGTGGTAGTTAGACAGTTGAAATTTTCACAGATGATGTATTTCTGTTGCCGCTATAACATACAACTGACATGGTTTTTTTGCCGTTTTTATAGATAATGGTACGGAACCCTTCGTGCACGGGTCCGACTCGCACTTGGCCGGTTTTTTAGGAATATAGAGGTTTAATACTACAGAATGTTTTTTCCGAGTTCAAGTTTTAATTTCATACTTTTTTATTGGAGCAACACCAACCTACACCAGCTTGGTGGACTGGCCCCCTTTATACACTAAAATAAAACTCCAATAAGAACAATAAATAAATTACTCACAAAATGTGCCAGATGATAACACTTAAGGCCCCGACCGTCACAAAATGTGGCAGAATGGCAGGCAGACAACACTGTCCGAGTTAAATATATCGTTTTACAATAGTTTTGGCCGCCAAATCCCCCGTGGTGAAACACTTGAGCAGTTCTCAGAAAGGATGGACAGAAATCTGCCTGGTCCAAGCCCTCTGGGTACAGGATGTCTTTGCTTTGCAAACAACTTTCATACGCAAAATATATATTTTTAAAATCTAGCCGGAATTAAAATTACAAAAAGTGTGGAGATTATTTGTATAAGAATTTCAATCGTTTTTTTTATGTAGGTACTTCCTATGCCGCATACAAAGACTTTATGAGCGAACGCGAATGCACGCAGTATGCCCAGACCTGATATTTACAAGGTTTACCTACAATACAGCTTAGTGATTACACCAACCGATTTATCGGTCTCCTAACTGGGATCCTAATTAGGACGCGCGAAGAAACAGACCGTCCTAACCGCTATTACACTCTCCTAAGTCCAATCCTTTCCTAGTTAGGATGCCGATAAATCGGATCGTGTAATCGTGGCTTAAGGCATTGTTTTTTTTTTTATTCTAGGCTTCTCCCTTAGCGTGAAATTAAAGCAATAAAATAAAAACCAGCATGTGTAAATAAGCCACCCATTATAATTTTCATCGTGTTAGTTCTCGCCAAATGGCCCAAGAAGCTTGTCTTCTGCTTTTTTTATTTATTTTAGCCCAATTTCGGGCAACTGTCACCTTAATAAATCTGTCTTCGGTGCATTCTGGGATGCTTAAAAATTAAGCTTTAATCTTTTTGTCGCCAAAATCGTGATAAAGTGCGGTAGATGTTATGAGAGCATTGAATATAGCAACTCAGTATCGGATTATAAAATTTTTGCTTATATGAATGTGTTAGTAGCGGTCATTATTCAAATATTAATCTGTGGGCGGAGCGATTTAATTCATTTTTTGTTTGGCCAATGTAATCGTTTAGGTTAATCTTGATGAGCATTTTGTGGCCGAAAGGTGAAGCGGTATTTTTTTAAACGAGTTTTTTGCTGTTATTGACTCATCTTAACATAATGAATAACTGTTCAGTAAAATTCAGTAAAAAGAAAATTGTTAATTAAGGTCCGAAGAATACACTTAATTAAGCAAGTTTAACAAGTTTAGAAAATCATAAAAACGTTGAGTTAAACATAATGTTATATGTAAAAGGTTAAAAAATAATGGAGTTTGGAGAAGCATCTAGGATACAAGCAACATCACAAAACAAACATCAACATACTCCAACTATTCAAGATGAGGATCAGCAGAACAGGTTTACATCGACCAGGGTTCATAGATAAGTTCATCAGGGTGTACCGACGACACTCGTCAGGTTATTGATGACGTTCAGCCATCAGATACCCTCAAACGAAACAAGCTACAAGAAAATTAAGCAAAAATGGACCCTGCGATGAAGGGGTAAGGGTTATAGTCAAGTTTCAAGATTTGTTGGTCGGAGTAGATGGCATTCCGAGCTGATATTGTGTTGTAGTTGCTGTTGTTAATCGGACATTGTCGATTGCGTCCATTTGTGTTGCCAGAGAAACGTGTGTGAAGGTTTTGTTGTCTTGCACTTCTTCTTGTAAGAAAGCATGGGCAGGACATGCATACCGCTTTATTATAAATAATTCCCGGTAACTAGGTAATCAAATCAGTTACTTAAATACGAACAAAATTCTTATGCGTTCTTAAACAACATAAATAATTATAAAGCAACAAGCGCAGTACAGAAAAATAACAAAACAAAACCTCAACGGCACTTTATAATCGAAGCCCAATAAACAAAACTTCTTTATTATGACATTTCCATATTTTTTTATAAAATTTATCGCTCCGACCCGTAAATTATTCGAACATGGCAGAAAAATAAGTGGTTATGCAGGGCAGGGTCACTATAAATAATAAAAGACTAAAAACAAAAGGAAAGAAAGGCATTCAATGGGCTGAAATATTCCGAGTTTCAGTATCAAAAACCTATTCGTCAAAATTAAGATATTTTTGTTTTCCATTCACAATGATTCGTTCAACACAAAACAAAGAAGAAATCATCATCAAATAAAACGGCCCAAAGAGCAACTCTTGCGCACAATCACACAATACAAATAGACAGAGAACACAATCTTCACAGATGTTGTTCAGTGCGGTGAACAAGCGATCGTTTTGCAAGAAATTGACGATAATAAAACAGTGAAGCTACAGTAAACAGCCAGTTTGCGAACCCCCACACATTATTCAACGAGAAAGATTGACATGTACAGAAAGACCGGTTATGAGAAGTCGCTGCAACATGAGTAGTACTTTTAGTAAAACCTAAGGATGATATAATGAACACATTATATTAGTTGCTAGACTGAAAAATAGTACCTAGAGCGGTCCAGTAGGGTCTAAAGAAATTATGTTCTCTAGTTTCTTGAAGTTTAAACTATTTAAAACAAACGTAAATTTAACTTAAAATCATTTTAAGACTAGCTTTTGTCCGCGGCTCCGCCCGCGTGATATTTGGTTTTTTGTTATGCTTTGCAATGTGCTAAAAAAGGGAGTAAAAAAATGTCACGTCTATTTGCGACATTCTTAGCACAGAAAAGATAATAATTGTCCCGGAAGTGTATGGAGAGCCGAATTCTAATGTATTCATTGATGGTTGGAATATTTTACCATCCCGCGGGAACGTTGATTTTTCGGGATGAAAAGTAGCCTGTGTTAATGGGTTTAAGCTGTCTCCCTTTCAAATTTCATCCAAATCCATTCAGCTGTTATACATCGTAAAGGACTAACAAACATACTAACACACAAACTTTCCCATTTAAGATATTATAATAAAATGTGTATATTATAACCGTTCGGCTTTTCTTTATATTTTTTTTAGATTTGTAGTAAAAATATGCACATAAATGAAATATCATCCATCCATCCATCCATCAGCCTGTTTCGTCCACTGCTGGACATAGGCCTTTTCAAGATTTCGCCACCCTTGGCGGTCCTCCTGGAAGAAATGCTCATACTCACACACGCTGGGCAGGCGGGTTGGTGAGCGCGGTGCCGAAACCCTCGCACCAGTGACGCCGCCGCCCGTCACGTCTTTTCTAGCATTAAAGCAAGATATATTTAATTTATGTGCATATTTTTACTATATATATAATATTAGTGTGAAGTGTGATAATGTTTTGTATATTTAAAAATACTTACAATAAAATGTTTATTAATGTCCATATCGCAACTGTACTATTTCTTCAAAAGTTTTAAGATAAATTCTGAGTGTTCAGTCTTTGTTTCGAAACAAAATAAATTGCAAGAATAATTTGGGAAAATTTAAAAGAAAAATAAATTAAAAAGGAAACGTAAAGAGTTTTATAACAACAATTCACAACAATGTACGATGGATGTGTTCCACAAAATGCTCAACAATCAACTTCCATATAAGATATAATTTAAAATAAAAGCACGAACTGAAATTTACTGAAGCAGAAAATCACTCATAATTACCATGAGATCATATTTCTACCAATTTTAAGATCTCATAACCTAAATGAGTAGGCTCAAAACAAATCGTAAACTTTTTTTATTTGCTTCTTAAGTATGCGTCAAGTTACGTATCAATTCGGTTTCATCATCGTTTTTGTAACATTTTTATAAATCATAATGAAACCGCAGGCTGTTAAGGCGAAGCCCACGCAAAACAGTAAACTTTTATTTAAGGGGCCAGTCGAGTTTTGGATTTTAATCAGCCCTATAAAATTGAATCGCTAATAAACCTCTGTATATCATTGTTATTATGCGAAGCTTATGAGTTTTGGTGTGAAATGTCAGAATACCTGAATTTTATCGCGAATGTACATAGACATTGTAAGATTTGTTATGTCTACTTGAACAATTTATCGCTACGTAACCTTTCAAACATGCCTTTTTCTCGGGATCCGTGTAAAATTTACAGAATTACGCCTTTATGCTAAGCTCCTATTAAAAAATAAACTTTTGCGCAGAATCCCTAAATTTTAAGTGCTGTACTGTATAAAAAGTACCTACAATCGACATATTTCATCACTTTATTATGATAGAGCGTCCCCTTAAACAACAATTAAAATTAGTTGGAAGTGTAAAATATATTAAGCTTGTTAATAAAAGTAGGCTTTATTATAACAGTTTCACGTCACATTTCAGAATGGCGTCGAAATTTCAAAATGTATTTATCGTGTGTCATTTAAAGTGAATTTATGAGATATTTGTCAATGATATATAATGTTTGAATTGTTGATTTTTGTGCTGTTTTATGACAACTTCTATAAATCACTTTGAGTGTTAGGATGTTTGCAAGCTTTATGCAGTAAAATTTAAAGACTCAAGTTACGTCTGAAAAAGTATCAAGAGTGATTGACGGAGTAACATTAATTTACCTGGCTGTCGTAATTTATATTTTTCTTCGTAAGACTAAAATACCAGTAACATGAATCTTGTTTAAATGTTTACATTTAGAGCAACTAATAAAAGCTCAAAATGGATTTTGGAAGCTTTTTAATCCATATACAGGGAAAATAAACAGGATCAACTAACGTAAACAATCACTGCTTCAGTACAACCGCACGGTGATTTGGTGCTAGCTACAATTTGACTTGATTAAAATACGTGACGGTTTATACTTGCGATATTCCTTTTTGGGATTGTGGGAATTGAATCTTAATTTTTAAAACGTTTACTCGCCCATATAACTAAAACTAGCTTTGGCCCGCGGCTCCGCCCGCGTGTTATTCGGTTTAAAGACATGCTTTTTTCCGGGATAAAAAGTAAACTATGTGTTAAGTTGGGGTATAAGTTATATTCATTCTAAATTTCATCTAAATCCGACCAGCCGTTTTAGCGTGAAAGAGTAACAAACATACACACACACAAACTTTCGCATTTATAATATTAGTGTGAAGTGTGATGAGATAACATAGCCTTGTCTTATTTCACCACAAACGATTATAGACCGCGCTAATTAGACACCTAATTTTTTAATGATATTGATCTATCCTACAAGAACCATGCTTTTTGAATTGAATTGAATTTTTCCGGGATAAAAAGTAGCCTATGTGTTAAGTTTGGGTATAAGCTAGATCTATTCTAAATTTCATCCAAATCCGTTCCGCCATTTCAACGTGAAAGAGTAACAAACATACACGCACACACACACACACACAAACTTTCGCATTTATAATATTAGTAGGATAGGATAACTAGCTTTGGTTTTTATTGTACAGTAGAAACATTTTCTGTCAATCAACTTAAGCAACAGATAATTATCAATAGGTGCTAAAGCAAACTTTCAAGACTTTATTATGTATGTACAAAAAATTATATAATTTTATTTAATCAAAATTAACATGGCCATTTCAAAGCTTGTTTAAAATAACTAATAATAAGTTTATCAATTTCAAAGGTACGTAAGCGATAATCAGGCAAGATTTAAATAAAAAATACAACAGATTGTATTAAAAGAATAGACAGTTAAATCTATTCGTTTATAAATTATTATTAAAATCTGATAATTGATAAATTTATTCACAGTAATCGTAAGTGGAGCAATAGCCAATTGAGCTATCAGGTGTACCCTCACAATATTACGCCCACGCGCCGATGACGGGCCCAACTTCACATTGGACGCGCGACTGTTTACAAATAAATCATCGTGCATTATTTTATTGCTCCAGACGTACCGCCCGGTGTACTGCGCTGTGGTGCTATAACTTCCGCCGTCTGTGCACAGGTCACTGGACTTTATACAGAATAGACAAGGAAATTGTTTGACCATTTTTAGTGGAAGGAATTCCTCTTTTGTTTTTTTACTTCCTGTATCCATCTGACATTAAAATTGTCCTAGTAATTCATATTTCTTGTCATTATTATTATCTGGGTTCAATGTATGTTAGTAACTTGACCCTCTTTATGTAATTAATGCATAAGTATTATTAATATAAATAAGTACGACCTATGTACGTTGCTTATAAATGATATTTAATCTCTATTTATAAGACCTGTAATTTGAAAACTACCAATAAAGAATGTCTCATTTAAATATGAACCAATCATTTCAACATGGAAAAGGCCTTCTTTCTAACACGCATTTTTTCCAGAACTATATAATATTGTAGTTATGGAATAACGCTGTTTCAAATCCTAATTTTTAGGGTTCCGTGGACTATGGTACTAAACGGTACCCTATTAATAAACCTCCTCTGTTTGTCTGTACGTCTATCTGTCTATCCGTCTGTCACAGGGGTCTACAGCTTCAACCGTAGTAGGTAGAAAGTTTATGACAGAATACGTGTAACCATAGCCTCTATTACGAGAAATAATACAAAATGAAAATTAATGGGTGTCCCCATACAAGCAGCCGCGAAAAAGTTGCATTATTAAAACGTACTGGGTTTGACTGCTACTTAAAGACGCTAATGAGTTTTAAATTTAGTCAGATTGTAAAACATAATCTAAAGATTTTGATTGAAATGCACTTGTACTTGTCCACATTTATTTTATTTATTTACCCAACCGGTTTGCTATTATAGCATTTTCAAAGGTTTATTTGGTTGGTTGGTTGTGATTCATAATATTGTACGTAAACAACCAACCAAATAAACCTTTGAAAATGCTATAACCACCCTACGTTACGGGGTTATATTTTGGGGCAACGCAACAAACAGGGAAACAATTTTCAAAGCCCAAAAAAGGTGCATTCGTGCTATAAGTAAAATTAGGAGCACGGAAACTTGCAAGCCACATTTTAAAAATTTCAAAATTCTTACGTTCCCTTCACTATATATCTGTCGCAGTAAAGTAGTTAAATCAGAGAGTTAGTTGAATCTCTAGAGAGTTAATTAAAGATCGACATTCAATCAAGTCGCTAAAGTTCCGTCAGACAAGTGAGTGAACGAAACGTTTAACGAGTTTCCTAAACGTTCCTAGGCGCATTTCAACTTTGGTAGGGTGACCTTTGTGAGGCGTCCCCGAGTAGGATACTAAATAGTCGCATAATGGATAGGTCGAAATGTATTTAAAAACACTAGGTTAGGTTAGGTTTGAACATTATGAAACAACTCAGAGCCGAGCGAAGCGGAGCGGAGCGAGGCGTCCCCGAGTAGGATACTAAATAGGTGCATAATGGATAGGTCAAAATGTATTTAAAAACAGTACGTTAGGTCAGGTTTGAACATTATGAAACAACTCAGAGCCATCATCTTGTTTTACATTATTAATCAATCAACACGCTGGCTTTCGGTCAGACAGATAGTTAAACGTTTTCGACGCTGCTTTATTTGAATCAAAATGCTAGCGACTTGATTGAATGTCGATCTTTAATTAACTCTCTAGAGATTCAACTAACTCTCTGATTTAACTACTTTACTGCGACATATCTACGAAATGGCGGTATTTGTAAAATTCAATTTTAATCTTTTTGACCACTTTAAAAGCAAACGCTACGGAAACAAAATCTGTAGCTTTCAACACAAAAAAGCACTCTTCAGAAAAAGTGTTTTTGGAATGGCACCCTCTATCTATAATAAGTTACCAAAGGCCATAAGAGATGCAGAAGACATCCAAATGTTTAAAACGAATCTTAAAAACTATTTACACGACAAAACTTATTATAGCGTAAATGAATATTTGTCCGATGCACAGTGAGTCCAAAGGTATATGCATGTTAATTTTATTATAAGTGACTAATTATTTTACATAAAATGTGACATAATTGTGTATATTTTATTTTCTGTGTGAATATTTGTACGCCATGTGGCAGAGCACGGAGAGACGAAACCTATGTACTTGCTATCTAACCACTAACCTGTGACTCACAAATAAATGATTTGATTTGATTTGATTATAATAGCAAAACCGGTTAGGTAAATGAATAAAATAAATGTGGACAAGTACAAGTACCTATTTAAGAAATCCTAACGTGCGATAAGTGTATTTATGTTCCTATATTGCAGAAATAAAGTATTAATTTCATTTCACTTCATTCCATTTCATTTCAAGTGTATTTTAATCAAAATGTATCTAAAGTTCCAACAAGTGCCAACAATCACAAGCATCAACTTCATAATCTAAAGTACAACAAAAAATAATAAAAAGTAGGGTTCCGTAAGCAGACGGCGCGAAATTTTTTGTCAAGCGATACCATTTTAGCGAGTTGTTATTTGTAGCCTTGGCATGTATATTGCTGCTATTTATTTACCATAATGTTTTTAGAGTTCCGCACACGTATTGTGGGGTGGCACGGAACCCTTTGTGCGCGAGACCAACTCGCACTTGGCCACGTTATTACTACAGGTAAGTCTTAAGATATTGCAATAAAGGTTTCGATAGGTGGCTTCGTGAGTTGAACGATTTATATATCAAATTCTCGTGCTGTCTTTGACACAAAGATAAATCGCAACTTCCTCTTAAAGTCAAGAAAGTCGGTTTTAAAATTAAATTAACTGGTTAAGATGTGTTTGATCGACGCTTCTCTCCTATTTAACTACAGGATAATTAGATCAAGCTGCTTATTTAGATTTTAGGCGAAGGTTTGGTCCTTTTTTAATAAGAAAACCAATAATATTATATAATAATACCTTATTGAAGAAAGTCCATCGCGCCCTCAGCGTTCCGCACCAATGAAAAAGAATAATTTGAATAAAAACAAATCTATCAGTATTTACAAATAGTATGAAATAAAACTGCAAAATTATCCGTTTTTAGGGTTCAGTAGTCCGACAAGGAACCCTTAAAGTTTCACCATGATATCCGTCTGTCCGTCCGTCCGTCTGTCCGCGGCTATTAGTACTAAAAATCTGTAATTTGGCATGGGTATACATATGAATCGTAAATCGACAAAACGGTAAAATAAAATCTTTAAAAAAAAATTATAAGTGTACCTCCCGGACACGTAAATTAGGGATGAATTTTTGTTTTTTCGTTTTTCCCACAGCGTGGGGTATCGTTGGATAGTTCGTTTAAAATCATTGTGGGTGTGTGAAAACCATTTTTCGATTTAGGATCCGTTGGCGAAATATTAAGCTTCAAAGTGCAAATTTTTGTTAGAGTTAAGGATGCTGGCTAAACGGTTATTTATGAATATGTGAAAAAATTCGCAGTAGTAGTATATATATATATATATATATTGGTGATGAAGTTAAAAGGAAAACTATCACAGCTAAGTAGGCTTTACAGGTTTACGAGTACAGGTCACGCAAAACTTTTAGTCCCCTCTAAACACGACAAAATGTATGGGCCGTTCTTCGGGAGAACTTCCGAGCGGACTAGAGCTTTGGTGCGATTTGTATTAGTAGACCATAAAATTATGTCTATGTAGTAGAGCAGCTTATAAAATGTACTGGGCAACTACGGATCCCTACACTGCGCGTGGCCCGAAACACACTTGGCCGTTTTTTTTATTATCATTGTAGTGACCCTGGTCACATAGGCTGTACGGGATGTTCATAAAAAAATCCCAAGCCGAAAACGGATCAAAGATAGGATAAACGAGGCGGCGCTACTTGCAAACGCTAGTTTCCTCTAATTAATTAATCTAATTTCCCAACCAGTGGATTCTGCTATTTATCATAAACTCGTAAAATATAATGTTGGTGTCCCACAACATAATTAAATAAAACAAATACTAAAGCAGTAACAGAGCACAATTGGATCATTGTAAAGTTGCTCATTACTTATTTTGTTATGGATAAGTAAATTAATATTTAAGGTTATCTAAGTGACCTGAAGATAACTTTCCTAGAATTCTCTGCTTTTGCATACAAACAAACAAGCTCTTTATTACTTGTTATTCACATTAATATGTGTTCTATTTTGTCTGCATATTTTCGTTTACGGCTCTATGGTGCGCAAGATTTTTACATGACCAAATATCGTTTAAAAATCAATGATGTGCAAAATAAGTTCTAAAGGCTTTGCACAAAAAACCTATTGGATACCCTACAACTGACCTTTACGTAGATTGCAAGGTTTTGACAATGTTAATTCTCAGAGCAGTAATCACTCAACATCAGATAACCATATATTCTCCTGACTACGAAGACATGCTTAGACGAAGACTCTTCATCACTAAAGTACCTATAACTAAGACAGCCTTCGCTCAAAGGTTTGCCTCTTTCCTCAACCCGCATATCCTACTTCCTACTGTCCTACTAATATTATAAATACGAAAGTTTGTGCGTGTGTGTGTGTATGTTTGTTACTCTTTCACGCTGAAACACTTATACTTAAAGCTTATACCCTAACTTAACACATAGGCTACTTTTTATCCCGGAAAAATGCATGGTTCCTGTAGGATAGATCAATATCATTGAAAAATCAGTCGTCTAATTAGCGCGGTACTAATCGTTTGTGGTGAAATAAGACAAGGCTTTGTTATTTCATACATCAGGTGTCTAATTAGCACGGACCTTAATCGTTTGTGGTGAAATAAGACAATTCATCACACTTCACACTAATATTATAAATGCGAAAGTTTGTGTGTGTGTGTGTATGTTTGTTACTCTTTCACGCTGAAACGGCTGGACGGATTTGGATGAAATTTAGAATGGATATAGCTTATACCCCAACTTAACACATAGGTTACTTTTTATCCCGGAAAAAAGCATGTCGTTAAACCGAATAACACGCGGGCGGAGCCGCGGGCAAAAGCTAGTCAATAAGATCGTAAAAGTGTGTGATATTAAAGAGGCAAAATACAAAATTCAAAAGCGGCTTTATAATTTAGAATATAGAGAGACCGAAGATACCAACTATTCATAAATAAAATATTGATATATATTTTTTTATTTATATATGTAGACATCCACATTATAAATGTATATATGATATATTATTTTTATTTTATTTTTATTCTTATCGCTAATGTGCTATATTTTACAGTGTATTTAATTTAAATCATTTTATTCCGTGCATTGTTATTAAGATTGTTTTAAGTTACTAGGATTAGTAGTATAATATAAAGTGGAAACCAATTTTACTTTTGTTTATATTTTTAAATTCTTAGTTGTATAATATAACTTATAATGTATAGGTATACACCTCTGCCACCGCTGCAACTTGCAGGTAAACCACGAATATATGTATAAAACTTCTTAAAACTGTAAACCGGCATCCACTGGTCAGGCTTGGCCTATACCTAATTTTATCTCATGTTTTGGTGTAAATAAAATTTTTGATTTTGATTTTTTGAGATTTTTCCATGACCTAATATCTACATAAACGATTATTACGAAGGCTTTATCATGCGCGAGATTTTTACATGACCTAATATCGTTTAAAGCTGAATGATGTGCAAGATTTTTATATAACCTATTATAGTTTAAGGCTTTATGATGCGCAAGATTTTTACATAACCGAATATCGTTTAAGACTGTATGATGCGCAAGATTTTTACATTATCTAATATCGTTTACGGCTCTATGACGTGCAATATCTACGCCTGCAAGCCTTTTTTTCAAAATTGGAAAGCTCTAAATGCTACTAAGGGGACGTCCATAGATTTCGTGCCACCCATGGACTACCGATATTCTCTTGCACCATCATAATACGTAGCAACAGGAGAAGTCTCATTGCCTGTCTTCTCCAATGGATCAACATTATCAAGTTGTTCCGGGTTGCGCCATTCTGCCTCAAATTCGTTTACAACACATAAAACTTATATTTATTAAATCGCAAATTGTCACGTGACTTTTGTTTGCCTCAACCCTGACCCTCTAGCATTTTAAAATCTTTCAACGGTTTTCGAATGGTAAATATTGGCAAAAAAGAGGCATACTGCACAATCTCGGAGCTTCGACGAGATAGAAAATGGGTGACAGAGGTCATGTGACGCTTTCTGTACTGATGGGCCTGAACTATAGAGCGCTCTTTACGAGATTTGCTTTTGGAAACCTTGTTAATTATCCCCATAACCTCATCTGTCATTAGCGTCCGTGCGATAGCGTCACGCGACGAAATGACGTCATTCGTAGAAAGTGCATGCGCATCGACTATTGAACCGGGATGGATCTAAATTTACATTTCGCACAGTGGCCCGTTGTGCCCGTAATGAGGGACAAGAGGGGTCAATAAGGACATTGACAGGGCTCTGGAAACTTGGAGATGACGCAAATTAATAGTATTGTGCAATAGGCTGAGTAAGTAACATGTTAGGTAGGAGTTAATCTTAAGGTGCAAAATGTCCATCGCACAACGAAAGATATAAACATCTAAAGAAGTGCGCGGCCGAGTATTGCGGTGAATCAGGAAAAGGTTGGATGTTGTTGTTTTTTTGTGAATAATATTCAATATAAATTCACACGAGAGCGTTTAAGAAAAACGCGCTTCTATGTTTTAGATAATAGGTGTATGTATATGTTTACAACAGTGATTATTGTTATGTCCATCCACTTTATTAGTTTGGACGAACTACTGTTTTGAACTGAAAAAACAGCCTTCACTCCTTCACTTTGCAATTTTTTTCGATGCAGTGACAAAAACATTTACGTAGCCTCTTAAAGACAAACAAACGCACTCTTCGGACTTCCATTGAAAAACACCCCCCGAAGTGTTTTGACCAAGATGCTTAAAAGTTGAGTATATTTTGTTGTAAGGTCTGTAGTGCGAGAGGTCTATTTGTGTAGTGTTTTATTATTTCTTCGGCTTATCTTCGTAGTTATACAGGGTCGAATAAATCGTAAAATGCATCGTTAATTCAGTAGACAGCGGGTGCTCTTTAGGTTTTTTATCCAGTTACTCCGATTAACGACCGTGCACAGGGGTTTTGAACTTTAATGGTAACAAATGCAATGCTGGCATCTTGAAGAATCTATTTTATGTTGCCTTAGGTACAGTAGATTTTATCTGCAGTTGAGGCCCTATTACAAAGACTTTGTTAGCTTTTGGTAGAGATGATAATTGGTTGGCACATTAGCCTATTTGTCTTGGACGGACTAATAAAATCAGTTTTAGGCTAATACTTAAATAATTTATTTGCAAAAATAAATATGATTGGAGTAGATTTGTAGTGCCCATTTTATTAAGTCAATCCCGTAGCTGCTTTATGGTAATATTTATAATAAAAAAACATAGTGTTTGTTTTATTTGACAAAATTTTAGTTTTTTCATGTATATTACGTTTAGTACCTACGTAAACTCTCTATATGATTATTAGAAAATTTCAGCAAAAACATATTTATTGATTTATGTCTCGTAATTGTGATACTTTAAACCCTTAAAAGGCTTTACCTACCACAAGTAAATACATAAATACTTTTCAAGCATAAATAACACTTTTTATGCTTGAACTTTTTTATACACACACGAGCCATACAAAAATCTAACATAATGGCGTTTAAAACCTATGAACATCTAATCTAAATACATATTATATAACAAAGTAGTGTTAGTTACACCATTTATAACTCAAGAACGGCAGGACCGATTTTAATAATCTCTAATTTGTTGGATAAGTCCACGCCCCGAATAGCACAATAACTAGTCAAACATCGGAAAATTCACGAAAAAAAAATGATACAGAAAAATTTTTTTTTTATAAATTCGGTTTGGAACTCTGCCAACTTCCGCAATTGACAGCTTCACGAACGCAGAAATTCCATAGGTAGAGTAATTAAGGTAGATAATAAAATTCTAAAATAAGTATAAATTAATTTTTGTTAGGCGGTACGAAGTTCGTCGTATCAGCTAGTTCATCATTATATTAAAAGTATTATTTTCTCTATGTTGCGCTATCCGGCAACGCAGCGATTGTCGTAACAGCCACTTTGCAATGCACGCTGATATGAACGTTATTTCAGTGCCGTTTCTGTCGATATTCGTATCGAAACACATCGAGCTGCTAATTCAACGCTTAATTGGAAAGTTCATGTACATTTTTAAAACGGATGGATGGACAGACAAATCCCGGGATGATGATAAATTGACGACGGACTTCCAAAAAATGTTATTTTCTCTCACCTGAATGACGATACAAAGCAAAATAAAACAACAGACATTCTAAAAAATTTACAAGTGATTGGACTATATTTAATTTAATTTGTGCAAAAATATGGCCAAAGCACGAATATCATTGTGGTCAATGAACATAAAGTCCGCACTTTAGTGACATGATACAGTTGCAATGTTGAATTCTTAATGAAATTGTAAAATTGGGTTTTTACGACGGTTCGCACTCCTGGTTGCAAATGATTAGGGTGACCACATAATAAATATCTTGAACACATCAGCTCTTGTAAAGAATATGTAGATGCAAGTTTTTTATTAGTTTTCCTTTTACTACATCCCATACAAATGAGTGAAAACGATTGAAAAAATACTTTTATGAAGTTTTATGAAGTTTCCACACATATGCATAAAAGTGAGTAGTAAGTTAATAAACTTGAAGTTTTGGACATTTTATTGCACTATCCCAGATGATATATCAATCTAATTTATGTTCAGCATGTACATATATCAATACGTTTAAATTTTAGTGGTAGAGCTGTGCCTTGGCTTGACGTGGATATCATATGGACCATCATACTCGCAAACCCCCCGAAATCATTCGGGGGAGAGTAAGAAAAGCGTGTCTGAGTACAGTATGATGTACGCTACAAATAAACGGGCGCCACTTCCCAGCAGCCCCACTATTCCCAGTACCCAGCCTCTGTAAAAATTGGCATTTTTTCCAGGAGAATCGCCAAGAGTTGACGAAACTAGACTGATGGGTGGTTGGTGAAATATAACAGAAAATACAATTTAAAAATCAAATTATGGGATAACTTATTTTTATTAAAACAATATTCGTACCTATATTGATCCGTGCTTGCATAAAGTACTTGAAAGATTAATGTCTCAATTAAAATCAAGTCGTAACTGTTGGTTACCCTAACGGATCGGTTCAAAATTCGAGTTAAGTTGCAGTAGGTGTAACGTTTTTATTAAAAATTTCACGGGGTCCTGCCAAAAATAACGGTATTTTAGACCAAACAGAATCATAAAAGTGAATATTTTCACAGCTCCATATAGCGATAATGTAATTCACTTTTTTATTGTGAATCTTTTGGCAATATAAACATGTTTTTATTTTTATTTATTGCACTTATTACAGAAATACACAAAATGGTGGCCAAATTGTTCATTTATTTGTTTCAGTTAAGGCTATGGTCACACTCATCATGGTTGTATTCGAGGTATTATTGAAAAATAAGCTCTTTCTAATAACATTATCTATCCATCCATCAGCCTGTGTTCGTCCACAGCTGGACTCTATCTTCCTCATCCAGGTGTCACCCACGTCCTTCAGATCGTCGGTCCAGCGGGCACAAGGTCGGCCTATGCTACGCTTTGCTCTACGTGGTCTCCATTATAACGCCTTTCATATCGGCGACAAGTATGGCCTGCCACTGCTACTTCAACTTACTAATATTAAAAGCAATGTCATTAGAATCAAAACTTATTTTAAAATGAAAACACTGTTTTTTTGCCAAATTTTTTTTTTTTGCACAACCTTCTTTATCGATCATAATTGATGAAATAAATTTTAAAACTAAAACCGTGTCCTCTAAAACTTTCACCTTTTGACGGTAGAATTAATTTAGGGATCGTCGGCATAAATCTTTATTTACAAGAGCAGTGTGTACGAGTACATGGTTCTCAATACGCAATGTTCTCAAGGGTCAATGTCCAATGACGTCATGTTATCGCAAGAGAAATGGACCAGTAAAATGTTATCGGGCGCTGAGTTACGCTTCCTTATTGGCGCGATTTCTTGCACCGCGTTCGAAATTTCAATTTCATGTGCGTTATGTTTATTGAGCCTTTCAGTGAGTGTTTGTCATCCATAAAAATGCATTTTCTTTACAAATTATTGTATTTCAGTCCAAGCAAATTCTTACATTTTCATGAAAGTTTTCTTTTGTTTTTTTATGTTAGCATAAACTTACTACTAGACTATTTGGGGTGATTAATGGTAGTAACCCTTTGAATTTATTTGTTTTCTTGAACTTGATGCTCAGTTTGAAAACGCACATTCAGTTTGTTGTTTCAGTAAACATGTCAGCAGGTGCGACGTTTCTGAACGACTCGCGACGTCCTTTGATAGCATATTGTGTTACCACCCTAAAATAAATGCTCGATTTAGTTTTAAAGAGATTTTTAGGGATGTTTATACTTAATTCGTTTTGTTCGCTGGAAAATATATTTCTACTGATTGAGTAGTATTCTTTTCTTTAAATTTTTAGATGAAACTAGCACTTTCCTGTATGTTTTTCAAGGCAATTTCCAAAAAAGCGTGTTTATCAACCACCCCCTGAAAACGAGGTCAGTTTGTCGATGACATTTTGCTGAAAATCTTGAATGATGAATTAAAAAAAATCTACAATTAATCCCGGAAAACGGTTCACTTGGATGCCAGATGACATAAAAACAAACCATGCGGGCGAAAACGCGGGCACAGGCGAGTGTAAAATAAAAGCATATTTATTGTATTATTTCCTGAATTAAAGCTCATAAGAACTCGACGCTGACTATTGTATGCCTGGTTTTAAGACTTCGGTGTCGTTTTACTACAGCTGATGCGCGACGGTCGCGCGATTGTGTCGCACAACTGACCGTGTCGCGCGTGTATAACCACCCTTAATGGAATTAAAACAAAAACCAATGGGTAAGTACTTCATTCAAAATAGAGGCTTTATTCGTTTAAGGCCATGCTATGTCCTAAACATATTGTGAAATTTATAGGCTTTTATGGTTCCTTAAAACGGTGTGTTTGTCCATCTGTCTGCTCCTTCATGTGCAGAGAAAAAATATTCATAAATGTCATTCTCAGGCAGATCAGGTGAATCAGCTAAGCCCGTATGTATTTTGCGAGGTGCTGATTGACACCCATACAGGAAAGCTTTGGTGCATAACTCAAGAACTAATTCTATTGGACTAAGTCGTGTAGGAATAAAATTACACCGGGAACAATAATAAAAATCTTTGTCTACGCCAGATTTAAAGAAAACTGTATTTAAAAATTTCGTTGGGCTTATAAAAAGAACAGGTATTTTTAAGCAAAACTGATCTGCATTGACAGAGCTCCGACATTGTGGACGACTTTTAGATGAAATAATTTTTATTTTATATTATAATTATAACTATACGCGCGCCGCTCTGGCCGTGCGTGATGCGTTATTTTACGCGTCATCGGTGAATCTTTCATCATTCAATTACAAAATAATGATTGTACAAACAAATCAAAACACTACACCTTAACAGAAGCTAAACCCTTTATCGCGTTAATTCCGGACCCTATACACGCAACTACGATTTTAATGAACCTTTAAAACTGGTTTAAGCTCCGTATACACACGATGCGATATTGTTTTTAGCGAGCGAAGCGGCTACTCGTCAGTCGGGATAATTCGGCACCTGTCCCAAAAGAAATTGAACCCTAGTTACCGGTAATAAAGTCGTAGTGAAGTGCCAACCGGCTGGCGTGTGCATACGCACGCGACGTTGCATGACGTGTTGTTTGATTGTTTTTTTTGGTAGCCATTGATTTTAAGTCGTGCGTTTTTGTACATTTCGTTTTTGACTCAGGCATTTGAAGTTGCAGTCTTTATTTGAGCTTTTTCAATTACAATGATTGAAAAATTGGTCAATCTTCTGCCTTTTGTAGAGGAAAATGTTATTTTGTTCCGAGCCTATCTGATGCTTGTGTATTACTAGAAAGTTGGTGGCTGTGATTTTTGTCACTTGAAGGAACTTAATATAATTATTGTTATTTTATTTTTATTATGTTTGTTTTTAATTTAGTTTCGTGTAAAACTTTTCGACATTTATTACATTTAATTTACTCTAAGTTTTAAAAGATAAACAATGTTTGCGTTGCTAGGTACACATGCAATGCTGTAATAGCGAAACCGGTTGGGCAGAGTTATTCATTTGTGGAAAAGTACAAGTGATTTCATCATAACAATATTTATCTAACCTCATATCGTAAAATCTTCATTACGAACTCAAAACTATTGGCATAGTGAAAAATATTTTTCATGAACGTCTCTAAAAAAATTAAAAAATTAAATTATAGTATAGGTGTCCGAACAACATAATGCTATAAAAGAACTTTTTCTGAGATTACAGTACATGTGATACTAACTAGGAAGGCAAACGGAACTTAGCCCAAACAGCCATGTTTGAGATTTAATATCAAATATGAATGAGGTTATCATATAATATTCTCTAACACGTACTAAATAATATTGCGGAGTGACAAAGGAGGTCACAATTTAATTTTATTTTCGGCCTGCATTATCTATGGCTGCCGGCGCGCGCAACGCGTACACATGCGTGATGCGTGGTGTGCTGTTGGATTTTGGCGCCATAGCTTATGTGGAAATTATTATTTACTGTGGTTTTATGGGTCAAACCAAAACTATTATTCTGTCCAAAAATTACTAACAGCAGCGATGCGATGGTGATATTAATTTAGATAAATTAGTGTATGAAACTATACATAACACAACTTCGCCTCGTTTTTTAAACTGACACTCGTGTTTTTAATAACTTTTTTATGTACCAGTTTCATAAACTACTAATATACAATGTTTATCCAATTATCAAACGCATTTCATTTTGCGATAATGAGAATCAAGAAGATTAGGGCCCATCTATGTACCTCCTTCGACTATCCACACAACTTCTTTCAGAATGTATTCACCTAACGATTTTCCGCTCTACGAGCTATTTGGCTTCATGATCGGTTAGCTGAGGCGCCAATACCTTAATCAGTAACCTTAATGCTGAATCATAAGTACAGTAATACCAAAATTCATGGGACAAGACCTGTGATTCGATATCTAGGCTAATTAGTGACAAGTCGTCGCCTGCCATCTCTATATCTTTCAGTTGACCTGCTCCAGGCTTGCTATAAATAACTGGCTAATTACTATCACAGCTATTGTCTTGTAGTATTAAGTGGTTGTCTGAGTAAATAGGGTAGAATGAATTATGTTCCGTTGGCATTTGTAACATGTCCTAAGTAATAAAAAATTAAGGAGCCTTTTAGTGTTCAAATATGAAAGCTCACAAGTACCTCTGGCAGCTTTGGCAGATACATTTTATCGTATATCTTTGGAACAAGAAAAAATTACAACAAACATAATGGGTCCCAAAATGTGACCTTGCAGCACAACGTCAAATGTTTGACCGCATCCCTATAATATGGTACTATAAATCGAGATCCGGTTGTAAATTGGACGCGTAGACCGACATCCGGGGTCCGGCGGGATCATTGTCACAGTTATTCTATTAATACCCCCGGAATACCATGAAATGGCCGAGTTGCAGTTAGTTTGATGCATCAGGTAGTCGGGAAATGAGTTTTAGTGTTATATATTTGGGAGTGTTAGCGAGTTTATAAGGGGCTTTAATACTTCACTTCGTTTCGCATGATCCTGTTTTATACCAACAAATACTGCAACAATCACTCTGAAATTAATATATGATAAAGTTGGGGACTAATGCTATGTCTATGCTGTTGTGAAAACTTGAATCCATAAAATTTTCTCGATAGAAAAAAATTACAGAGTTACTTCCAAACCGTCAATGAATACTTGAAATTAGATCTGAAACTTTGCATAATATCACTGATATTACTATAAAGCAGCTCCAGATTGTTCCATAAAAATTAAAAAAAAAAATCATCAGTGTAGCCGCGATTTCAAAATAACTGATGTTTTTGCGTGCGCGGCATCTGATTAGGGTAGGATAGACAGTTAAAAAGCAGAAGCGTTAGAGCAGGACTCCGAATTAAGCTATTACGGGCCCTTAAGAGTAATTCTAAATGAATTTTTGGATCCAAAAATATTGCCTCAGATTTATTTTAAAAATATAGCTTCATCGGTTTGGGATCATCAGTTCATTATGGGTTCGACAGCGGCTCGAATTTAATCGCTACGTTGACACAGAATATTATTTATTGAGGTGATTTTCTTCCCACTCAGTCTGGTTTCATAAATATGTTATCCATTTTTTTGGATCGATTTAGATTAGATCATGATTATTTTGTCAAAAGATTACAATATTTTTTTTTTGGATTAGAAAATGTAATCGATGTTTTATGCTTCTGAGCAGAAACTATAAATGAGACCAGTTTTGACGTTATTATACCCATGTTTCCATTTTGTTTGCGTTTTGTAACTAAAGTATCCACTGTGAAGGCAGGTCCATAAATCACTCACGGGGAAACGTGCTAAGTTCCAACTGACAGTTTTTGCGTTTCCAAGAATAATTGGACAGAATACCGACACCGTTCAAAGATGACTGTAATGGCCACAGAAATAATTCTAACAGACTTGAAGAATGTAATAGAGACCGTCATAAAACCTGTCCATACTACTAGCGCGTATCTGTACATAAATAAATTAAGACTCAAAATAAAACAGTAACGATTCAATACTAAACCGACAAAGCTTATAAGATGTCCCGATAAATGAACATCGAAACGTACACCTGTATAATATTTATATTAGATTTAAAGCTTGATAAAGTTATTGCACCTAATTGCTTGGAACACTTCGTGTTACATCGTTTTATTCTAGACAATGGTTGGCCACACACGACGACCAATCATGGCGTGGTATAACGCGGTTATCATTGTACCTTTTGTCTTTGTGCTTCGATAATATAATAGATGGTTTTTCATCGAACGATGATTTGTGAAGACAGGATGTCGACAATGCTGCTCTATGTACGGGATGCGGGTTGGAGAATGGCACTTTATTGTCCCTTCAGCTTTTGTGGTGACTCCAAGACGCAAGTGCTTTTATTACACAGAATCTCTATCCACCCGTCTATGATAAGAATGAAGATAACGTCGACAATTCAATTGAAGTAGCACTTGATGAAACATCAAACATTAAAAAGAAAAAGAACTGAATGTTGGTATTGAAGTGAATTAATAGTTCAACCGGCACGCGAAGCCGATTCATCAGTTCAAAGGGTGTCTGTTAATGAATCAAATGACGGGTAACTTGCAACACCTCCTTTGCGGCTGGACAAAAATGACTTTGACGGAGTCGAGGGAGCCAAAATAACCGATCGTGTCCAACCCATTGTGCGTTCTATAATTAGACGGCTCGAAAATAAACACGTGGTGGCAATTATCGCAGCACCGGGTTAAATGAGGCACCGAGAGCGGTCGTTAATGGTGCAGCCAGCCCAACGCATCCGGCGGAGAAAACCCTCTTATCTCAGGTTCCGTGGATAAAGGATTACTGGACTTCCGAGAACCACTAACGTCTTTATAGATGCAAGCCCAGAAATTAACTTTATGCCTCTCATCCTGAAGATCAGTCTTCGCAACTCCCATATCAGGCCATAACGCGAAACGAGTTACGCAATCATCTCAAATAAGCGTTATAAATAACATCTTTATTGCAGATGTAAATGCCTCTTAAATTGAGGAACCCACAACAGTTGTGGCGCATCCATCTTCTCTGATGAATGATTTAATACCACTCTGGAGGAACCTGCAAATCTACTCTGTGAGTCCTCCAGTCAAATAACAAAAGGCTTTATTGAAACGACTGGTCCAAGACTGCGGTTCAATAATAAAGTATAAAATATAGCACCTGCGGTGGAGAACCATTACACCGTCGCATCCATCAGTTAGTTGAAGCTCTCAAATTACTAATCTCCAGAGAGAGTGTTATTAGTAAATTAACATTTCAAAATTTTAATTTTGGGGCGTATATGAAATAATATAGGACGGGTTATAATTCTCAAGAGCAGTGTGGGAGAACAATCGAGGCCCACCGCTCGCCGTGAGGTTCCATTCTTTAGCATTAATCATTGTGCGCTCGCTGCGCCCGCGCAAGCCCCATACATCACGCACCCTTTGAGCTCTCTCAGCGAGTAACTCATTTGTTGAAACGCTCTCGCTCTCCTCGCTTTTATTATCGTCCAATGGAACATTGTGGACGACTCAATCTCCCTGATGACTTCCTGCTCGTCATTTGTCAGTCCCTCAACGATCAGGTGCCTCCGATCATGGCCGTCCTCGCGATATCCTTTTTACGATCCTCAATTTTATTAAGCCAGTTACAAAAGATTAATGTTGTCGTCAAATGATCCGGCTTACGTGTCGGGTGTTTCACAATAAATTATCATTAAGTAACACCTTGTCTCACTGAGCTCGGCTCTCGGCTTTATAGGCCTTCGACCGTAAACCACGGTTAATGTGCCAGCCTTAATCTAATCTAAAATTCCTTTACCTGCTTCTAATATAAATTTTCCTATAACAATATTGCCGGATCCAAAAAAACGGAGGGTTAAGTATCAAATATAAATGGATCGGCGTCTTCATCAAGGTGTAACTAAAAGAAACGGACATATATTTAATTGCGGTTGATAACAAAAAAGACATTTGCACGCTCCTTTTTAATTGAAAAGGCCCCAACTAAGTTGTTGGTATCGAAATGGAACATATATTTAGAAACATCTGCTTTTGCGCAATAAAAGGGTTTAAAGGCTCCACAGTAAACCTTTTTATCGACTCGACCACTTTAATGAATTTTTCATTTTCTAATAGGGCTAGCTCTTTGCATTCGCAATCGAAGCATGGAAATATCCGTAATCATACTAAAGGACACTTGTACTGCAACATTCGATTGCTCCAACAAAATTAACATATTTGCTAATAAAGTATGGGTAAGAGAACGGAAGCAATGATAATAACCAGCATGTTGAATTTCATTAAAAATAAATGAATAAATTATCGCATATTTTACTACATTGTTTGTTCCATATAATGTTCTGAAAAGGTCAAAGATCGATAAGATCCATATCAGGTTATGTGTTGAGCATTGTCCTGACACAATCGACTGATTGTTAAATGATGATATGTCATTCAATTTTAATAATAATATCAGACTTCTTATTCATACTTTGTGTTATGTTACTTAGATCGAAGTACTTACTGCGCATGATGATGGTAATGAGTGGCGTGATGCATGGCGGCTGCAGGACCTCCAGGTGATGTCGTTGCATGAAACGCTGCGAAGGCCGAAGGGAACTGAAGAGGCAAGAAACTGCCACTGCCAGCAGTCCCGGGACCCCCAACAGATTCCCTATCTGGCATTATTTTAACACCTAACACTTCAACATCGTCTTTTTTAACAGTCTTGGCTACAGCTTTTGTTATATCACAATTTTTATGTCCTTTATGCACTGAAGTTACACTATTTGTCAAGTTAATTCGAATCTTATTTCGTACATCCTTGGTTTCCTTTTCTTTGCCGTTAGTGTGTTGATGTACTTCAGGATTTTCGTTTGCATCGTTGGTTTGGTGTTTGAGATTTATTATCTCATTCTTCCAATTTTGATTTTCTGAAACAAAGAGATATTTAAGTTAATTTACGTTTCCGTTGTCAAATTCGGTAGCCACTTCTAAAATTACCAAATTAAAACGAACATGTTGTGCAAAAACAAAATGAATAACGTGTTACGCGTAATTCTGTTTTTATTGTAATTATGTATAATAGGTATGTCTTCAAGATTGTAAGTAATTTTACTAAATTCTCTCAAGAGATTCTTACTATCATATTTTAGTTTTAACGATGTATTATGTTGATTTTATGACCTCATTCTGACATTAGTGTCATCTTCTTCATATACATTGCTATAGTCAAGGATTTATGATTAAGATCCTATGATAAATATCATATACTTTTTTCAAAACCGTATTAGCTTTATATTTTTATTAAATAAATATTTGGCTCTTTCAAGCTTTTTATTGTTTTTATTTGTAATAGATGTATATAGATATATATAAAAAACACAGAAAAAATAATTTCAAGATATATTTCGGGCCCTACTGGGCCCGGCGTCAGTTAAAATTTATTTTTCTGTGTTTTTTATATATATCTATATACATCTATTACAAATAAAAACAATAAATAGCTTTATATTTGAAATATGTAGAATATTTAAATAGTCACACTACAACGGACCCTGTCAGTCAAGTCAAGTCTCGATCTACTAATAAATCTGCACAAATTGCACCGCCTTCATGTTTGTTTTATACATCGTTAGCTGCAACGAGATGGCGCTTGCACCGCATATTGCTCTCGCTAGCCTATGTCTGCGTATTTGCTTCCTTGTGTTCAAGCCAATCAAAAGTATGGGTAAGGACTATAGTATTATTTTGGCCTAGAAGTAACAACAGGTTTTAGTTGGAAATAAACATAAAAATTATATTATATGTATTCCTTAGTCTTCTCGCTGAAGATAGATAAATGTACATAAAACCGGCTAAGTGCGAGTCAGACTCGGGCGTAAAAGGTTTCGAATCACCATACAGTACGGAATATGGATGCCATAGCAACATCAAGGCGATAAAAACAAGGCGCTAAAATGGCAAACAATTTCAGCACCCTCTGAGTACAAAATCCCAATTTCTTTTATTTGTTGATTTACTTTTGAGTATGTTGATTTACTGCAGACTGCAGTCACTGCTATTCTTTCAAGGTTTTTTTGTATGGGAACGCCCTGTGTGTTGAATTTTTCATTTTTTTTACTTGCCATGAGTAACACGTATTCTGTAAAAATGTCAACTGGCTACCTAATACGCTTGAAGCTGTAGACCACTGTGACCGAGATTGAACGATGGCTTAGTAATAAATAGGATCCCGTTTGGCATCCTTCTGGTACAGAACCCTAAAAACAACATCAGAAAGCCGTGTGAATTTTGTATGAAAGAACAAACATAATGTATTAATTTTATTTTACTGGTTTAAATTGTAAGTGGTCGACTTTTGTACATTTTATTATGTGATCGGTTCGTTACCCCACGATAACATTTTGATGACTTTGTTGTATGAAAATTACGAACCGTTTTGGAATCGCCATTATTTTCCGGTTTTTAAGTAAACTCCTTGTTTGTTTTTGTTCGGTTGCAGGCCTATTAAAAACGTGTTTAAAAAGGAATGTTTTGCGATGATTTGTTTTGTTTCTGTAATAATTTTTCGTGTTAAGTAACTTTTTAAATAATGTTAAACTATTTAAGTAAACAATGTAGGAACATAAACGGTATTTCTTGTTTAAAAATTAAAATTAGTAACAAGTTTTAATAAAAACCCCTTAAGTTTTGCCTCCATTAGATTCAGTTTAGAGTATGAAACATGAAATTTAAGTCATTTTGTTAACGAAACTCGTCCATATGAACAACTTTTACTATAGAACCAACCCTGAAATCGTAAAAAAAATATCAGCTGTTCAATAGAAAAGTTAAATACCTACTCGACCCAAATGTATGAAACAGCTGATTCTTTTTTTACTATTTCAGGGTTGGCTCCATAGTAAAAGTTGTTCATATGGACGAGTACTATCACCAGTTTTCGTTAGCAAAATGGCTTAAATTTCACGTCGTATAAAGAAACTCTTTTGGTTTGTGGAATAATAGAGTCTACTATTACCCCATGCGCTATCTCCTTGCTATCCTGCCTTTCAGTAAGTAGTACACTGCGATTTTTTACATTATGGGCTTGTAATATATTTGACTTCCTACTCTTCCCGTCAAAACTCCTATTCACCACCTCATTTCGGGTGTTCTGAGACCTACTCTACAAATGCCAATGGCGGATTTCCCGACCGACTAGGCCCGGGCTTAGGACGGCCAAATATTAGGGGATTAGGCATGATGACTAAAAAAGTTCCGCGTGACGTCACATCTCGGTACAATTTTACTTAGAAGTGACGTCATTTTCCCCCACTCCCAAACTTTGACGCGCTTTATCTCTGTCATTTTTTGTTTGATTGACAAAAGAAAAAATACGTGTCCAATATTTTTTGATAATCTAAATGACGGACTAAATAGAATAATATTTTGTTTACCATGTGTACAAGCCTATTTCTGAGAAAAAGGCGGCTTGTTCTGAATGGCAGCTAAAATGGTAAATCCATATAAAATATGGAATTTATAACTTTCAGTTTTGGTATAATAATCCTGAATTTCTTAAACCTTCTTATAGCTCATAAAACAGGTGGGTATGTATATCCCTTTAGTGCCAATTACTGAACAAAGATATTTTGTATTTTAAGGCGCCTCTTAATTTTATTTGTTTAATCACGACCGAGACGGGTAGCAATTAAAAGGACATTAATTCAAAACATTTTATTCATGGGAAAGCGGCGCCCCAAAATTACAATTGCAATTTTGTCGGACAACGACTTCGACGGACAATCACTACAAAAAAACACGACAAATTGGGCCCGACAAGTTTGAAGAGAGTTGTTGTACTGAGAAACACAGTTTTTGGCGCAAATTAAGAGTTGCAGCGACTTCATTCTAAATATTACTAGTACTAATTTATTGTAGTTTTATTACATTTAAAACACAGTTAGTAAAAAATGAAAAAAATTAACGAAATATTTCGACTCCTTCAGTGGAGTCGTCATCAGTCGAATCTGAAGGAAGGATTCGAAATATTTCCTTAATTTTTTTCATTTTTTACTAACTGTGTTTTAAATATAATAAAACTACAATAATTTAATAATTACTGGTAAAATAAAAAATATATTAAATTACATAGTACTAATTTATTTATTAGACGAACGTAATCTGGATTTACAGGCATATTTTACTTACCTAGCAATTTAATTTCTGTAGCTTGTTTGTTTTCGTAAATTGATTCGAGCTACGATCTTGACTGTGGTCTTTCTTAGGGTTCTTTGCCATATGTCCTAAATGTGCCAAACGGACTCCTTGTACTATCCCTTCGCTGTCTGTCTGTCGGTTTGCCCGTCCATCTGTCACGACGAGGGTCTACAGCTTCAACCGTTATAGGTGGCTAGTTAAAATTTTCACAGAGTACGTGTTTCTGTAGTCTCACGGCAAATAATTAAAAAAAACAATAAATAGTAACCCCTAGGGTGTCTCGGTACAAAAAACAAAAAAAAAACATTTTTCAACGTCATTTGTTTTAGAATAAAAAAATAAATAAAACAAACCTTAAAAACGCTAATTCGTTCAAGTTTCAAATTTTAGTGAATTATAATTTTAGCACATTATTTTATAATATAATAATATATAATTATTTTATAATAATGTGCTACCATTGTAATAACAAAAAAATAACAATTGTAAAATAATAATAATTTGGGTTCCTTACTCAAAGGAAGCCTAACTGTTGCCCATTTGCTCGGTTTTTTAAACTATCTTTTAACGATCATAAGAAATAACATACTGAAATATGAAACCTTCAAAAATTGTATAATAAGATTTGAAAAAGCTTAATAAAATAAATTCAAATAGTTTGGCAACTTTCACACACAGGAATCAAAAAACATCTAGGTGCACAAATGATTTTGAACCGTAAGTCAAAGGTTTTTAAGACCAAAGTGTAACGGAAGACCTTAGAGTACGTGTAACAGGGATCCAACAAACCACGGTGCCCGCTCCGCACAACAATGTCAACAAAAACTGAACCGTAGAAGATTCTTCAAGTAATTGATGAAGATGTGATTGTCTTGGATGTGGTCCGGACAATCCACTCAATTAGGACACGGGAAGTAGTGCTGGGCTCTTGTCCGCTATGAGTACATCGATTCGATGAGCTACGCGGCGTAGCACGCAGAACTCGTGCTACGACGTAGCATAACGAATCTAAATCGTTGTCGTAGCGGTTATTACTACGCATGGGTAGATTAATACGTTAAATATTGTGTTTAGATTATGTGTTTACATTTGAAAAGAGTTTGAAATAAACTTAATTTAACGAACTCCTGCAGACAAAGAAGGAATCACGCTAAACATGTGACATTTCAGCCAATCTTAAAAATGACTGTATAATATTTATATTTATATTGTTCGGTTTAAAAGCGTTCGGAACGCGCAAGTATGTGTCAGATTCTATTTTATTGAGATGGCAACACGGGTTGTAAAAAAGTGAAATGTCAAAGTTGGTTTTTCCGGTTTACTGTCAATTTTGCTCTCGAGAGAGATGCGTGTAAAAAATGGGATCAACCAGTGTTGAAAGAATTATGTATTTCAAGGAAATAAACAGTGGAAAAGTGGTAAAATAACCCAATTAATGAGCATTAATTGCGAGCTAAATTGTGTGTCCGAACAGTTTCGGGAATCGGTCGCCGGTGGAAAGTGATGCGAATGGATGTTCATTACCACGGTTATAAAGCAAGGCTTATTTGTTCTCGGGTGGCATGCCAGGGGTTAGATATTTGTGTTTAGGTAAACTCCCGAAAGCTGCTGGATGAGCCAGTAGTTCGATAACGGCCTGCAACGTGCTGAGGGCGACGAAGGTCAACGAGCGAACCCCTGACTTCCTATCAGCCAGGGTTGAGTCTGGCCACCCGAATGCAGTTTCGACGACCAGTCAAGGACGTGGACTTCAACACTAACGTGAGTGTTTAATCGTTTACCCTTCAGAAAGGAATTTTAGTATATAAGAACCCCCCTTTGTATGGGAAGCCCCTTTCTGACAGGTTTTAACCTCCTTATAATATTCAAATGGGTCCAGCACGCGAGGTTTAAACCATATCTGTGGAGAGGGGGGCTTTTCACATACATATATTTATATAAGGTCCTACAATAATAAGTGAAAATAATTCTAGGGTAGCTTGTGTATCGTTAACTGAACACAACCAAGAAGAAAAAACAATTTTTTGGTCAAATAAATTTTTCACTTCTCAGTACAAAGTGGTTCAATCAGCTGACTAAATTTCTATAGCGGAAAAAAAAGTTCGCGCAAAAAATTTTTATACCCTATCATGACTTGAATTTTTTTCACTTTGAATTGTGGGACCTTATATATCTATATCTATCTATGCTAATAATAAAGTAGTAAAAAGTCGTATCTGTAATTTTTTTTTCAGTATAATTGTTGTTGTACTAAAGCCAAAACTACCATTTTTTTTTTGTTCCGTTTTAACTAGAGAACTACTCAACGGATTTGGATGCAGTTTTTTTATTATCATCGTAGCGTAGTGACCGCTGTCAACACAAAGGCTATAAGGCAGTGGTTCTTGAACTTTTTGTAGCCACGGACCACTTTCAGAATTTCAAAGATTCCACGAACCCCTGTGGAATAAAATTTTGGGAAAAGAAAATAAGCAATATATTAAAAATTACTTTTATTGATTGGTTTACATGAATTTGCATCAAAACTAAGTTAATGAATAGTAGCCGCTGTAGTTTGGAACAGTATGACAAATATGATAAGAGTGAACGGAGTGTCAGTGGACCCCTGGCACTCATGCCACGGACCCCTATGGGGTCCATGGACCCCAGTTTAAGAAACCCTGCTATAAGGGGTGTTTATAAAATAACGCCTTTTTTATTATCATCGTAGTGACCCCGGTCAACACATAGGCTATAAGAGAATTCATAAAATAACGCCTAAGCCGAAAACGCAGAGATTTAATAAACGCGAGCGGAGCCGCGGGCGAAAGGTTAATTAAGTATAACTTTCATATCAACTTTATTATGTTTATCGTGGAAACGCAAAATGTGAGTAAACTTAACGATTAAAGTATAAAAGTAAGAATAATAATTTTTTCCTCATTTGTTACGGTTTCCTGATGATCGTTATCATAATTAATTAACGGCTTTCGTTTTATTAAACTCTAAATTATGACGCCATATTTATCACCATTTAACGTCAACTATGGTAGTTAGTATACAGGATGTATAATTTTAATGACATAATCGATTTTGTGGATTGGTTAAAACATGGTCAAAACTGGACTTACGGGTTGTCTGACGACAACTTGCTGACCGGTCAAAATGATAAAACTATTTATATTGATATAAGAATGGTTCAGCACATAAGTTGTATGTTTTAGTTTACGCACATGCATTTAGTTAATACATCTATACGTTAAGATGATTATTTAGGTACATTGTGTATTATTTGATTATAAAATGTACACCGCCTACGTTTTCTCGTTCTCCCAAAATATCTTCCGCCAAATGGTTGAAATGGAAGAAATAAACTTTGTATTGTCCTTGTCTATTGTTTTTCTTTTGGTACACACTAAATATATACATGTTATGTAGGGGTATGTTAGAAATGTTTAAACCGCAACGTGGTTTAACTTGCATAAAGATCGGAAATGTTTCTTTGTTCACTATGATCAGTAGAGTATTGGATTTTATTTAAAAAAATGTTTTATACACACAATTTAATGTAATTATATTTCGATAAAGTATAGCCCCATCCCTAAAACAAAAATGAGTACAGCATTACGACGGCGCATGCCAGCTTCTTTAATATGGCCCTTAATTACGATTTAATTGTTTTAGTCGTCGAACAATTCCGATGGGTTCACAGAAACGATGCGCATCAAAAGTGGAAAACTTTCTGCTGTTTCATGCCGATTTGGACCGTATTGGGGTTGGTAAAGGGTGGTTTTGGTTTGACTATGCAATGGCAGAAATTAAATACCTAGAATATATGTTTCGTTATGTCAAATTATAACGGCAAATTTAACACGTGGAAAAACGCAAACCCAAATAATATCGGGAATTATCAATTAAAAGTAAAAAACCGGCCAAGTACGATTCGGACTCGAGCAGGAAGGGTTCCGCACCATTATCTATAAAAACAGATATAAAATCATGTCTGTTGATGGAAGTGCGCGGTCCAACTCGCACTTGGCCGGTATTAGTATTTGTTGTTATAGCGGGAATAGAAATACATTATCTGTGAAAATTTCAACTAACTAACATGGTTCATGAGATACAGCCTGGTGACAGACAGACAGATAGTCGGACAGACGGATAGCGGAGCCTTAGTAATAGGGTCCCGTTGGTTACCCTTTGGGTACGGAACCCTAAAAAGTACGTTGCTTGTGATCATAAATTCGGCTAGTTTTAATAGAAATACGATGTTCCTGGACAGATCATAATGTGCCCAATTCTACCCTTTCGCCGACGATATACATATGAGTATATTGGAAAAAACCGGACAAGTACGAGTCGGACTCCACCACTGAAGGGTTCCGTTAAAGACTATATTTTTAATGATTTAATTGCAAATGTATAGTTTTCAGATTTTTCCCTATACTTATACTATAAGACAGTATTACTTGCCAAATTTCATAGTTCTAGGTTAACGGAAAATACCCTATAAATTTTGAATCCCTTGAGAGTACCGAAATATACGATTTTGTAGCATAAACAGCCGTATCTTTTTTTACGTTAACTTAGAAGTTAAAATTTTCACAGCTTTAAGAGACTGTAGACTTGAGTATATGGTTTTAATTTCAACTTGATACCTCCACGCGTTCCCGAGATAAAGGGTCTTGACAAACAGACGGACAGACAAAGTGATCCTGTAACGGCTCCGTTTTTTCTTCTTGAGGAAAGGAACCCTAAAAAATATAAATAATTCATGCCAACTGAAAGAAACACGCAATTATTTCTGCAGCTTTAAAAACTGAATTGTTTCTAGACAATCGCCCCGGCAAAAAACTTAAATGTTTTCATTATACCATTTGTTATTCCACTAACAAATACCAGAACTGAGTTTATGAAGCTATTTTTAATGCTTTTAAATGACTTACTTCTTGTGAGGCCTATGTTTTGAGTAAATTAACTGCAATTAAATAAATTCTTACTGTGATTATGAAAATGTCACGTGTAAAACTGCATTCTTTGTGGCTTCAAACATTAAATTATATTTAAGCTTTTAGGTTGTATTTGTTAGATTTTTTATTTAAGATTATTTTTAGTTAAGTTTTGTAATGCTATTTAAGGTCTTAATACATTCATTAAAAAAAAGAAAAAAAAATACTAACCCATTTGGTATTTAGGATGTACCTAGAAAATTCTTTTTTAAATTTTAAAATTTGCAAGTTAGCTAAAAAATAGCAATAGGCTTTTGTTTCTTTGTCTGCTGTGTGCTCCATACAGATAGTGCTGTGGTATGAAGTTGAAAATGTAAGAAAATATGTTTTTTTAATAATTATTGTCTCAAACGTTGCTTATTTGGACCATATACTATGGAATACTGACTTACAACATTTTATTATTTACGAGTATTAAACAAAAACCGAATAACCATTTACCTATTAATAGTAGGTGCTAGCTTTTGCAATAATTCCCGCCGTGGAATTGTTTATCGATAATTGAGTACTATCGACAGTTTTCGGCTTGGCGATTTTTTTTATCCCCCATAGTATGACCAGGATTACTAGGATGATAATAAAGAAAACAGCATTCAACTCTGTTAAGTGGATATCGAGTTAATTTGGAACAGAAAATCATATGGTTTTAATCTCAGTACATAATAACCTATTTCATTTGAAATTTCGTTAAACTATTCTATGTACAGACACGACTTTTCTATTACTTTATTATTAGTATAGATATCTCTGTACCTTTTACCAAGTACTTAACCTTCACCTGCACACACGTTTACATTAATAATATTAATATAATTATTAATAATGCATATTAATAATGAAATTACAAAGGTGTACAGGAAGACACCACATAATACTTATGAATAGAACTATTAGATTTATTTATCAAATCATGAACTCTATTTCCTGTATAAGCTATACGCGATGTTTTTTTTTCAATGACTATATTTTTATGTAAAAATGGCTGGTACGTGAATGTCTATTACGATTATATATAATTACCGATTTATACATATTCGGGAACTACCTAACATAGAAAAAATACCAAAATGTTAAGAATTTAATAGCGCTTAATTTGTTGATTCGACACATTACCTTTAAAGCAAGTACTATCAAAGATAAAACTGCAGGCCCGCTTTTCACCCGTATTGCAGTAGTTATAAGTGGGCCAGCAGCAATTTCTTTGATGGTACCTACTACGTAATTTTTTACGATCCATGTAACTTTACATGAATATTTATGAATACGTTATTCCTTATATATATGAATATACATACATATACGCACGCCTGTCTCCCATAGGGATAGGCAAAGACTACAGATTTCCATCTGCTATGATCCTGACACACCTCCTTCGCTTCTGCGACTTCCATTAATCTAATCATATAAACTCTTCTATTACGAATACTTTAGACTTTACCCTTTTTTAGGATGTCACCAATTCAACTGACATACGCCCGGTCGAGCTTTACTTTCCCCCTGTGCACCATTAATTTCTTTTGTCACTTTACTATAATTCATTCTCTATAATAAGTATATTATTCCTATTCTTTTATTTATTTATTTTTATTTTTATTTACACGCTACTGCTTTTCGCGTATGTGCTTCGGGATCTTACTTGAGTAATGCCAAAGGGTGTGCGTGCTATAAGTTTATCTGATATCTTAGACATCTAATATCCCGAACTGTGGCTCCGCCTTAAGGCAGCCGGACGAGCACGTCCTACCTAGCCGCTTTTGGCTGAGCGTGTCACTTACGCCCTTCTAGCCCTGGCTCAGCTCCTCATTGTAAATTATGGATGTCCTCTAGACACGCAGTGGGAATAGTAAGCCAGTGATAAAAGGGTTAAGCCGGGACTGGCAGCTACGGATTATGGAGTACGAATAGTAATGTAGTTTTGGTTGTAACGGGGTCTTTTGTGGGGCCGGTGAAAATTCCTATCACAAAACATATCGGAGATTACATTGTTTTTTCTAATCTTGAAGTTTTAAAATTGGTCTATTTACTCGATAAGAACAAACTTCTGTTCAAATTTTTATAATTGCGGGTATTGCCATATATAGGTATGTATGAAAACCTACGGAGCGGTCAACAAAGTATAGATGTGGCACACAATTTATGAGTCAACGGTTTAAGCAGATGCAATTTGTTCGACTATACACTTACAAGTATGAATTACAGGATCACCAGCCCCCTGATTCTGTATCGTAAAATCAGTTGCTAAACCGAGTGCCTATCGTCAAAAACATACATATCCGCTTATCTAAGGATACGTTCGCACTTGAAATGAGGTCACAATTCGTAAATTGTTCAATATCCATTGAAGGTTATTTTGGAAGTTATTTTTTTATCTGTTTTTGGTGAATAGCAACCATAGATGGCAACCGACAGTGAGTTACATAATAGGCCCACTGGACGTCAACATCACAAACGGACTAAAAACTTCAGAGACTTGAAGGATAAAACAACGGATCGCAAGCAATTTAGTCTACTTACCTCCAAACTTTATTATGAAAATGGCACTTAATGATGATGATGGGTATGAATTACGCCAAGGCCCATAAAATTGTTCATTATACTGATAAAAAACCTAGGATGTTGAGAATTTTTATAGATAAATTCTTGGTTTAGGTGGTAGAGCTAATGCCGGTCTCGACTGTGGAGGTACCACCATCTTACTCGGAAATCCTCCCGAAGTTATTCAGGAGAGATTAAGAGAACAGCTCTCAGGCAAAACCAGGCGGCCCACCATTGCCCGGGACCGATGGATGGCGGTATATCCATCCCCAATTGCCGGGCCTTATATAAATCAGACTGGTGACGGGCAGCGGCGTCACTGGTGCAAGGGTTTCGGCACCGCGCTCACCAACCCGCCTGCCCAGCGTGTGTGAGTATGGGCATTTCTTCCAGGAGGACCGCCAAGAGTGGCGAAATCCTGGAAAGGCCTATGTCCAGCAGTGGACGAAACAGGCTGATGCATGGATGGATGGAATTCTTGGTTTGAAATGTAGTAAGATATTTTGACTTGTGCTTGTATAGAACTTCTTGTTGGCGTTAAACTTTGATGAAGTAAATCAATTGGAACGAAACGAATCCGGTAAAATATGAATATCTTTCGTGAAAAGCTTTTTATAATTTTACTATTATTAATTAGATAAGTCAATGAATACATAAAAGATCATACTTAACTAAATGTAAATTTATGGAAAAAACGAGAAGTTTAAATTTATTTCTATCATCAAATCATTGTTAGGCTACAAAGTTTCTCCCGTCACTCATGCGTGCCCAGTCCCGAATGAGCAAAACGTAATGAAGTGATTCGTGTTCAGCTCGCGAGTTGGCAAGTAAAGGTCGTTTCTAATGAAGTGCTAGTATTGTCACTGTTTTGGGTGAAAAGAAGGTGCAGTAGCTTTACGGTGGATAGACTAGGAGCGCCAATGTGTCTGTTGGTTACTTATCTGTACGTACATGTACAGTTTCTTCTCCCTTCCTCCCTATCCGCCCTCTTTTTTCCCCGTCGTCGAAGAGTATGTCTCTACCCAGCGGAAGGAAACCCCTATTGATTTAAATTATTATTATTAGACGTGTAGTACTTGTTTAGTTCCACCAACAAATAGCAGTAAGAGAATTATTTCCGCTTTTATTGATCGTGAAAATGTCTTGTAAAAAGAAACCTGGAAAAAATTACAATTTTATTTTTTAGCTACCAAATTAGTGTAGATGTAAATCTTATCAATGTACTACTGCTCCAGTAATGTTTTTGTCATAAATAGGGGTCATAAAAATGTGTTGGTATAAAGTGGAAAACACGAAATATCGGAGTTCTTCTAAGCCAAATAAAATACCGGGAGTGCATGAGTCCATAAGAGAAAAGGGTAATTAATGCATGTATGTATGCATCTATATGTAAATGCCCGGACTGTAAATGAGTTATATCGAAAGTGGCCCGCTTTGGTTGATAATAATACTTACCTATGAATTAATATTCACTGTTTTGAGTGTTAAATTAAATTGCACTGTGACGCGAGACAAAATCAAGGCCACAGACTGACGTGGTATGGTCAAGAACTTCGAAGAGATGAAGAGCACGTGACGTAACAGATGCTGAAACATATAGTAGAATGAAATCCATCCATCCATCAGCCCGTGTTCGTTCGTTCACTGCTGGACAAAGGCCTTTCCCAAATTTCACCACTCATGTTGGTCCTCCGTCCTCCTCATCCAGCCGCCCCCCGCAACGTCCTTCAGGTCGTCGTCGGTCCAGCGGACACGAGGTCGGCCTACACTACGCTTTGCTGTACGTGGTCTCCATTCTAGAGCCTTTCGGCCCCAAAAGAAATAATTAATTAAATATAGTTAAAGTGGTAATAAACTGTTACGCTTAATAATCAAAGCGGGAGGAACTGACTAATGCCCATAAAAAATCTTTGTAATTTACAATAATTATAAAAATTTGTGTCCAGATCTGCACTACTAGACCTCCTCAGCAGCAAGGTATTGTCTTCGTACGTAAAGGTAATGTCGGCGGAATGAGCTCGTGACTGAAGAACGTAATGGTTTAGTTAGCACAAAGTTTGGAGAGGCACGTGTTGGCATTTTGCGACGTTTGGCACGAGGATACTTTGCCTTCTGGGGTTGGAACTAAAAGGGCTCCTCTAGAAGGAACTGTCTGTCCGCAGTCATGTATCATTATGACGGTTTATGACCTTTAGATGAAAAAAGAAATCGAAGTGGACAGAAGATGAATCTCATTTTGCCGGGCATGCTAATACGGTATACTTTAATTACTACGAATTGAAGAATTGCTGAGGATCTCTCCTTATGGCCTCAAGGAGTTTTATGACTATATGCTATAAATTATGTATGACTATTAAATTATTATAACATACTTAGCACTGACTGAACTATTGTTGGAATTGTCATTTTTTCTTATCATTTGTGAATATTGATAAAATTATAATGTAGTTATTGTCTTTTGTTATTTAGATTTTTAAAAATTTCATGTTATAGTATAATTATTGCTACACTGTGGGTAGAATTACATTGGACTTTCCTTGTATTAATTACCATCTATATAAAAACATGTAATTCTTTCAAATAATAAATTGAATTAAATTGAAAACTTGTGATTTGGACAAATTTTGACTTGGGAAATGTAATTTTAGAAGAGCCAACGAGAGATGGCACCTATGACAGCTGCGTTTAGTGATGGGCTGCATTTTAATTTCGGAAAAAATTAAAATCAAGTGCGACTAGCGACTTGAGTAAATAAAATATCGATTTATTTGACACGTCATACAACATGCATCTTAATAATACAAATGGCAAATGTGCGTTTGCTTACATTAACAAAGCAGCCATAAAATCTACAAAACTGGTTTACAATTTTTTAATCATAAAAAGATATAGTTTGTAAGCAGATGCGAGTCGTACGATTAAGGAGAATAGAACCCGTTATTTATTGATTACAATTCAGCCACTAACATTCCACATGATCCTTTGAATTTTGAAAAAATTAGAAACTTTTGCTATAAAGTATTTATAAAATCGAAAAATGATGATCGAAACGTCACTTTTTGCTGCCAGCAACAATGAAGTATTATAGTGACACTTACCCATAAACAATTATGAAACTTGGTAGGCATTTAAACGTCATAGGTGCCTTCTCTAGTTTTAGTAACTATTTTAGAATGAATTACATGCACAATGATGATATTATGACAATAGTGGCGTAGCTGGCAATATTTTCAATCCATATATAATCCATATATGGTTGGATACAACAAGCTGGAAGTTAGAAGAAATATGTCACTTGCGCTATACATTTTAAGGTTTTTCGAGGTAAACTGGCTAATCCGGCTATACTGGAGGGGGTGAAATTATGCGTACCCGATGAGTATGTGCACAGGCGCAGGAGGCCACGTCTATTCGCGGTGCCTAACGGGAGGACCAATTTACTCGGGAAAGCACCTTTGACGCGTGCAATGCATTTACTGAATCTGGTGGCGGACAAAATTGACCTATACCACTGTTCTCTGAGCGAATTCGTAAAGGTGACAATGTATATTTTATGTTATGGTGAAAACGTTTGATATGTGTTGATGTGTCTAATGTAAGAATTAAATGAGTTAATTGACTACACTATTGCATTAGGAATACCCTGTAATGATAGCTGTAATTTGATAAATACATAAATAAATAAAATATCAAGTACCTACAGAATACGATGTGGTCAATGCCCCGAAAAAAGTTAAAGCAAATAAACCAGTCTATTCCTGATATACGACTATCACACGCATACCGTCTTCATTCATGGTTTAGTATATTTATGTTTCAACTTTTATTGCGTCTTGACTTCGACTACTAAACTATCAAAACTGAACGCGATTTCGGGCACTTCCCGTTTATACCCGCCGTTGTTTTGGTACAATGTATATATTATATTACAATATAGAAAGAAAGGAAGAAATAATATTAATGTCGGGTCATCGAGAACAATACGCACACAATACAGTTTTATCACACATTAATCTTGAAACACACGATTTGTCCCGACAATGGAATTAGACCCAGTTATGTGCCATCCCCAAAAATTTTTACATGACTTTTATTTTTAGCTTTTCCCATGCCACTAATGGTTTTTATATTCAACATCGCAGTTGTTTTTGTTTTTTAGCTAGAAATGTGCCTTTGATTTTAGCACGTAGCAATATGCAGTCTCTCCTCTCTAAGGCTGAGATTCAGAGTGCATTTTGAGTCCGAACTCAATCTTACAAACGTCAAAAAGCGACGTGATCTCATACTAGAGTGACGTTTATAAGATTGAGTTCGGACTCAAAATGCACTCTGAATCTCAGCCTAAGAGATAGGTTGAGTTCAAGATGCCGTAGGTAGTAAAAAATCAAGTTTTGAAACAGTACTCCCAAACTACAACAAATAGGGTTTCTGTAAAAATACATGTTATAAAGTAGACATTATTCAAGACGATGGCATAGCCCAAAACGTAATAGAAAGAAATACTGCATCGAAATAAATAATGCAAAGTGAAGGCAGTGAAAATAACAATAATGACTGTTGTTACACATATAAACTCATAATCTAAAACGTAGCGCTGCGTTTTTTTTAAACGTTCTTTTATAAATTATTGAATTGTATTCATTAAAAACAGCATTATTTCATCTCATCTCTTCTAGATTCACCGCACTAATTGGACATGCACTTTTTCAAAAATGTTTATTTCTTTCATGATGGAATTACTGCGCTTTAAGAGCGCGGTCCGCGACGACGACAACTCTGATCAAAAACAATATATGTTAAATATTTTTCTGGCCATTATCGCGATGTTTTTGGAAAAAACTAGGGACATACACGACTTTATATTGGCCGTCTAAATAAAAGCCTACAATTTATTTCATTGAATTGTTTCTGTTTTGCGAGTTATTTTACTACTTACGAGCCCGCTCCGAATCGTTATTCATAATATCAAAGCATCAAAATAACGCGCAAAGGAGAAACAATTGAATCAAATAAATTCTAGGTCTTCATTTAAATGGCCAATATGGACTGGTGTATGTCCCTGATTTTTTACAAAAACATCGTGGCAATGACAAGAAAAATAATTAAAATAATGCTTCGCATCAAACAGACGAAAAATACGGAGCGGCCTCATAGTACTATTTCTTAGGCTATAAAATCACTTGACTGCTTCAGGTAAGTCGCCGAGCATGTCCCGTCAACAATGACTATTGATGTTGGACCTATGCGTTAGAAGGAGATAGATAGACAGACAACCAATTATAACACTACACTCTCCCCCGCTCTTACCCTATTTGCTCACCTAACCAAGCAAATGATGAAATAACTTTCTCTACAAGATGAAATTAATGCCAATAAAGTTTTATGAAGAATTAATGCACGAACGTGTACGAACATCGCTAAAGATTACTACAGAATAATCAAAAACAAAAGGAACCTCGTTGACTTGAATATGTATATTGGTAAATATTGCGAAGAACAGCGTGAAAATTATCTCGCCCCTTTTCTACCTCCGGTATATGGATTTACAGTCCGTAAAGTATAGCTTGAGCCCTGTGACAGTAGGACAGCGCTATACAATTTATATTTCTTACTCTCTTTCTCATGCTCAAATATGCGCTGGCAGCTGTCACAGGGCTCAACTTATATTGTATGGACTATAGAATATTGACAATATTTAATGAATTTATGTTCCTAATGAACAACACAGGTATTTGTTGTGATTTTATCTCCTCAAATATGGTGATTTTAGAATTTCAGATGCCCATACATTCAAAAACGAAAATCCAGGTTGGGTAGAAGTCGTGTTACGTGCTACTACCGCTGGTTTTTTTAGTGAACTTGATGATTTTCATGGAGGTTTAACAGGGGATCTCTTTGGATGCCAAAATTAAATTGTACGGCATAAACTATCACGAATTGCAGGATTACATTTACATTTTTTTGTGTGCTAACTCCTATGGTTTATGACGTCATCGCGGGGAGTCGAAGAAGGGAAAAATAAATATTTTTGTGTTGTCGCCGAATGGATCTTCACAACGATATAACTATATTTTTTGTAACTTCTAAACTTTAGAAATATGAAGATTTCGTTCCGTCGGGAGGAAGAAGAAGAGGTTCATCGAATTCACGTCTACAATGTGTTGGGAGAATAACTAGAAGAATATACTAATATACTTAATGCGATTAAGTTTGCCTTTTGTAAAAAAAATATATGCAATAAAAAATTCTATTATTATTAATCCATCCATCCATCAGCCTGTTTCGTCCACTGCTGGACAAAGGCCTTTCCAGGATTTCGCCACTATTGGCGGTCCTCCTGGAAGAAATGCCCATACTCACACACGCTGGGCAGGCGGGTTGGTGAGCGCGGTGCCGAAACCCTTGCACCAGTGACGCCGCTGCCCGTCACTAGTCTATTTTATATAAGGCCCGGCGATTGGGGATGCATAAACCGCTATCCCATCGGTCCCAGGCAATGGTGGGCCGCCTGGTTTTGCCTGAGAGCTGTTCTCTTACTCTCCTCCGAATAACTTCCGGAGGATTTGCGAGTAAGATGGTGGTACCTCCACAGTCGAGCCCGGCATCAGCTCTACCACCTAAATTATTAAATTATTATTAATACCAAAGTCAAATCAGTGGATCCAAATTGATATCAGAAGATACAGCAAGAGTTTTAGAGTTTTAGAACTCATCTGTCTACAAAGCATTTGCTGCAAGCAGAAGTATGGCGATAGACCCATCCCTTCATCTGGTTAGGGCTGTTAAGTATTCAGTTGACACTACATTCACATTAAAAACTTTTTTGATAAGAAGGTACAAACCAGAATCACCCAAAACGATTTGATGTCGAAAAAAGCTGTCGTATTCCACACACGGTCAAGGAAGTAAAGTATAAAGCTGGCAGCAAGCATATAAAACTAGGCTATAAAAGCTTAAGGTGAAACTTTTGTTTATATGGTAGTGTTTTTGGTTATTTATTGGGTGTAGCCTTTTTAGTGACCGTTTACGAGTTGAAACGATGAAGAAATTATTCCATTTCGTGATTTTTATGGGATTTTAAAGCTTTCGATCCAGTTTCGTTAATGGCTAGCTCTTGTGATTAGGTCATCCATTAAGAACTGATTTAAGACATTCGGATCTATGCGTCAGTTTTATATCTGTTATACGCCTTCATGCTTGAAATTACTGTCAATTTAGCTAACTATTTAAGGCGTTCTGATTCGAAGGCAGTCGTCAAAACCGATTTTTAACATGGTTTTAAGAATTTTTACTGCCGTTTCTTAGCCTTGAAAAAATACATGTCATAAATGAGGAATAAATCTAAAGAAAATCGTATTTTAAAATAAAATGTCCAACAACAACCGATCAGAAAACCCCAAAATCAGTAACTCTTTCATCGAGATTTTTATGAAGTTTTTAGGTGGTATATTTATGATTAAAAGTATGAATAATACTATAATATTAGGCGTAACACAATTGCACAGGATATCATCTTATATTGTTTTACATCACCTTATATAAACATTGAAAATTTAGAAAAACACCCTGTAATCACGAGTTTTGTGAGCGCCCTGCTCCCACTAAGCTGGGTAGATGAGTGAAAATGAAAGCGTTGAAGCACGACAGATTTTTCCTAAGCTACACTAAACTAATGCAACTTTTTCGAGGTTTATTGTACCTTTTTTTATATCAATTGCTTGACGTAATAGAGGCTATAGTAACACATATTTTGTGAAAATTTCAACTTTCTATCTATTACGATTGAAGCTGTAGACCCCTATGACAGACGGACGGATGGACAGATAGACAGACAGCGGAGGCTTAGTAATAGGGTCCCATGAATGAATGAATGAATGAATATATTTATTTATTTCAAGAATAACTTAAATCTAAATACATCCCACAAAACCAAGTAGGAATTTGGTTTGTCTGTGGGGAGGGAGTCGCACTTCTTTTTCTATAATTAGTCACTTACTAAGTTATAAGTAGGTAGGTACATTAACAATAAATAATAACATTGTTATTTTAATCTATGTTTACATGTTTTGTAGAAGGTAAGTTTTATATAATTTTGCAAATTTATTTTTATTTTGTTCAGATCTTATACGAACAGGCATTTCATTATATAACATTGGAATTTTGCGTTTAAGCAATCTGCCGCCAAAGTAGTTATTCACTTTTACTGTTTCATATTTACCCTGAGCAGTTGCTCTCGTGTTGAGCCCATGCTGTTTAGGTATCTTATGATCTGGGGTGCCATGGCCATTTACTGCAATTATGTATTTATATTTTAATGAAGCCGGTAGTATTTTACATAATGAGTACAATATTTTAATATTATTTTTGTGTTTTTTCCAAAAATTTTTACTGACTAGGAATTTTAAGAATTTTATTTGTATATTTTCAATCTTATCCATGTATGTTTTAAATATAGATCCATAGCAGTCCACACCATAAGATATAATTGAGTCAACCAACGACATATATATAGTTTTTAGCACAGAAATTGGTACTTTGTAACTAAGATGTTTGAATTTAAATAACAATATGCGTAGCTTATTTAATATCCTTTCTATGTGTTTAGTCCAGCCCATATTTTCATCGATGCACATTCCTAGGTATGTAACACATGGAACTTGCTTTATTGTTTTACATTTACAATTAGATAAGTTATTATGGAAACAGTTAAAGTCGTGGGCAACCAGTTGACATGAAGAATCCGGGGTACAAGAGTACGGAGACCGGATAACAAGGAGGTTAGTTTTTTCGGCATTGAGTACGATTCCGTTATCGTGCGACCATCGCACTACGTTGTCGATATCCTCCTGCACGAGACGCGACACCTCGCCCATGTCGCGGCCGGCCCGCAGCGTGCACAGGTCGTCCGCGAACATGTACGCTGAGCAATGGCGGACCACGTTGCACATGCTGTTCACGTGCATCAGGTAACACAGCGGGCCACAGCCGGAGCCCTGCGCCACCCCGCGCCGCGCCGCCCACTGCTGCGGTCCGCTGTGCTCCTCGCCCACTCTCACCCATGTGGCACCCTTCGGGTATGGAACCCTAACTTACACCGCGACTGGTGTTGACTTTAAGCATATCGTAAGAAGGTTATAATTTCTTGTTAGTACACATCATTGTAGTAGGTAGATTGATTCCAGGAAAGATACTTATTGGTCGTAACCATAAATTGTATAGATAGTACAGTTTTATCAATTTTGCTAGCACGAAAAAGACAAGAGAAAAATCATAAAAAAATGAAAAAGTTTGGCCCCCAAGCTAAGTTACACTTGAATACACTTGTCCTGTGGGGACCGTAGAACGATTTCATGCAATAATGACACCTATTCTCGTGTAGCAAATATTAGATGAGCTGCCATAACCTAAAACTTTTCATTGCAAAATAGGCTTTAACGCAGATGGAAAAAAGTTAAATGAGCTTGTATTATTTTAGGTTTTTCAACTCTAAATTTAAGGTTTGCTGCACCAGAACGGGTCACATTGATTCTGTAAAGATGTAAAAAACGAAGCAGATTAAAAAAAATGAATTAAAAATAAGACCAATAAATTATTTTCAGTAATATTTCGACAAGTAAATCAGAATACCACATCCGGTAAACAGTAAAGTGCTGGAATACTCAGACTAATAAGATGTTTTATATTTCCATTCCATCCTCAAAGTGAAGACAGAATTATTCGGTTTTCACGGCTACTGTTTATTTTCGAAACAAATAAAATATACGGAATAAGACTGCCCGCGTCATCGATTCGTTTGGAGGTAGATCGATAAAAATATTTTCGGTTACTGGCACTTCACTACTAGGTTGTATACTTTATTATTTAGTTGCGATAATGCTATTCAGGGCATAAGCAAAAGCGAAAAAAAAAGCTAGACACAGTCTCTAAGAAAAGTTCGTCAGAAAGAGTCCGAACTTGCGACGTGCATAATAGCAAAAATGCTTCAACCAAATTAAGACGTTATGTCGTTAACATAAGATGCAATGTCACCTCATTGAGCGAATTGTGAGTCTAGTTGTTTATGAGAAGTCAATGATTATTATTATTGTTCCACGATTGGATTGGGATTCAAAAGTACTGTTTGCATAATAATACAAATGAATTGACTACTTAGGTACGTAAGCGTAAGCCCATCAAGTAAAATAATAATAAAACTTTTGGGTTATATGTACTTACTGATGTTTAGAAAAGTTTTTATTGATCAAATATTGCTTCTCCAAAATTTCATTTTATTTTTATTTATTTTTCAATCCGATATCATCTATAGAACGTGTTTTCATACTTGAACAACCAAAACCAAGCTCAAGATACAAAGGCTCTTCAAAATCACCTCTATTGCTAGACTGTTAAGAGTTTGATTAAGTGTGTCATATACCTAAGCCAAACCAGTGCTATAGACATACGATACCTATACATTGTTGTTGAGACAATAGGTCCTAGCGACTGGTAATTTTGGGTGAAGTATAAAAACACGTTCTTTAAATATGAAATGATCGCTGATTTACCTGTCTGAACTGTTCTACTGAATTTAATTTCATGTTTTATAAATGAAATCTTCAAATTTTATTTGACAAATCTGTCACTATTTGGCATTGATTATGAATTTGATAAACCCATGAGTGATTGATCATCAAAACAATTGGCGATCTTACATTTTTTTTAAAGAATATAAATTTATTGAAATATTATTTCGGTTAAATGTTACATTTTCTCTACATTATAATTTCGCAGTAGTGAAAAAGATTTTACGTATTTTTGCACATCCTACCCTTGATAACTGTAATTTCATACATTCGCGTAAAGTTGACGTTAGCACCTCATCCCCAATCCAATCGTGGAACAATAATACATAATATTAGTCAACGAAACACGAAAACTAACTTTTGCTATGGCGGCAGCCCTGATATTGCGAAAAGCGGCCGTTAAATAAAAAATTACCTACTCGGCCAAAATTTATAAAACAGTTGGCTTTTTCAGGGTTCCGTACCCGAAGGGTTACATACGGGACCGGATTACTAAGCCTCCACTGTCTGTCTGTCCGTCCGTCTGTCACAGAGATCTACAGCTTCAGCCGTAATGGGTATAAAGTTGAAATTTCCACAGAATACTTGTTACTATGGCCTCTGCCACGGCAAATAATAAAAGCTTAAAAACATTGAAACCGAAGGGGGGCATTTTTTTACGTTATTAGTTCCGGCTATATCTTTAAGACGGTATTACACACAAGATTTAAATTTGCACACATTATTGTACATACCCTAAAGTAAAACAACAAATAATAAAATACGGTTCCGTACCCAGGGGTGCTGAATTGTTTGTCAGGTGGTACCATTTTATCGCCTTGTTTTTGTTGCTATAGCATCTCTATTGTTGATATGTATATTCTTAGGGTCCCGTGCCCGTACTGTGTGGTAGTACGGAACCCTTTGTGCGCGAGTCTGACTCATACTGCGCCCAATTATTTTTCGAGGTTTCAGTGTTGGCTCCTTAGTAAATTATTATACGAACGAGTTATTTGTATTTTCATAGTTTTTGACTTTTCTAAAAATCCATCCAGTATACTCACTCGTATTAGCTAAATTTCCTAACTTATTAATGTTATTTTGCTTTCTGTAAACAGCAATTACAATACTAGTTAAATAAAAAAAGGGTTCCGTAATTCGACTGTTTTGGGAACAGTCAGGAAGAAGGTATTTAAAATCTTGCCTGTATCTGTTTATGATAACTAAAAATAGAATTGATTGTACCACAAAAGAGAGACTCGAATATTTTTATACCGCACTCGAAATAAAACTCGTAGCTGAAAAGTTTAATTTTGTCATTTTGCTAGCGTGAATTTCTCACCCGCTATATTTTTCTGTAATCTTTACGTAATCCTATATTACCATGATTTTTAAAATATTTTTCGTTTCATTAGTTTCGTAAATAAGGGGGGCGGGGGCGACATGCATTTTTTTGTGGTTTTTCAAAGATTTCTCGAAATCGGTGCCAGTAAATTTAGTAAAAGTATATATTTTTGTAATCAGCTCTTTAATTTCTACAGTTTGTTACCTATATTGTATTTTGATAAAACATTTTTTTTTATTTTACGTTTTTTCATTTATCAACTTTTTATTAATTGCTAATTTTATATTTTTTTCTGTAATTGGCCAGTTATGACCTATAATCGTCTTTTTTTTTATATTTTTCGGTTTACCAGATTCGGAAAAAAGGGGGGCGGGACATTCTGTGGTTTTTCAAAGATTTCTCGAAATCGGTGCCAGTAAATATAACAAAAGTATATATTTTTACAATTAGCTTTTTAATATCTAGTTTCATACCCATGTTGTATTTTTCAGAATTATTTTTTTATTTTTCTCACTTTTGTATTGGAAATATTTTGAACAATTTCACGGTAATGTGATCAATGACACGGAAGAGTCATTGATCACTATCACCGATTCTCCAGTATTAATTTGGCTACATAAACGAAAACCACCTAATATATATATTTTTTTTTATCAAAAAAAATATTGTAGGGCAATATTCCAAGTATAAATTATTTATGTATTGATTCTCTCGATGACAGTCTATCAAGAAGTGACAGTATAATATCTTCCGAACATTTAATTCCAACCATAATAGTTAGCATTAAACTCGTGAAGGGTGTAAAAACGTCACATATTTAACTCGTTCTTGTACTTTATGCATCATACTGTCTACATACCAATAGGAATCGTCTAGCTGTACGAATAACGACTTTGAATTCGATTTATTGCATCTGAAGAATCGAAACCGATCGGCGGCGTATCGAATAATAAACATTCGGCTTACTGTCCTAGTAGAGAGAAAGCATACCTATATATTTAAATTCACCTGCTATGTAAATTCACCTTATTAAAACTTTAATAAAAACAACCCCAATATTTGTACATTACGATACGTGTGACCTAAGTTGCCTATTATTGCACGGCGTGTTAGCGCCCGAGCGCAGCGAGGTTGCTAAGCGCCGTGCAATAATAGGCAACTTAGAACAAGTATCGTATACTATTTTATAGCACATGTGACATAAACCCGCACTTTACGCACGCTTTGCCGTGACCTAAGTGACTATTATTGCACGGCGTGTTAGTGCCCGAGCGTAGCGATGGTGCAAAACGCCGTGCAATAATAGGCAACTTAGGTCACGGAAAAGCGTGCGTAAAGTGCGGGTTTAGGTCACAGTGTGCTATAAAATATCTTATATCTTCCCTATATCATGATCTCCAGATTCAAATTTATTATCTCATGGCTCAAAATGGTGGAAGTATTCCTGCCCCTAGATCGGTGCTTTTTCAAAGATTCCACGAACCCCTGTCGGAAGAAAATTTTAGGAAAAGAAAATAAGCATAACATTAAAAATCACTTTTATCGGTTAGTTTACATTAATACTTCATTAAACTGTATCAAAACTAGGTTAATGAAAAGGATGCTGTTGTTTGGGTTCAGTATAATAAATATGTTAAGAGTGAACTGAGTGGCTGTGGACCCCTGGCACTCCTGCAACGGACCCCTAAGTGGTCCATGGACTCCAGTTTAAGAAACCCTGCTCTAGATTATGTACCGTTGAGTCAGTTGTCAAACGTCAAAAACATAGTTAAACTATCGAATTCCGATTATCTAAGGATACGTTCGTGCTTAAAGTGACGTCATAGATCGTGAATAGTACAATACACAGTGAAGGCAATTTTGAAAGTTCAGTTTTTATCTGTGTTTTCAGTGCTTAGCAACTAGATGGCAACCGGTACAAAGTAGACTCTGTGAAAAAAGACATTACTTAGAAAGATTCGTGAAATGTTTCAAAAGATACAATTGTTCCTGATGAGCAATATTACACTTAAAATATCCCTGACAGCTCCCATAATTATAATGATATAGTATTTTAGAATGTTATCACTATCAGCCAACTTTGGAGCTTTACATTCAATTCGGCTGAAAACTTTTTCGAGAAATGTACCGTTAAGGCGACTCTATTCGCCTTAACTCCTGTACTAGCGCTGTTCGCTGATAATATCCTTATTGATAGGTACTTGCTTATTATTTTTTTCTTTTTCAACATATCCCATACAATTTCCATGACTTGAACCTAAAACATATATCAAAATTAAGTACATACAAAAGTTACAAGCGTATTCTACACATATTTTCATGAATGTTTATGTATGTACCGTAATGTCCTAGAAGCGATATAATAAATCAAATAACTTTAGGTTCACAGCATAGTATATTTTATACCATTCAAAAATATTTTTGTTTTATTTCAATTTCTGGGATATTTCTCCTGAAATCATAGGAAGACCAAAAACCATTCTCGAGTTTTTTCAAGACATGAATTTTCCTCGCGTTAGCTTGGTGTTCGGTTAGTTCCGTACGAGCTCGGGAAGTGTACGTTCGGGCCAACCAATAACAGTCAGTCAGTGCTCTATAATCCGAAGTAGAATGAAATAGCAAGCATAGGGACCCAGTGCGCGACTGACTTCAAGCCGCCGGCTCACGTGAGAAAAATAGTAAGGGATCAACAACGACAAACTTCCCGACAGCAGAAACGGAACCCTTTATAGTTAGTTCGCTTGACAGACTTTTATAGTCCACCATTCATGCCTGCTTAACATTTCGGTCATAGAAACTTTGGACGTGTTGAGCGGAATATCTTACCTTTGTCAGGAAAATTTTAAAACAAAAGCATTAGTTCCGGTAAGCACAGTAGCTGGTTAACTAATTTGTGAGTTATTTGAACCCGCTTGTAAGTTGAACATATTTGTTGTACTGTTTTGTAAAGTTTTGTCAAAAGGAAAAACTCTTAGACGAGCTTTTAAGTGCCCTTGTTGGTAACTTTTGTAATAAATATTTCTTTTGTTCCTTCCTCTATGCGTCCGCCTCGTCTGTAGGTCTGTTTGTATATTTGATTATGTTGCAATTAGTAGACATAGAGCGGAGAAACTAGCGGAGCGAAGACGAGCGGAGTAAAGCGACCCCTGCATACATAAGACATAGTAAAAACAGAATAGTAGAACAACTCGCGGGCCGTGCGAGGCATAAATGCCTACGTTTGCAGGGTTATCGATTTATATCGAAAACGGCGCGCGGCATACTGCGGAGCGCTGCTGACCCTAGACACACCGCCAGAAACCGCCTGAGATATTGTCGTTGTGTGCGTCTGTGATTCGTGCGTGCAGGCTCGCAGTGGCTCGCACACATATAAGCCGCGCGGGCAACATCTCTGTGAAGATAGCTTACTATTCTGTTTTTACTATGCCTAAGATAACCCAACCAGCGTTGGGTAGACCAAGGCTTATACGGGTAAACTCCAAATCCGTACCTATATCTAAACTGATAACATTATATGACCACAAGTATCCGATGCAACCATGCGGTTCGCCCGTTCATGCTTGTTTTACTATAAAATAGAAAAAATATACTATACTAACATTGTGTAACAGCCGTAACCGCAAAGCGACGCGTGCGCAGCCAAACTGTAAATTGTATGCGGTTTTATGGTATCGAATCAAGTCTTATTTGATTTTACCACTAGAGTAAGCAGTCGTCGATTTTAGAATTTATCTAATTTTTTGTATATAAGGTGACTTTTATTTATAAAGCCAAACTTATACTGGAGGCTTGGTAAGTGAACAACACGGATCGAAAAAACTTTTTGCTAATATCGCAAAACATAAATGTTGACGTCTCATAGTAACTGACTCGGGACTGGGCTTGCATTTGTAAGAAACACGAAAAGGATAATTTACGAATTTCACAAAAAGGGTCATCGCACCTTGTTACGGAGCACTTATCGAGTCTTCAGTAAGAATTTGGCTGCATAAATTAAAGTCACCTTTTATAATTCAACAGGTATCTTTCAATAAAATACATACTCATACTGATCACACTGTTTCCAAAGGAAGCGAAGTATCAATTAGTTAATGGCCAAGCCGAACGAATTGTGAGTAAAAAAACTTTTTTTGATGAAAAGCGACGCCTGTGACAGACGGACAGACAGACAGCGGAGGCTTAGCAATAGGGTTTGGCACCCTTCGGGTACGGAACTCAAAAAAGGTACGTCTTAGCGGGTAGCCGTGTGTACTCTCACGGAGAATCACGGTGATTCACTTTTGAACTACGTGGTAACATGGGCGCATAGTTGACAAGTGGAACTTTCCCCGATGATACCCAGTTCTATCAAATAGTTTTCACAGCAGAAAGTCCTCAGTTTACTGCAAAACGGTAAGGAAATAATATTGTGTGCAGTGAAGCAAAATGAAGTTCTTTCGCAGAAAAGGAATCGTGGAAAAGCTTGGTGCCTTTATAGACAGATCTCGATTTAAATAGGATTCTATAAACATACATACATACATACAAATACTCAAGCCAGTCTCCCGGAGGTAGGAAGAGACTACAGATTTCCATCTGGTGCGATCCTGACATACCTCTTTTGCTTCTTCTACATCCATCAATCTAGTCATACAAGCTCTTCTATTCCGGGTACTTTTTACTTTGCCGTTCTTCAGTATGTCGCCTATTTGGTCGGCATACGTCCTTCTAGGGCGGCCCGGTCGAGCTTTACCTTCCACTTGCGCAGCATAAAGTTCTTTCGTTACTCTATTTTCGTTCATTCTCTCTATATCCCCAAACCACCGAAGCATTCCTCTTTCTATTCTAGTCACTACATCTTCTTTCAGGCCGCAAAGATCCCTTATATCGATATTTTTCACTTTATCATTTAATGTCAAACCACACATACCCCGTCAGGAACGCATTAACACGTATTTTCTGAAAATTTCAACTGACCACCTACATATAAGTGGCCACGTATATATTAGACCCCTGTGGCATACGTACGGACAGACAGAAAGACAGACAGACAGTGACACTCTTCGGGCACGGAACCCCAAAAAGTAAGTATCCATTTTAAGAGCATGGGTGACCCAAGATGGAGCAACTTTTGCATCAATTAGAAATAAACTCTACGTTGTTTTATTACTTTTATTGTCCAAAACTTAACATAGCTCAAATTTAGATCATAGTTTAAATGGATCGAGGAAAATGTAATCACGTATCAAACAGCCGAAATATCAAGATCAAATAGTGAAATATAACATATATTTTTTACATAATTTTATCATCGCTATTTATTGGTTTAAAATTAATTTGAGAAGAGACAAAATCGGGATAGCCCCCCTTAAAAATGTGTAAAGGCTTGCCATTTAATGTTTTCCTTAATTCGACGTTCCAGACTTAAGGCTTCAAAAAACACCAATAACTGTCATCGATTACCTAAACAGATCTCTTGTTTGTTATTTACTTTTTACAATAAGCATACCTGAGCCCTTAAGAGCCCGATGCAATACAAATAAGCTATTGCTACACTATCAATGTCAGTAGCAAAAACATACTTTCTCAGACGTCACAGAGCTATCATCCATCAAACAGAACCCTCCTAACACTCTAAACTCTAACTACGTTTGGTTGAAATTGCAATGACGAGGTGTCGTGTTATCATAGTTATCGCCACGTGACAACTCCGACATTGTAATCCAATAACAAATGATTCACACTAAGATCATGTTAAATGCAATACGTGTGCTTCGGTTAAGGGGAAGCGTCTTGAATCGCAAATCTTTAGGGATCCTAGCCTTATATGAAGCCCTAGCCATATACAAGTTGAAATTCAATCAACCGACCAAATTTATACTGGAGACGCTGTTAGTGATCAAGAACAAGGTTCAATGACACTTCAGATGAAATTCGAAAAAAAAAATTTTGCCCCATTTTGCACTAGGAATTGTACTTGAACTAGTCCAACTAGTACGGAAGTAAAAAATTTTTTTTTTCGAGTTTGTTCAATTGGGTTAGTGAGCCTTGTTCCTGATCACTAAACGAGTCTCCAGTATTCATTTGGTCAGTTGATTGAATTTCACTCTATATTGGCCCTCGTAAGTGTTGGTTGAATTTTAATAATTTAATTAAGGATTTAAAAGTAATTAACAGTCAGTAGGCATTTTTAGTTCAGTGATCAACAATAAAATGCAACAAACAAATTAGAAAAAAAAATTTACTCAAAACTAATTTCATACAAATAAGATCTTTTTTATATATCATATTCATCCTCACAAAACCGATCGTGCCATCGTCTGTTGCTTAACTATTGTTCTTTTTGCAGGAACATTTTTTTTTCCTTTTTCGTATATTTAACATTTTTTTGGGGTTCCGCACCTCAAGAGGAAAAAACGGGCATCACTTTGTTGTCCGTCTGTCTGTTCGTCCGTCCGTCTGTCTGTCAAGACCTTTTATCTCGGGAACGCATGTATAGGTATCGAGTTGTAATTAAAACCATATACTCAGGTCTACAGTCTCTTGATGCCTTGAAGCTATGAAAAAATCGAACTTCTAAGTTAACGCAAAAAAAGATACGGCCGTTTATGCCGCAAAAAACGTATATTTCGACACATTCAAGGGAATCAAAATTTATTGTGTATTTTCCGTTGACCTAGAACTATGAAATTTGGCAAGTAATACCGTCTTAAACTACAAGTATAGGGAAAAATCTGAAACTTGTACATTTGTTATGAAATCATAATATAGTCTTAACGGAACCCTCGGTGGGCGAGTCTGACTCGCACTTGTCCGGTCTTTTTATTGAGTACATAATATCCTACACTCAAGTCGAACAACTGAGATAATAAATTAATAACACTTTGTTGTTGTCAACTTGTCTATATCAGAAAGAAAGAAAGAAAGAAAAAATGTTTATTTGGTACCAGAAATTACTCAAGACTTTTACCTAGTTGTATTAACAAAACATCTTATAAAATATTCTAACTACTTAAAAACTAAATGATACCAAAAAGGTCTCCGCTCAGCATAATATCGCAGCTACGGCCACGACGCTGATTTTCAGCGGATGCCCATGTTTTAAAGTTGGGTTAGCAGTTCCAGTTATACCATTCATAACATAACAAATAACACACAAAAAACAGAACAACTTTTGTAAAACAAAAATGAATAAATAACTAAATATATATATATTATATTTATCTATAAAAATACAATAAAAATAAATATAAATGAAAACATATAATATACTTTATTTTATACAATATGTAACGAAAAAATATCAATTAAATTGCTGCTTCTCTTTATGGCCATTGATTAAAAATCTTTTATACCTACATCTGAAACTATTTACTGATGAAGAGAGCTTGAGAGGGGGAGGGATATTATTCCAACATTTTGTGGCGCAGTAACGAAAACTTCCTCGAAATAAAGATGTTCTATGGGATGGACAAAGTAACAATTGGGGAATACGTAACTGATGTTGAGAGAATTTAAGTTTATTGTACAAATAAAGCGGACTTTTTGTTTTAATTACGCCAAAAAGTAACGTTGCGAAGTGTAGTGCGCGTCGTGATTCCATGTTTAATAAATTACTTCTATTTAGGTAAGGTGTAATATGTGCTCGGCGGGGAACCGGAAAACAGAACCTTGCGCAGGAGTTTTGCACTCTTTGAATTAATTTCCGAGTTCTAGCTAATAAGCACCCGCCAATAACTGTATCAGCGTAGTTAAGCTTTGATAAAATCAGCGATTCACAAAGGTGAATTCTCGTATCCACGCTAAGATGTTCACGTACTTTGTATAGTACTTTCAACCTATAATAACAATTTTTCACTGTCTCTAAGACATGCTTCTCAAACCTTAATCTCTCATCGAATATAACTCCTAAATTTCGCACTTCAGGAACTTGTTCTATCTGGATGTTTCTAATTTTAATATCAATAATATGACTTTTAATTAGTTTAATTTGATTTTTTGTCCCCAAAACTAGAAACTTTGTTTTAGCTGGATTTAAAACCAATCCATTTTTATCTGACCAATCAGATATTTGTCTTAGATCTTCGTTGAGTTTAGTTACTTCCGTTGTGGTGTCTTTGGGCTTAAACGATTTATAGACTTGGAGGTCGTCGGCGTACAGATGGTACCTACTGTTATTTATAATTTTTGGTAAGTCAGCAGAATATAGTATGAACAGAATCGGACCCAAAATTGAACCTTGCGGAACTCCTTTATTCACGGTTGTAGGTTTCGAATAATTCTTAGAACCATTATCTCCAGATATTTCAACACTTTGGGAACGACCAGTCAAGTAGCTAGTAAACCATTTAATTGTGGCATCATCAAAACCGTAGTATGAGAGTTTGGAAAGAAGCAATGTTGTATTGATGGTGTCAAAGGCGCGAGAAAAGTCAAGCAATATTAGAATTGCTCCCTCGCCTACATCCTGTCCGGTTAAAATATCATCAACAACATCTAAGAGAGCAGTCGCCGTGCTTCTACCCTTCCTAAAACCTGATTGTTTTTGTGGAAGTATATCGTTAACATATAAGTATTCGGTTAATTGCATACAAACTACCTTTTCAAGAATTTTTGACATAAACGGCAGAATACTTATTGGCCGTAAATCTTTTAAGTCTTTTGGATTGTTTATTTTAGGAAGTGGTATAACTTTTGCTTCTTTCCATACATCGGGAAATGTGCCTGTTTGGATAGATCTATTGACAAGTCGGGTAATAACACTTAGTGTTCGCGGCAACGTTAAAATAATCATATCTAGCGTGATTTCATCAAAACCTTGCGAATTTGTTTTGAAGTTATTTATAATTTTTAGTACTGTTTCTTCTTCTACTGTTTTGAGACTGAATACAGAAGAACCGTGTCTATGTAACCAGTAGTATGTAAGTTGGGAAAGGTTAATTTCATTGTTACCAGGAATATCTAAAAAATGGGCATTAATATGATCAGGGTCAATAAGGTTTTTGGGAAGTTCGGTTTGATTTTTCCTGAAGTCGACCACGTTACGTTTTATATTTTTCCAGAGTTTACGTGGATCCTTTAAATTATTGTTGACGCAGTGCTGGAAGTAAGCGGTTTTTTCGTTAAACACGTCATCACAGTCACGGGTAATGCTAGAAGAGTGGATAAAGCTAGGTTTATCCGGGTGAACTTAGAATTATCCAAACTCTTTGCGTAAAGTCCGAAAAATCTGAGTTTAGCTAGGTTTTACCAATGCTTGTTGGATTCATATGGAAATAAAAAAAGTTGCCGCTGCAACTCGGCTCCCGTACTTATTTATAAGCAACCATTCATGATCCCTTCTCCTCGCTTCGCTTTGCTTCGATCGTAACAGCCGAGCGCAGCTGAGCGGAGCGAGACGACCTTTACCTAATATAACCAAATACGGGGAAACGCCGAATTTTCGGACTTACTTCGTAGCTGCGGTTTATTTTAAATTTAATTTTGCCCAGTTAAATATTATTTTATTAATTTTTCTGGCATTGCCCGTAACATGTATGTATACGTCAAAAATAATAAAACAAAAGCTTCAGTGGTTTTACTACTTAATTAAACAAAAAATCTCATAATATAAGTGTAAATAATTTGCAATAAATGATTATTCCTTCCCTCAGTGTTATCCCTGTTAGCAATTTGTTAAGCTACATTTATGGATTTAAACTGGAAAGTTCGGTTGGCACAACTACATCCATTGTGGAGAAAACTAAACGTTCCCCTTAAGGCGAGGTTATCCAGAGAAATATATCCTGTTCCAACGCTTTCATTTTACACATGTTTATCCTGCTCAGCAGAAGCGGACCGCTCAGAAAACTCACGGTTTTGAGGTGTTTTTATTTATTATTTTGTAATTAGAGGGATGGGTTTTTAATGACGGCCGTTTTGTATCACATTTTTACGACGTTAATTTTACTGTAACTATTATTGTCCAAAACTTAATACAGCTCAAATGAAATGATACTTTGATCATAGTTTAGACCTATCTTTGCGATTTAATTGGATCGAGCAAAATGTAAGTAATCATGTATCGAACGGCCGAAATTTTAAGATTAAAGAGTGAAATATGACATATATTTCTTACAAAATTTAATCGTCGCTATTTATTGGTTTAAAATTCATTTGAAAAGAGACAAAATGGGATAACCCCCCCTTAATCAGGTAGTGGTAGATCGGTATGCGCGCGCGCAGCAGCGTGTTCTCGGAAGCCGAGAGATCAAACCGACGCGACACCGACTTATAACGTTTTTTTTTGTATCCCTGCATTTTAGGGGTCTTTCGTGGCCTTAGGACGATAGCCTTGGTTATTATTCGTTTAGTTATTACCAGTGTTGCCATGTGATAGTGTGCTACGGCGTAGGCAATTTTACCTTGCTACGTACGTAGCAAATTGTGTTAAAAGCTCGGGTCCCCAGCTATCGTTATTTACTCTTATTATTATAAGTAAATATGAAAATATGCAACTATTATTATACTGATGACTCGGTAATTGCTCAGTATGAAGGTTCGATGAACATTTTTGTGAATTTCGTAATTTTTTTTTCATGTTTAATTTCGTTTTTTTTTTTTTCATGTTTACTACAAACGCAAGCTTTGCCCGAGTCAGTTACTGGAGTTGATGCTCGTGATTGTTGGCACTTAGTGGAACTTTTGAAACATAAGTGGACAAGTACAAGTGTTTATCAAACAAAAAACGAGTCAGTTACTATTACTATGGTGGAAGGTCAACATTATTTATTTTTTGTTGAAAAACACTTGTACTTGTCCACTTATTTATATTATTTCCCTTACCGGTTTCGCTGTTAGAGCATTATCAAAGGTTTTTTTGGTTGTTTACGTACAATACATAAGTCAATAAGTGGACAAGTACAAGTGTTTTTCAATCAAAAATGTATCAAAAGTTCCACCAAGTGCCAACAATCACGAGCATCAACTCAACATTATATTTTGGGAAATTAATAATTTTGCAAAAAGTGTCATCTATTACTTAATAATTCACTTATCCAGCTTGTAGTATGATTTTGGCTGCATAAATTAATGTCACCTTATACAGTGTGTCCCTTGTAAGAGTGCACATACGAAAAGGGGTGAAACTAGACCTTATATTATCGACAAAACTAAGAAAAAAAAAAATTGCCAACTTTTTTTTTAGACCACATTATTTTTTGATCTCCATGACCCTGTTTGAAAAAATAATCGTATGTTTTGAAATACGGAGTGAATCTTGTTGAAACAAAAACAATGATGATAAAAATAATTGACACACAGTACCAAATGATTACAAAAGCCATAAATTTACACAAGTTAATAACAAAACAGGATTTTATAAGAAAAATGGTTGTCGTTGCGCTCGGAACGACTTGTTTTGTTCACTCAAGAGTTATTTTGAAGTTAGAATATTCACTAGTTTTTAATTTTACAGACAAAATATAGCTTCAAAATAAGCAATAATAATTTAATAAAATAACTTAGACTACAGACCCCTTTAGTCTGCAAGTTATGTCTATCTTAACTTTTTTATTTTCTTCAGTCAGTAATATAATCCGTAGACGCTAGGCAATTTGTATGGTGGACATATTTCAAAGGATTATCACTTGAAATTGACAATTCATATCTGTTTGAATAACAGAATTGTTAATATTTTGTATAAATTTTACATAAAAATGAGTCTGTTTACTTTAGAAATGTTAAAGAATAGACGAAAAGTGAGTATAAGAAAAATATTGTGACGTTAATTATAATGGATTGAGATAAATACGGTATTCCTAAGTTATTTGTCATGATAATAAAAAAAATACAGTAATTTATATAGGTGTGTTAAGTGCACGTCGTATAATAAATATAAAGGTTCCGTCAAAGGCGTTGTTTTCCTTCAATTTAATTGAAACCGCATGCGAAGTTTATTCAAAAATCTGACGTCATCAAAGATTTTTTCTATTTTGCCGGGGTCCTGATCTACGTACCGGGTGTAAATAAATGGTTTGCTCTCTTTGAATGAAATAACACACTACATTATTCACATTGAATAACTTTTCCAAAGAAAAATACCGCACAAATGAAAATAAAACCTTATTTGCCTATACAAAATTTACGATAGGTTCTTAAAGTAAAGTTCTATTTCGGTAAATTCGGCACTTTTTGAAGTTGTTTACCTGCTTTTCATAAGAAACCACTAATTTGATAAAATTTGATAAATTATTATATAAATATTGCTATTTTTTCCAGTTTTCTGTAGTACAGAAAAGCAATTGCAGAACTTTCGCTGAATAGAAATAATTATTGAAATGAGGTCTCCTTCGACAATTTTTCATAGTTTGTCAAATAGGAGTGACAAACGGACCTCAACGATATTTTATTAGATAGATTTTAACAATATCTAAGTTTTGCTAGTTTGAAATTTTGATTGCTATTTTAGTTCATTTTATATTTTGCTATTTTTTTCAGAATCCGTCCCTCTCGCTCTGCGGGGCGTTCCCCATGGAGTAACAGTGACTTTCGCAAGCGTAACATATTCTTTTCAAATAAGTTATTCAGTATGATCAGTAGAGTATGTGTTTTCGTTTGTGACAGAACCTTTATCCGTACCAGAGAGATCGATCTGCATGATAAACGTGACATTCGTTTATAACTGTTAAATTCATACTGGAAACGTATTTAGGCCTCAAAAACATGACCCTACTAATGGAACTACTTTTTGCAAAATTCACAAGATTGATGTCACCCCGTACAGAACAACTTCAGGTTGGACTAAGAGTTTTGTTTTTATTTGAATAAAGCTCAGGATGTTATATAGTTAATATAATATTGATGATGGGGTTAGAAACAATTTCCTAAAATCTATATTATCACAACCAGCCTCCAGTATGAATTAGGATGTACAAATCAATGTAAATCGAAAGTCTTGCAACTTAAAGTCGAAAATATCTGCGCCGACGAGCGGAGCGAAGAGGTGCGTGTTAGATTTATGTAAATAAGCAAAGTGGAGCGGAGCGAGGCGTCCCCTGAAGTTTTAAAAGAATTATGATATACCTTGTCAGATTATGATATACCCAATTTTACGATGTACCGGTGACCTATATGTGGCCAATTATGAAACAAAGGTTTCCCTTATACAATCTAATATATTACAAGTTATGAAAGGAAACTTATAGGAAACTATAAGGAAACTTGATCTCTTGTTGAGCTTGAACCAAAAATAACCCGTTCCAAAGTTCCATCGATTAAAGTATGTTGATAAACTTAACTTTCTCTCATTTAATAAACAAAACAATAATAAAACTCATTGTTCGTGACTTATTTCGACTTAAAATGTTGCAGTACAATACACAAACTAATAATAACTCGATATGTCTGGAAGCGAAGCAGAAATCCACGCGAGTTACATTGTTGCAGCGAATTGTAAGTAAACACTTTTACTTAACAATGACTAATAAAAATGGCTTGGTTTGCATATACTGAAGTATTTTAGTTTTTAAGGACTTTCTCAAGTGGTTAATATTCCCAAATGGGTGTCAACGATACCCTGCTTTGCCAAACCGTCATTAATATACTTATAAGGAAAAGAATATACTTACCTACTTACTTTATTTCAAAAAAATATTCACTGCCAAGATTCATTCTATAGCAGGTAGGTACAGCCCCTAGATTATGGTATCTTCGTGTCGGTTGACAACTGGTTGCCAAACATCGAAAACATATAGCTATACCATCTAATTCCGATTATCTAAGGATACGTTCGTGCTTAAAGTGACGTTACGGTACGTGAACAGTTTAGGCACTAAATACACTGAAGGCAATTTTTAAACGTCAGTTTTTATCTATGGTTTTAGTGTTTGGCAACCAGTTGCCAACCGATACAACGTTACATAATAGGCCCGCTAGTTAATTGGCCATTGCATAAAAACACAATGTATCTCACAAGTAAAACATATTACCTTAGATTATTTAGAGCGATTGCTAAGTCAACCTTTTATTTAAAATATAAAAGATGTTTAATATTGATATGGTCACTATAAGATGTTGTTAGGTTAGCTAATTATATAATAACTTAAGACAGAAGATCCCTTAAGTAGGGACTGAATAAATTAACCCACTTGGATTTACATGGATCTCACAGCTTTTTACGGTAGAAGAACCAAGTTGCGAGACTTGGTTTTTTTATAAGTTTTGTTTTTGATGGCATCTCATTTCTTTTTGGAGATAATCCTACTTTTTGTCCTTTCTGGTACCTTCTACTTACAACTGAGAAAGGGGATTACAAAGTAATTTATGCAGTTGGTGTATCTAGAGCACTGTACCGAAATTGCAATATATTTTAGTTTTTCCATGATTTATACACTAAACACTTATTGTATTCCAAATTTGAAGCTTCTATGTATGCTAGAAGTGCCTTAGAAATCTGATGATCGCTCTGTCAGTCAGTCAGTAAGTGAGTGAGTGACAAAATTGAGAAACTTTGACTAGGTATAATTTTTAAGCAACTGGTTCAAATGGAATGAAATTTGAAATATACCGTTTTTATACAATGCCTGCTTGGTTACTGTAAATTCAGACTTCTAGTTTTATCCACAACGAAGTTATAGGGGATCGAAAATGGCCTGAACTGTTTCGAGAAAAGGATGGTACGGCCGTGCCGCTTTATAGCTCGACTTGGCGGAGGCACTGCCGTGCCCCCAGATAAACTGAACAAGGAGCTTGAAAACCCCGGATTTTTAAGCAATAAGTCTGGACATATATTTTTGGGTATATAATTTGTATGATTAAGTGGATAAGAAACACATATGTATACGCCTCCGAGAGAGGATCTTCGAAAAATCGTTTTATCAATACGGGCGGCCTTTTTAAGCTTTGAAAGTAATCTTTTATTGGATTCAGTAGTCACTCAACAGCTGGAAACAGGCTTAGCCAACGCCTCTATGATAGCTGTTTGTATTCGACAATATCAGCTGAGGTAAGAGATTCTGTAGGGATAGTGCAAGTGGAAAAAAAATGGATTATAGACTCGGCATCCAGTGGCATCGAATCGCATCCATAGTGCATGCTGTGGTTTGAAACCCAGGCAGTATGCAAACCCCGCCCGGACGCTCCCTGGACGCCCTCCAAACTAGGACCAATCCGGGGAAAACCGTCCTGATACCAACAGCTGCAACAATGAACAGCTGATTTTTCGCGATTTCAGAGTTAGTCCAGAGTTCGAATAGATAAATACCAAGTCTAGATTTCGGTTTTTTTGCGAATAAAATACTTACCGGTGAATTAAAACTCGACATATATGGTGCAGTAAACCTTTAAATAAGTTACCCTACACAAACCCAAATTAAAGATATAAAATGATGGTGTCTGGAAGCATTTTGCAAAAACACCATTTCAGTTTATGTGAGGTAATCGACATAACCAACGTAATGAAGTGAGGATAGTCATTCCTGACGTTTTACACAGATAAAGTGTAGCTTGGCAAAAAATATATTTGGAAAGAAGAAGGTTTGGAAAAATTGAGCATTACAGACACATTTCTACACGCGGATGATTCCGCGTGCAAAAGTTAGTCAAGCAATAAACCAAATGAAACTTTAGAAAAACAAATCAGTTAAGGGAGTGTGGAAAAAATTTAAATGTGTTTAGAATACGTAAATTCCTGAATTTTCTCTAAAATGTATACTGTCTCAAGTTAACCTATTTAACCACAACATTGCGTAAGTACCAAATTAATAAAACTCAATTTTAAATGGAGCAATTCAAACTGAAAACGTTTTATAAAAAACCTATTAACTGGTCAACAAGTTTTCTGCACAGAAACGATATTTTGAAATTCTTGCAGAAAACTGTGTGCTGAATCCAAATCTGAACTCAGATTTTTTCTATCAGGTCTCAGTTTTGTGAAATCAACTTCAAGTATTGAAATTTACCGTTTCTTTAATGCTTCTGAACATTTTTTTTACTTATTACAAATGTATTTTATATATTTATTTTTCATAATTACAAGTCCTTAATCAATACTTATTAAGGTGAAAATAACATAATTCGCGATTGAACCTTATTTTTCAAAATAAATAATATTTTGTGAGAGCTTGTTCGGTCCATACATTTCATACCAAGTTTTTACTATGAAAGATTGGGTGTGATTGTTTTGAGACATTTAATCGAAAACTAGGCTTCGTTACGTGAATCTTTTTATCATATTATTAAAAAGAACCACTAAGAAGAAGTATTATTGAAAGTTAAAGCCGAAAAACTAATTGTGCTAAGCGTAAAGCCCCACCAGAAGTAGTAAAAACACGCGATTTTTCAAAATTTAGTCTGTCTTAGACAAATATTACGACGTGATAGAGAAAATCTGAGTTTATATTCGGATTCAGCATACAAATTTCTATAATAATTTCAATAAATCGTTTCTGTTGCAGAAAATTTCTACAATTTTGTTGACCAGTGTAATGCGGTACAAAAACCACATTTTTTATCACTTAAATTACAAATAATGTAAAGACATCCATCGCAGAATGCCCTTTTTATCTCACAACATAAATAACTCTATATCGTTACGCTGCATCGAAACTGATCTGAGCAGGTGTATCGTACTAGTTTAGTGATAAAGAATATAATTGCAGGGCGTACTGAAGACTAATTAGGGTTATAAAATTGCTGACTGCCGACAAAGGACTGCTTTTGAGCTTAAGTAGTAAAAATGTTTAAAAATAAGTGGCATTTAACTTGTTAAGTGTAGCTACTGTGCTATGAGCCATGCGCACGCGCATGACGTCGATGTGACGTGTTTTGGGGGTACGGTTTCTGGTGATGCGTTTTTGACAAAAGTGAATCTCTTGTTCCTAGGGCAGCCAATATGTCGGTATAATTTGAGGGTAGTCATTTTCCTTTTCATCGCAGTTAGGCAGGTTTGTTAATATGTCAAAAACTGTGATGGACATCTCAAAGTGGTAGCTTGTTTATATGAACTAGTTATTTATTTGTTTCAGAAACTTCTCGTTTCAATCAAATGAAAACCCTTCATGAGCTGATTGTAAAAATATAGATGCGACATGATAAAATTTCAGTTACTTGTTTTCGCAAAAATATAAACATTTTTGAAACACACCAAGTTTGGACTCGTCTAGGTCGGAAACGGCTGAAGGATTTTTTGTTAAATAGACGTCAAACTACTCGTTATATCTCAAGTTTAAGTTATAAAATAAATAAAAATAAAATATAATGTTAATATTTTTAGAATTCCTTTCATGACTTTATAGTAGAGGACCACACTGTAATCTGTATACACGCTTACCAAACAGTGTTTTCATTCACCGTTCAGGGGGTCTAGCATGCAACGTCGATACAGTGTCTTTCCAGAGACACTTGCTCTCCCGCACATGGACAAACGCGGTATGCGTGAGAGTGCAAGCAGGATATATAGACGCTGCATCTCTGGCACGTGCTAGCTACAAAGTAAGTGGTAAGTATAGTTTTTCCGAAAAACTCATCAGTGCATTCTGACCAGGGAGGATTCGAACTGGGGTCTCAAGATTAAGAATCCAGTGTCCTACCTACCTTTTTTAATACCTTTTACAAATTACTTCGTAACTAAGTAACCGTAACGGGTAAATTATAATTATAATTAAAATATTCACGGGCAGGTGTCGCCAACCTTCAATTATGAAATTAGTTCAGATTGATCCTCAAGATAGCCCCCATTAGGGCTCCTGTTTTAACGATGCAATTAAAATACTGCAGTTAGATTGCTTTACTCAGTTTCATTTACTTATTTACATAATGTATATAAACCTGTTTTCTATTCCGGAATTATATTTAAAACAATGTATATTATTTTTTGTATTATTAAAACTCCTGTGAGCACATTCTAAATTTTTATTGAATACCGCCACACACACTCACGTTTATTGTTGACTATATGCCAACTATTTCACCAATACAATTTCGGCATTTTCAGCACTCCGGCCACATCTGACAACGTAGGTGGACGCTGCGTCGTCGTCGTCCCAGGACGACACTCGCCTTGAAAATGGCAAAATTGTGTCGGGGAAACAGTTGGTATGTTGGCATATATTATTTTAATTTGGTACGATAATACGATACATACTTGATCCTGTGTGAGTTGATCGATGCAAGTGAAAAAATATTAGGTTTTTAGGAGATTGTTTCCGCTTAACCCTTTGTGTACAGGCGTATTTATACGTATATAAGGTGACTTTAATTTATGTAGCTAAATTCTTACTAAAGACTCAGTAAGTGCTCAGTAACAAGGTTCAATTACCCTTTTTGTGAAATTCGTAAATTATTATTTTTGTGTTCCTTACAAACGCAAGCCCAGCCGCGAGTCAATTACTATGGGACGTCAAGATTTTATTTTGCGAAATTAGCAAAAAGTGTTCTCGATCCGTGTTACTGATCACTTACCAAGCCTCCAGTATGAGTTTGGCTGGATAAATTAAAGTCATCTTATTCTGGCTATTAGGAAAAGTACTTCGTTCCTTTAAACCACGTAAATCATATAAAAAAATATATTAAATGAAATTATTATCCCTTTCTCTTACGCGCCGTTTTTTTGCAATTGTCTATCACCTATCTCTATCCATCTATTGCGTTAAGATTTAATTTTTTTTATATAAAAAAATCATGAAACACGCTTAACATACTTTGTTATACCTATAGCACATGTGGTTTAAAGGAACAAAGTACTTTTCCTAACACCCTGTATTATGGGTAATACTAGTATGCATTATCTTACACATGTATACAGGGCGAGATGTTATCAATTCTAAACACAAAACAATTGCTGTTAAATATATACCTTGGTAAAAAAAGAGAAAGTGCGAGGAGGGCTCCGTACCATTAAAATAAGTTGTAGACTTAAATACTTTAAACCAAAAATTACAGATATTCTATGATTTCTAGCGAAATCCATCGCTTTTGGATACTCTAAACATTGTATAGAGTGCATTACAAACTAGAAAAGATCGCTTAGAAACCAATTTCAAACCTTCAACTTCAGGGTTAGAGCTTCGTTTTTTCGAAACCCCTCAAAAAACAGCAAAAATAGTACAAATATCACAATAATTGGAGAACTTTGATCAAAATCAAAAATACTCTGTTTGGGAAAAAATACTAAATTTTATGAGTACAGCGAAATAAATTTTTAATGGTTTACAAAACGTCGAAAAAAATTGAAAGAATCTTCAGTAAGTTTGCTAAAACACAAGAATCTTATCTTGTATAGAATAAGGTCTACTTTGCTTAGTAATTTTTACAGATTAGTTGTCAGCATACGATAGTTGACTACTTATCGCAGTCATTCCGTCACTATATAAAAACGTCCTTAAGATGACATAGGTAGTAAATAATGAGATTTAATAACAGTAGAACTCACATACTACAACAGATAGGGCTCTGAAAAAAAACCTGTTATAAAGGAGGCCTTTTCCAGGACGGTAGCAGAGCCTAAAACGCGATAGAGAAGTGAAGGCTGTATTTTTCAGTTTAAAAGTGTAGTCTTTCCAAGCTAATAAAGTAAAAATAACAATAATGACTGTTGTAAACATATAAACCTGCTAGCTTTTGCCCGCGGTTTCACCCGCGTTGAATTAGTTTTTGTGTACTCCTATAAAATCAGTCAATATTATTCGGACTGTTACCTACAGTAAACACAGCTGGTGAAATGTGTGTGTTATGCGCCTCAGTTTCCCATTTTGTGTGTCTCTTTTATAGCTTTTCCATGGGAACAAAGGGAAAAAGTAGTTTTTGTGGTATTCAAAGTCAACTACATTTATGCAAAATTTCAGCCTAATCGGTTTCGTAGGCATGGCGGGTGACACATCACTTTTCTATAAAAATTTGAAAGCTCATTTTCATCCCATGGGAACTGATTTATGGGATAAAAAGTAGCTTATGTCCTATTCCAGGTCTAGAACTACATTCACGTAAAATTAAATCAATTTAGCCCAATCGGTTCCGTAGTTACGGCGTGAAAGAGTAACAAACAAACATCCATCCATCCATACATCCAAATTTTCGCATTTATAATATTAGTGGCATTATCCAAAACACAGAAATGTGTTTTCTTTAAAAAAATGCTCTCGTGTGAATTTATATTATATTATTCACTAAGAAACAATATTCATCCTTTTCTTGATTCACCGCATAACCGGACGCGCACTTTTTCAGATATGTTTCTCTTTCGTTGTGCGATGTACTATCAAGGAAATATCCGCAGACCCACTTTTCACCCGTATTTCAATGGTGATAAGAGCGAAAAGTAGTTCTGCGGCAGTTTCTTTGATGGGACATATTGCGCATTCACTTGAAGAACTCTCTTTGTGCTAATTTCAGGTACAGTGGAGCCCGCATCAAGCTATACACATTGAGTATAAGCTGACCTCTCATTGTACGGGAATCCTATACAATGAGAGGTCAGCTTATACTGAATGTGTTTAGCTTGATGTAGGCTCCTCTGTACCTATAAAGTCACTGAGAAGTACCCTGTAGATGTTGATGAACAGTCAGAATGGGATTTTTGTATGAAAATACGCTTTAAAAGGCCGTGTCTTTTAATGGCGTTATCTAGAAACTTTTTTTTTTCTATGTATGTACTACAGTATGAGGCTTATAGACCTTAGTATTCGATATTAATATCAAGTTGACACCTCAAGCCGTGTCGAAAAAATGCACCATTACACATGGACAGACAGATAGATGGGCAACAAAGTAATCCATAAGGGTTCCGCATTTCTATTACAAGTTGAGGAACCCTAAAAATGACACGATATTGCTAAAGACAAACGAGCGCATTAATTTAATGCAGCGTGCACACTTGAAATTAAAAACTGACTTACCTCTTTTTGTCGACGCTTGATGATATCTCGCACGATCTGCAAACAAACATAACGACTTTATAATTATTATGCATTCATTCACTTCTGTAAAAAGGCGAATGGTAAAAAGTTGTTAACACATTTCCCTTTTTATAGGTATATCGGTACAAATTGTAGTCGGAAATGTCGATATGACGAAATAAATATTCGATGGATTCGATCGGTGGTTCTTGGTCGTCTTCAATAAATTATACACAAATTCTTGTACTTTTCTTCCACAAATATACAAGGCCACTTTCGTTTATACAGCCAAATACTGGAGACTTGGTAAGTGGTCAAGACCCTTTGTCCAAAAAAATAGAATTCCTATAGCTACTAATTCGTCACCCCCCTTCGAAACAGGCGTATCGCGAAAAAAAAAAAGTTTAAGATACAATTGTTATTTTTGGTCATTAACGTAACTTTATCGAAGAGCTCATAGTAAGAAATAAAGCTCCATTTACCATGCATACCAAAAAAGTATTACAATCGAGCAAATAAACTGCTAAAAGTGTGAAACCCCTGAATGTAAAGAGAGCGACTATCCTCGCGGTCCGAATTAATTGTAAGCTATCTCACAGTTTCCTATCGCACTTACTAAAAAAATAGTGTGCTATCTCTCACTCACTCACAGTTTGAGCGATGTAATTCTATTTCGGACCGTACGGGAATTGAGTCGAGCTTGTTCATGAACAAGTATAGAGGCACAAAACATTATTTTTTTCGTATTTTCCAAACAGGGTCATTGAACCTTGGTCTTGACTACTCCTGACCACTTACCGAGTCTCCAGTATGAACTTGGCCGTACAAACGAAAGTCACCTTATATAAATTATACACAAATTCTTGTACTTTTTATTCCACAAATATACATATTTCTGGAATAAAGTGTACAAGAATTTGTATATACCTAAAGGCCCTACCCCTGGTGCACGATAATCTTACTGAGCGATTTTGAACTTCAGTATATTGTCAGAAAGTCTACATTAGAACGCTCGCATCACGAGGAGTTTTTTCACCTGACATCGGAAAATAAACCATGTTTTTTTGTTATAGCAGTAATTTCAGACATGAAACTCAAGCCGTTTAGACATAAAACGAAATAATAACTTAAAAAGGCATCATTTTCAAAAAATAAAATCTATCGAGCGAAATGTGTCCAATTAGATAACCGACTTGACAACGGAAAGACAAAGGTCTGAAAAACCACGTGTTTAAGTTTTACATTTGTCAGATAAGTAGTTGACTCAGCATACACGTATTAAAACAAAAACCGTTGAAAGACCCAATACAAGCCCTTAATGAAATAAATACATGTAGGGACGCCAACATGACATGCTACGTATCGGTGGTTCTTATTGCGACGTGATAGCCATTAAAATCGTTTTTCGTAGACAGTTTGAACTGTAGACGACTGTACTGATACGATTACCAGAAAGATCGGCCTTCCTGTCTCGGAACTATGGCATAACAAATAATTGCGTCAAAATTGAATCAGCGGATTTTCTGGAATGCCTGGAATCTTATTCAGGTATCCTCACTATCCCTCAGGTCAGTTAATCGAGTTCTTGGGTTATGCTGAAGTGGACGGATCTGTCAACCGTGGCTTTCTATTCTTTTATAATCTTAAGGCGCGTGTTCCCAGCGTCATCCGAAAATTACTTCCATTGATGAAGTTATTTCTCTTAAACGGCTTACTTAAAAAATATGAAAAAAATATATGTCATTATGTAAAGTATAAGAAACGATCTCATTGCAGGAAATTATTCTCGCTTATAAGAAACACCTGAAAATATTTCCCAAAGTCAAGCTGTTTTTAGAATAATATTGGCTATTCCTTGGAAACCGCTAATGTTAGTAGTATGGTTCTTGCACTAAAATACAAAAAAAGTATAGTTTATAGAACTCATTGCAGAAATTTTAAAAATGTTGATTTACAGCAGAGTTAATAAATAAAAACTATATTAATTTCGACTTTATTTAAAATATCTCAAGGTCATTGGAGGCTACAAGGGTCTTAAAACTTCGTCGCGTCGCAAATCTTCCATCTATTAGGATCCCGTATAATGGTAAAAAATGGAACCCATGAAGGATCACTTTGTTGTCAATCTGTCGGTGTGCCAAGGCCCTTATTTACAGAAATAAATCTGTGATTAGAAAGAAAACCATAGAGTTACGATTGATGAACTCTTTATATTTTTTTATTATGGCAATAATAGTACCTAACATGTTTAATTTAATACATAATTTCCTATGGTTCATATGAATCTGTGCCCATGTTCTGCTAGGATTTATCAATTGAAACTTACTACAGATGTTTCACGCAAAGTGTCCTTTTTAGATCCCCCGGGGTCTCATACTGGTTTAAAAATAAAGTTGCTAGTATATCGCAAAAAAGATACAAAGTGTGTATTCATACTAAAATACCCACGCACTAAAGTATCTTCAAAACTAATATAGTACTTCCCAGTGACCTACAATCTTTAAGACACAAATAGACATAAATATTACTAGTTACAAGAAAAATTAAATAAAAACACAATTTTCAAAATATTTCGGCCTCTTCTATGAGGCCGTCATCAGTCATCATTCAACTTGTAACTAGTAATATTTATATAATTAATAGTATTTACGAGTATATATACATATGTAATGTATGTAAGTAAACACATAATCAAGGGTAAGTTCTGTAAAATATATTTCGACCACTTGATGTGGTTAACTTCAGTTACATAATAGTTACAATAAAAAAAGATAAAGTTAATGATTATTTTTATATAAAATGGTAATTAATAAAATTCGATTTTGATGATGACGATGACTGCTGGACAGGTAGATAGACAAAATATAAAAATTTGAAAGTATTATTTTAAGGGAGGTTTTTTGTGCTGCTTTCTCGTAGAGGTCAATGTTGCCTGTTCAGACACGGACCGTAATGGGCACCAAGTGACCAAATGTACGATCTATTTATACGTATATAATTAATTAAGTTTCTTCAAAATATATGTGCATATGTATAATATTACGAGAAAAACCAAAACATATAACTTATACTTGCGATTGTCGGCACTTGGTGAAACATGGAAAGCATCTTGATGAAAACCACTTGTACACTGTTTACACAAAATTTACTAAACTTCAGGTACTTTACCCAACCGGTTTCGAAATCTAATTCATTTTCAAGGGCTTAACAACTTATTTTAATATTTTAAGACCTCACCTACGTGCTGTAATTTTTTTTTTTTAATCCATGTAAAAGGTAAGGCATGTAATGTACGAAACCCTCTCAGGGCGTGAGTTCTACTTCTTCTCGACATACTCCTAAATACTTAATCAAGAAACTTCGTTCCATAGGCTGTTCCATTGATTCGATTTATGCAGAATTTTCGATTGCGTTCGTAATTTATGTAGATAAATTACTGTTTTTACACGATTTCGGTATATGGGCGCGTGCTCATATCCTTTTTTGGTAGCTTAACCCTTTAATGATGAAAAATGAGTAACCTTTATACTGACACCGATAGTCTGGGCCAAGTTTTTAATCGACTGTTGAAATACTGGGCTGATATTTTTATCATCATGCATTTTTGTACCTGATACAGGATGTAAATGCAAAGTCAAGAATCCCTTTTAAAAAATATATACGTTGAATTTTCACCAAAAATTCCATAATTTTTCTAAGCTAAGGCTACGCAGCTCACCGGCCTCCCCACACACCTAATCGCACCCCGCTACCCGCACCCCTCATCCGAGTGGCCAGCGACCAGTGAGGGTGTCCACGCGATTAGTGTATTTTGAGTGAAGAAAATCGTCTTATTATGAGGTACTGGTACTTTATTTAGAGATACCAGTATTTAAAATAATATCTTTACCGATCATACTAACACACCCTTAAATGATTCTTGCCTTTGCTTTTATACCCGGTATATCATTTAAAGTTATTGCCATGAAAAGCAACAGTCAATTGTAGCTAGACTGAAACATGACGGAAAATAATGAACTGTAAAATTATTTTCTAACAATAGAAAAAGTTGCCAGTATCCGTTTATCAAGAACAACACTAGTTGAAAACAATCCGGTGTTCTCTCCATTACTTATGTAAAGGCCGGCGCACACGCACGGTCACGACAAAAAAGCTCTCACGCACTCCCATTAACTGAATCCTTTCCGACCAAGTTAATATGTAAACTGAGCCAATCGATGATAGCTTTTATTGCTACGAGATAAGAGTCTTACGGGTGGCCTAATTGGCTAGGACAAGGACTATGTTCGATTATGCATACTCTGTGTTGTCATTGACTGGGGTATGTATTTTGAGCTGTTAATGCAGTATGCATTACTTTTATTATTCACTTTCATATTGTGTTTTGATAAATAAAGCCAAAATATAAAAAAATACTGGAGTGTCGTAATTCTTAGTGAGAAACTGTATGTTTTCAATGCTTAACATAAATCTCATCTTCAAAGAATTATGTTGTAAAAATACAATGATTTAAAATTCCGCCAAAGCAAAAAAAAATATGGTTCGTAACGAAGTAATAAATAACGAAAGCCGTCTCGACTTGAACTGAATAATTGATTAGCCGAAAACATACATTTAAATTCATGAACATTTCAATTATTTTGCCATTACAAAATTGAGCCAACCATTTAATTAAATGGTTCTTTTTACTAAAAGTAAAGTGAATAATAACAAAATTCAGCAAATAATGTGAGGTTCCTAAAATCGTTTTTGTATATTCCCTAATTATGCCACTACGCACCAAATTTCAGTCCAAACAGCCCAATTTTTGGTTGTGTGGATGATAGAAAAAAATACATTTAGTGCATTTTTTGTGCTTCTTTAATTTGTCAAATTTAATTTTAAATCTCGAATCTTTGCACCAGTGTTTCCGTTTTGAATTTTTGATCGTTTGACGGAATGATCAAAGACAGCATTAACAGCTCCCAATAGTTCGGACATAATCGACTGACGGCTGATAGAGTCGGTCGAGATAATGACATCTTGCGGTAAAAACTCTGACAGAAGTTATATATCATCCACCAGTACCGTGTTTTAAAGCTACAGTAACTTGAACTTAAGTTTGTGTATAAGGGCTCAATAGAGTCTCCAGGCATGCTCATTAGAACAAATCTAATTAAATTAAATCTAGTAGAGTTTGATGAATTTACCGTGCATCAAAAATATTTAACAAAATCACTTTTGAGGGGAATCTAAATAGGTGCTATAGCGAAGCTTCAGTGTTTGCCTAACCGTCCGCAGCAGCGATATTCCAATACCGTTAGTCCGTAGCATAACCCTAAAATGGCTACGCTGATTGTACAGAAATTTTACATGTAGGTGAATTTATAACTCCGGGTAAAATATAAAAAATCTTAAATGTTGTCAAATTTTGAACATATTAAGAAACACATGCGTTGTGAAAAATAAAATTATTTACTGAAGCAGGTTTTCCTGCGTTGGCCGAATCCATACATTGTGTACGATGCACACTTTACTAGTCTTAATATTCTCATCCAACTTCAAATTGATTTGACTGACGATGGATGACCCACTTTTTTGCAAGGCGTTCGGAATTCTTTCATTAATGATAAAATAAATAAATAAAATTAGTTTATTAATCATGATTACATTACATAAAACAATATTAACGTCGGGGCCCCGTGTCAATTACGAGAACTGAAGTACAGGCACCCCTAGATAGATATGTCGTGGCCATATTATCATGATGTGCTCAAATATCATGAAATCTGTTAAAAATTAAAGGAGTCGCCTCGCTCCGCTCCGCTTCGCACGGCTCCTGCTCTGAAACACCATTGCGACCCACTTAGAGCCGTAGTATATATCATGTAAATCATTTTATGTATATAATTTTTTTTACAATAAAAAGCTCATTTATTTGTTTTCAGATAATGTCGGGAGTCAAGGCACTGTACTTCCATATGTTGCAGTAAAGGTCTGCTTAATTATCAAGCGAGGTTGATGCCAGTGTGTCGCCGCCTTTATAAAGTAATTTCTACTCATGAGGGTAGATTTTTCGACAGTTTCAAGTCAGTTTTTTGTTTTCACCTGTTCTTGTGTCACGTTGGTAGTAAATTGAGTCACTACTTGTGTGATGAATGTGTAATGGGTTTTTGATGTTAATGTCTTCTGTTGAACTTGAATTAAGACTTTTTTTATTTTATTAATAGTCGTTTTTGTATTTAAAGTAATATGTGATGAAATTATCACAAACCTACTTCACCTATTTCCGCTATCGTGTAATAAATTTTATAAATTAGTATACTTAAATAACAAAATTTTATTTTGTCACAGGTGCATAATAATTTAGTTCTAATTATTTACTAAAGATTTCGTTTTTTTTTTCGTAATACGTATTGTTAAAACAAAATAGAATTAATAAAGATGCATTATTTTTCATCCTGTAAAGACGTGAAGGCAGCTTTTTTATTATGCTGATAGGCTTTTTGTATTTGTATATCTACTTCAACTACATACTTACACTACAGTGTAATAATCTTTATGAATACGCTTTAAATAATAATAAACCATTCTTTTGTCAAGGGAGCAAAATTATTTACTTCTCATGTTAATACAAAATAAATGTTTTTTATTATATTAAAAAAAACGGAAATTATAATATGCTTCATCTTTCATCTAACTTAAGACATTTTTAGACACCTTTTTATTATTATTATTATCAAATAATATCAGAAAATAATAATTCTTGGGGTCGATGTCTCAATAAGAAAATTATTGAAGCATTTGAAAAAATTTCGAATTTTGTTTTTTAATCACAATATGTTCAGTATCACTTCAGTATGGTTTCACAATGATAAAATTACTATCATTTTGGTAATTCTTCATTTTTATGGCGTTTTTTTTTCGTAGTTATTAGAGAGCACACGGAACCGAACTCTGTGAACAAATTTACAATAAGTGGAAAACAAAACTAATTACTAATTCTTGCCCAAATACAAAACATTGCTTACTGTTACTGAGGAGCAAAACTATGAAAAGTTGGATTACTCCAAGACTCTGCTTAACAAGTTAAACTTAAAAGCTACTGTATTCAGCTCGAGACAGGTATAATTATAAAATATATCATTTTAAACTATTCTACAAGTAACTGCAACTAAACGATTTATGTTTTAGAGTTCGCTACGCCTAAATTGAAAAGAACCCTAATAGTCCGGCAGGTACCGTTGCAAATACAAAAGTCATAGTAAGCCGGCTGATATTGACATCGATCGTAGATCTCACATGTCTGATATGTGAATCGACCGTCAGCTGCTCAAGTAGCGGTGGGTTTGGGAGTTAGAGGTTGCGAAAGTGGTAAAAAAAAGTGACAGTACGCCGGCTGAAACTTTTCTCACAGATAGTTGACATCATACTGAGCTGAAAAAAAATCGTCAGCTGCATCGTGGAGGGGGGATGAAAGTAAAATAAAGTGATAGTACGCTGCATGAAATTTTACTAGGTGATTCTTTATATAATTAAAAGTACGAAAACAACAATCAGCTGCGCGGGTAGCGGTGGAAAGGCCGTCAGCTGACGCAGCAGTCATCAGTGGTCGCAGACTCTCCTCTGCATGCATACATAGTACTTGTAAAGCTTTAGCACTCACGCATTATCGCTGACTATATGCCAACTCATTTACTGACTCAGTGGCAGTTGAACGCCACGCCGTCGTCTTAAGAACTCACCTTGAAATTGCAGAAATTGTATCGGTAAAACAGTTGGCATACAGTCAACAGTAATAATACCTACGTGAATGTTAAAGACGGTATTTAATAATAATATAGTACACCAACTCACGCAAATTCTAATCATACTAATCACACTAATAATATTATAAATGCGAAAGTTACGGTGTGTGTGTGTATGTTTGTTACTCTTTATATAGCTCTAGATATAGCTTATACCCTAACTTAACACATAGGCTACTTTTTATCCCGGAAAAAAGCATGTCGTTAAACCGAATATCACGCGGGCGGAGCTGCGGCCAAAAGCTAGTAATATTATAAATTCCTTGGCTGCATGTTGCGCATGATTAATTTGTCTGAAGAGACTCGTACTTTAATCCATCATCAACTTTTAATTACTCAAGTACAGTGAAAAGATTTTATAGTACTCAAATTGACCAACAGTATGAAGGAAACAGCGTAAAAAGGTTAAATATCGAAAAAAAAAACAGAATATGTGTCATAATCGTAGCAAATGGAAATTCGTTATCTACGAGTAAAACTTTCCTTCCTAAGCAACAGGCGTAAGGAAATACATACATGAATTGTTCAGCTAAAAATATAGTACAGAACCTCTCCCATCTTTTACTTTAATTCTTCGCGAGTTTTCTACTGAAAACCAGTTTGAATCATAAACCCACTATATTTTAAATGACACATACAGGAGTGTCATGTAATAATTCTTGCGGCCTTAATTAAGTGCCAGCACAATAGTTTATAAGTGTTTAAGGGGAAGCGTGTTACAGGGAAGAAGCTAATGCAAGCTGGATAAGGATCTTCGATTTTAATACTGGTTTGACTTGGCCAGCTGATCGGAGCTTAGGATATAAAGCGTCACTAGGAAAATAAAAAACCTTGACATGTTGCGGAAAACCAATAGAACAAATTTTTATACTGGCAACACTGATTTAAAACCGTCAATATATCGATACCTGTCAAAGTGTGGTATTGTTTTTAGGGTTCCGTACCCGAAGGATGCCAAACGGGATCCTATGACTAAGCTTCTGTTGTCTGTCTATCTGTCTGTCCGTCTGTCACGGAGGTCTACAGCTTCAACCGTAATGGGTAGAAAGTTGAAATTTTCACAAAATATATGTCACTTTGGCCTTAACCACAAAAAATAATAAAACTGAAAAAGTTGAAACTCAAGGGGGTCTCAAACTCAATAATAAACCTCGATTTTTGATGCATTTTTTTATTTCAGCTCTATCTTAACATACAAGTTTCGCTAGGTTGCAATCTAGTGATATAAGTATTGTACTAAACTAATCTAGTTAAATAGTTTTAAACATAAATAAAACATCATAATTAAATTCACTTGTATAAATAAAACATAATCTGTTCTCTGATTGGTCGATAGCATTGGTGGCAAGCCTTTAGTGTAGAAGAGAGACCGTAGGTTATTATATCACTATGTCAGTTAAATTTTTATTATGTTTTTATTAAGTTATGTACATTTTACTTTATTGTGTTTTCGCAACTTTTTTTTTTCTTTCTTTCTATAAACGTCCCCACGGAGGCCACAAGAAATTAACCTATAAATTGTCGCGGAGACTCGATAAATATTGCAGATCGAAACCAAGCATCCTCTCGATTATCGCATATTCGCACTCGATACCGAATCGAGAGATCGGAGATCGCATCGAGTAACGACCACACGTGATCTGCGCAAAGGCACAAACTTTAATAAAATAAATTGAGCAATATTTTTTTCTCCAAGCTACTTTTTTCCCTTATTTTTGTTATTGATTAAGTAATAATAATCAGTTTATTTTATGGACTTTCCCAAAGAGACTGAACCCAAAATCAGTACCTTGCAATAATAAATATAAAAACTTGACGACCTTCTGAACTCAAAAAGTAGTGATGGGAAAGTAATAATAAATAGCGTCACGCGTTATCGATAAAATATCGGCGTAAAGAAATGACACCTCATGACCACACGTATTGCTTGTCTACCATATGAGAAGTAGCACAGACTATGATTCATGTTTCTTTGAAATAAGGTTTAATTTTCGTATAAATTAATCCGTCGGTTTGTAGTATGATCGTGTGCATTGTTGCGCTCGCGCATACCCGCGTTTATTAAGCGATGTACGATTCAATTGCGAGACGTGTATTTACTATATTTTATTGTACCATTTGAATGGCTGAATAGAGATAAACACAAGTTGCGAGTGGATTTATGTTGTTTTGTGTTGGAATAACAAAATGTTCTATTTGCTTGGATTCCGATAGCTACAGCCCTCTCTTTAGCTTTGATTTAAGAAATTTAATTTAAGGCTTTAAAGCAATTAAGAAAATAAATTGTGGCATTTATTGTCTTCGTTTGTAAAACAAGGAAGAAACAGATTATCGATTCTATGAAACACCTCTGCTCAACAGGATCGGAACATAATTATAAGGCGCAAAATAAATAATTCCTGCTCAAAATCCAGCTTCTAAAGTAAGAAATTTTGGTGCTCACGGCAATTATTTGCCGAATTTACGAGGGAATGCTGTCATTATTCGAACCGATTAAACGAACACCCATGACGGTTTAGTGCCACTTAACGAGTTGTCCTCTCGCGGCTTACCGACATCGATAAAATGAATCTAACAAAGAACTCTCAGTATTATTCAGCTCAATCACGCTAAAAAAATGGTGGGGCCACCGGTTTTCGGACATGATTATCCACACGAAATCGTCTTCCTGCGGAACCGCAAAATTATCTGAAATGGGACATCCAAAAACAGAAAAGCATTCGGCCCATAATTGCGTAATAACTCATAATCGATTACCCCATCAATTTAAGTTGATCGTTGGCTCGTAGCTACACTTTCGATTCATGTCTCGATCGCTATTTGGGCGGGTTATGATGGTCCCAATTTTTGCGAGAGGCCTCCGAGTTTCTTTCCGAGATTCCGAGTGGTATAATGAAGCCATTACCCGCAAGAACAAGCCTCGGCGAGGGCAACCACATTGAGATAAAAAAACAAAGTCCGAAACGCCCGAAGGGACTCTCGTGCCCAGACATGCTGTCTTGTGGACGTAGAAAAAGATTAAAAGAGTATTAAGTTCGTTAGGACTCGTTTCGTGGCCCTGGTTCCAATTTCAAATGTTTAGATCTGTTTTTGTTTTTGCAATTAACGATAAAGGCTCGCGAACCAACTGGCTCGATTAAGAGTGAAGGTCTAAACGAGTTGAGGAATGCTAAACTACTAACTGCTTCAAGCGTTAAATGATTTAGCTTGATGCATCTTGCCTTAATCATCTTAGCGCACTCTCAAAGGGTACTAAAATAAATTGATTCTGATGTAGTTTCGAGACTGGATCAGTACAAAAGTAAGAATTTTAATGATACTTTAAGAGCCCATTCAATTTTTAGAAAGCATACGAAAATATTTTAATTAATTACTTTATACCCGAAAATAGGCAACTCATTTCATCATTAGAGAAACCGAACGAAACCCTTCATCTTATGTCTACATTAACAAATACAAGATGACAAGGCATATATTGCATCATAAGAAACACCCATTTCTCCATAATCAAAGTCAACATCCGTTAGACGGTCTCTTCATGTATAGTTTGCCGACGACAAAAAGGGGAATCGTGTACAAAACATACTACAAGCCTGGAACAACTTTATTCCCGTGTATGTTTTCTGAGAATAAATTATGCACTGGGAAAACATAAAATCAGGGAAGACGATACATGGAAATGCTGAGAGGAAGAGCTGGATGCAGTTAAAACGCCCTTAACATGCCAGAGAGTATTCCAAAAACAGATTTAGAAGAAATTGAAGCAAGGCAAAGCAGACATAGGTGGTAACAAAGATTATTCTAATACTAATTTCAGTATATTGTAAGGTAAAAAGAATTAAAAAAATATAGCGCCAGTGCTCATTGCGCAATGCATTGAACAAGTTGAATAAGAAGCTGATTGAAATAACAAAAAAAAGTTCCAAAAAAGTACATTGTTGTGGCCTAGTCTATTATGGATTGTATTCATAAAAACACAATCGGACCAACGGAACACGCCTCGTCATCTCCACCCCATCACACCAGCCTTCAGAACATGTTAATCCATGATCATTACATACGATAACGACATACTATAATTACCTTACAATACGAGACAAAAAAGGCCCTTAATCATTTCAAGAGGATCATAAGAAAGCGGCGCACGCCCACGATCCGGCCCGGAGGACCAAAATAAAATTGTAGTGCAGCTAATTATTCAATCCAACATAGTCACACTGTTTTTAGGGTTCCGTACCTCAAAATGAAAAAACTGAACCTTATACAATTACTTTGTTGTCCGTCTGTCAAAGTCCTTTTTCTCAGGCCCCGTTTGAGATATCAAGTTGGAACTAATTTATTTATTTATGTATTATATATCTGCATAGCATAACAGATTAAATCCAAATACCGAACAGACACAAAGAAAATTACAAGGATACAGAAATAAGACAGAAAAGTAACTACAAAAGGAAAAATGAAATAAAAATGTTAAAACAATCTAATATTGTAAATCTAAGGACATGGTCATTGAGGCTTCAATGTCATAGAACCACAGACATTATAATTATTACTAAGTAGCAGACCAAACTTAAGGATAAAATAGCGTGGCAAGTTTCCATACAAAAAATAAGCTACATTTAGGCTTCATCGTACGAAGAAACGTATAAAATGGGTTTTTTTGGCTGGCTTATGCTTGGAACATAACAGATATGTATCTGTTAATTCTTAAATTAATCTCTAGTATATATTTTTTTTGGAAACAAGCAATATTTATATTTAAAAGAGCCCGAAGTTCACTGAGCTAAAATTGCCACGCGTCGACTCTATGCGTTTATTATTAATTTTAGGTCTGCTACTATATTATACGTCTGTGCATAGAACTAATACCTTCTTCCTACAGAAATCTACGGCTCTAGTGCTATTAAAAAAATAGGTTTCTGATTTAACTCGGAAAAAAGTTATTGCCCTTTAAGTAATCAATTTTAAACAAATTAGCACACCATTAAAACCTATAGGGTTTTTACAGTTGACTTAGAAACTTCGAATTACCGTTTACAGTTAGGTATTATAGCACAAGTCGAGGAAAAAAATTTGCCGATATTTAGTTATTCAAGAAGAAATAAAGGACTAACTTAATTAGACTCTTTGGATAAATAATGGGGTTTTATACATCATAGGTATTGCTCGTGGAATACTTTTATGTCTTAAACGGTATCTACGGAACCTTTAGGGCAGAAATTCTACTCGCACTTGACCAGATTTTTTCAAATTATTTATGCGCATTCGTTAGCCAAGACAATATTATTGTGTTACATAATTATGCTATCATAGTTATATTTTTAAGTTGGTTGACCTTTTACGGTGAATTTAGGAATACAAAGTAGAAGATACACAACGACTGTAAATTACACATGACAAAAACATCCGAGGATCCCATCTCATCAGATCACTCGTCGCGTCATATCAAAATCCCATTAGGAAGTCTCTAGATGACCGTGGTACTAGTTCAGAGATGTAAAGACGTGGCCGAAACCCACTAATAACTCAATCCGTACCAAATTATATGGAGCCGAGAGGTCCAACGTATAACCATCATTATAACTCGTGCGGCAAAGAAATGTGTAAGAGGCTTGATTTGTGAGAAGGAGATCGATGTTATTTTTTGTTGGCCGAATATGTAGATTATTTTAAAAATTAATATTGTTGTTTATAGGACTCATACGAATTAAAAGTTAATGTTGAATAACGGCGTGGCATTATATTTTCAGTAAAAATTACTGATTGCAATCATATTTATTTCTTCGTTTATCATTATTAAGGTGACTCCGTCGGAAAAATTAGCAACCCTATTCGTGGTGGCTGAAATGTCGAACAAAACCTCATTAAAATAAAGTTCTTATCAGCTCGCACTTAAACTTGGCTGTTACGTCGGGCGCTCCGGCTGACAAGTTCAAAAATAGTGTTTTTATTTCCATCCATCCATCCATCAGCCTGTTTCGTCCACTGCTGGACATAGGCCTTTCCAGGATTTCGCCACTCTTGGCGGTCCTCTTGGAAGAAATGCCCATACTCACACACGCTGGGCAGGCGGGTTGGTGAGCGCGGTGCCGAAACCCTTGCACCAGTGACGCAGCTGCCCGTCACTAGTCTGTTTTTTATAAGGCTTGGCAATTGGGGATGGATAAACCGCCATCCATCGGTCCCAGGCAATGGTGGGCCGCCTGGTTTTGCCTGAGAGCTGTTCTCTTACTCTCTCCTGAATAACTTCAGGAGGATTGCGAGTAAGATGGTGGTACCTCCACAGTCGAGCCCGGCATCAGCTCTACCACCTTGTTTTTATTTATTTTGAATAAAATAAAAGAATTTCCTAAAAGTGAGAAAACCATTTTGGTCTATAAGTTTGTAAATTTTTACACCGTTTCGATAAAAACCGCGGCAGTTATATCATTACAGGTGGCCAGAAAACTGAGAAATAAGAGTGACTTAAAAAACAATTTTCTTCACTTCTATGCATTACAGCTCGTATCATGTAGATTATTATGTATTTTTCTTGTATCAAAAAATGCTATATTTACCGTACAAACTAGTTACAAAGTTGCTCAGTTCAAGGTCATTGGCGTTGAGAGAAGCCTTAATACATCATCATAAACTCATGCATGTCAACAGACTAACCAATCACAACAAAACCAATTTCCCAGCGAATTCCGGGAGCCATCAGCCACAACTCAATCTTCAGCCAACGCGGGCGGTCTTCGCGCATCCAACTCTTGCGCATGGTACGCAACACGTACTCGTCACTTCGTAATAACAATATAGAGGTACTATCAACGGCACTCAAAACTATACCTTGTTGTTTAATTATAACCCTTAAGAAGACGTAATAAGAGTTGCCTTGTCTGACGTGTTTTTATCGATACCTGTTTCAGGGCTTCGTACTCGTTTTTTAAGGCCCTCTCCTTGGTTCACGCCCAGACCATTATTGTAAAAGAAAGCTTTTAGAGCACCGTGGTTAAGGTAAGCTGACCTATAAAGTTATGTTTATCGATTGGTTTTTTGAACCTTTAGCTGGATTAGGAGTTGTTAATTGGGTGGAGCAGAATGAAAATTCATGAGACCTTTCTTTTAGTATTGCGTGATATGTATTAATGTTATTGAAATAGTCATGAAGTCATGACTTTTAATGCCTATTAATGTGATTAATACTGCAATTATCGACACTTTATGAAACATAAACTGCATTTTTAATGGTACTTAATTTCTTTTGTAACATGGTGGTGGATGTTATTTTGTGTAATATCGCCAATCAGCCCTCGTTTCTGTAATAAATCAAAACTATGGATATTTATTGATAAATCTTACGGAAAAAGTGGTTACAACACAGTTTCAATATTTATTTCTTTTATATGTTATATTTAAATACAATTAAGGGTAGAAATAATTGTGTTAGATTTTATCGATGTCGATAATGTTTGATACAAGCGACCCTAGTTATAACTTGAAGGCTTGATCGGGCAGGCGGCGGGTTCATCACTAGCCGTAGGTGAGACGTGTTCATGTGTTTGTTTTGAATTTATTTCCAAAAACATTATATACCAAAATCATTGAAACCGGTAATCATAAATTTTAATTTTAAAATATTCCTGTATTATTATTATTATAATATTCCTAATATTACTTAAACATACTGCGCTTCATTTGAGACTGGACGGGAGTTTTTCTGAATAGGATAAGATAAGAAAAAGATAAAGTTTACTCGAAGAAGACTTTTTTAAACATTTATATATTACAGTGTACAAAAACGACATTTATTGCTAATAGCAATATCCCCCAGGCAACCTTTGGATGGAAATAAAAAGATATTAACACAATTTTTACAAAATAAGCTAAAAATAGTACTATTTATACGAAACGTAATGTTAACATAAAAATATAATACATATTTTATATTCTTTAACATTAATATACTCAAGAAACACATATAAACATTTAAATTAATAAAATAAATATAATAAATACGTACAACTTGCTTCGTTTATTTTATTTTTCAATACGCTTTTAATACAATTTATTTCTTTAATTTATTACGGACTTAACTCCAACACTGTTTCTCAATTTCATAACAAAACTTACTACAACAATTACAATTTTGAACTGATATACGTATCCAACTTTAGTAAGACGAACTTTTCACTGTAAAATGACTTTTAATTCCTTTAAATAAAGTACAAGATTACAGGACGGGCGATTGTGCAGTCTTTATTGATACTTCAGTTCAGGGGTAAAGAGAAGGTAGAGTCTCTCTACTGTTATTCCAAAACCACGATCTATTTTGACTTACCATAGACAAAGAATTTAAAAACGATCGGCTTTTGATGACATTACAATTGTGGTATAAATAGACCCTGGTACAATTATTTTATTATACACAATGTAAGGAAAAGTACTGCTGTACTTTGTATACAGTAAGTGGAATACATTCCAAAAAAAAAGACTTCACAGACTCATAAGAAGAAGGTCGAGTACCCGTCCCTATCCTGGGCACACTTTTTTTATAATTCTAATTTATTTATTTATCAAGCCAAGTTTTACTTCTTACAAAATATATATATATTTGAGGCTGGGTTATTTTAAACATACCTCAACCATTCTGGCAGCTCCTATTTACACTATTAATACAATAAACTTAATACAGTCTTTTTAACAAATTCATAGTTTATAGGTAGTCAATTACCTACCTTATCGATTACATTTATCGAATATAAGAACTACTTATAAAAAAAGTATGTATTTCCCTATACGGGGTTGAAAGGATCGCAGTACTTTTCCAAATGTCCAGCATTGTATAGGTAACCTTGATTCCCGTAACAAAAAAATATATATATTTTTTTACCAACCTCTGGGTTGCGCTTTGCCAGTTGTAAGGAAAGCGCCGATAAAAGCGCGCTTGCCAAGAAACCGAAACATTGACGGCAGGTGATGCGCAGTCTTTCTATGGACTTCCGCAAAAATCTACAGAAATCGATAACGGACAAATGGCCGATATTACGCAACTGCCTGTAACCAATACCCCAGTCACAGTATAGCTGCCGTGCTAAGAATAACCGCCGTAAGCAGCATTTTTCTCCAAATCGAGTTAGTTACATATTTGAAACCGCCATATCAAGATCTGTAACTTTTACTTTGACAGTTTTATAAAATAAAGCCTCTAAGGGCTATTTTTTATTTTAATAACCGCTGTATCTGCACTTTTTAAATTTCATTCCTTAGCATTATAGTTGTAACTGCTGATGCCACTTTTATGCATTAAATTTTCCGTTTGTGCCGGGAACTGATTTCTTAAAATAAGCGTTGTAACTACCACTTACAGCGGTTATATTAAGAAGCTGCAACAGCCTCAATCGCCTAAGCCCTACGATATCAGCCGCATGTGTGTATGCTGCGTTTATTTTAAAGTAAAGCTCACTTTTGAGAATATGATTCCTAGATATAAGCGCCATAAATGTGATACATAAAGCGGTAATGATAAGGAACAACAAAAAAAAATTACAATGATTCTCAATCCTAGGCGCAGTGAAATGAGTTCCATAGCATAAACGCTCTATGTGTGTGTGGGTTACAACGCTAATTGTAGGGATTTGTCTTAACTGACCAGAATGTTTCCTAAAAATAAAAAGTTTCTTAATATAAAAAAAAATATATATATGTGTTACGAGTATTATTTTGATATATATACAAACTACATAATTTTCTCTATAATACAAATGAAACAGAAAAAAAAACAGTAAATATTGAAGAAGTAAATGAACAAAGTATTTTTAAAACTTTAGGCGCCATTTTCTCGAAAGTAGTTGTCATGCACATACCGCTGTTATCCTTAGCACGGCAGAGGTAACAACAGTAGTTTAACTAGGCGGTGTCCTTGAAATCAATACCTAGGGCCGCTCGGCGCCTAAACACGCCCTGGGCTGCCAACTGACTGATTACGTATTTGATAATGCTATATTATACTATGCCCCAGTACAGCCGTACTAATGGCGTCATACCGGAACATGACGTGTCACTTGGCGTCCTGGTCATTAGGGTAGTGACAAGCCATGGCCCAAGCCCAACACCAGCCTACGTCGTCTTTGCAGACAGGGCCAAGAATCCAAGATCCGATAACCCTATGACCCTCATTACTACAAAGACATAAAGTAAAGCATACCTTTTTATAATCCTTTAGTTGCCTTTTACGATATCCACAAGAAGGCATGGAGAAACAATATTATTTTTAAATGACTTTCCCTCCCCCCCACATAATCTCATGACTACAATTCTTCTTGGAAAGATAACGACACCAAAATCAGGGGAAGCGAGGTGTGAGTGCAACGCTATGATTGGTCCGCTCGTCTATCTTTCTCCCTCTAACGTATATATATTATGTATCATCACTTCATTACGCAGCTAACCTAACCCTGGCATAAACAGTCTAAGTTTTCTCATTGAAAATGACATTTCTGTCCAGTCTATGTCGCCTCTATACCCATCATTTGGTATAGACGCATTATTACATGGATATCTTGAAGCAAATAAGTAAATATTGTCGCTGGAGCAAGTATGTGTGACGTCACGTCGTGGAGCTTACTGCAGGATAATATTGACACTGGCAGCGTGCGCGCGCGCATCTAGGGCTGCGACACGACAGGTGGAGTGCTGAATGTTATAGAAAAATGAAAATGTGAAAGTGACTTTGCAAAATGGATACTTGAATAAACTACTTTTGTATTATACGTTATCTGACATGTAGAGGTATTATTAAAAATTTTGCATTTAATTTACTTTGGTCCTCTGGTTTGGCAAAAAGAGCTGCGGACGGAAATATAGTAAATAAATAACAGACATATACTTTAATTTGTATTCTTAATTTAAACAAAATTTGTGCTGGCGTTGTCATCAAAAACTTAATTATGTTTTTATTTACTCTTTTCAAATTCAAATAACGTTTATAAAAACAGATTATTTTGAAACAGATACTCCAAACAAATCAAGATCAAATATTAAAAACGAAATCAGAATTGTGCGAGTAACAAATGACTTGACAACCACTGGGCTGTCGCATCTTTTAAGCGACACAATTTATGCTCCAACGTGCTAAAGGGTCGACAGATCACCTTTTGGATACAAACTACGAAAACCATCCATTGTACAGTAGTACTATATATGTTACGGGTAATACTAGAAGATAGGGTAAACCTAGGTTTACCCGGGTAATGTTATACAAAACTTCAGGAGTCGCCTCGCTCCGCTCTGCTTCGCTCGGCCGGCGCACAATGTTTATTAACATGTCAACCTAACACGCTCGTCCTCGCTTCGCTCGTGGTCGCTATTTTCATTTTTTCAGACTTTACCCAACTTCGAGCTTTTACCCTTAACATATGTAATGCGCATAGGAATCTTGACTCTTTAGCAAAGGTCATATTTCCTTAAGCTTTCTGTACAATGGATAACAGATACTGAACATCCGGTCTATCGTTTATAGATTTCTATGCGCATTATATCTGTAGCTGTGATCTGTAAGCGCGATGGATTTATTGTAATTTCCGAGTTATGTCACGCCTGGATTTTATACAACTGTGGTAAACTTCATACAAGTATTCAGAAATCATGAAACATTTTGTTTAACACCAATAAAATATACTTTTTTTTATCAGTGACAGCCCTATTTCTGGTGTTTACCCAAACTACATGCATTCCCAAAGCTTTTGTTACGAAATTTCGAAAGCTCACTTTTATTGATACTTCTACATTAATCAGTTTGGAATTTTAGGTTATTTATTTTTCGACACACCAGCTTTGTTAGCGTCATGATAACGTTTTTCAGAAACAGAAAATATTTCGCTATTCATTCTGTCGGAAAAGTACAGTGTAAAAAAAACCAACTGACCAAAGTCACCAACAAGATCCAGAATGTCATGAATCCAAAACATAAATGTATTTACACTTACAGTAACAAGTTCCTTCCCATTAGTGGGAACTGTTGACTCAAGCAGAAAACTAACATTTGTTTTGGCCGATAGAATCCAAAAGACCAATAAGCTACTGTACGAGGTCCAGCGGAACCAGTCAATATGTGTTCTTTTAAAGCTCTGATTCCGGGAAAGACTTTTAGAGATAGTGTGGGAGGTTGTAGGCATGGTTTTGAGTGTATAAATAAGTGTTTTGTTGTAGTTTTCAGGGGCCTTGTCAAAGAGAAACGTACACATATTTTCTAAAATACATAAGCCTTTTCGTTGTAAAAAATAAGAGATAAACGCTTCCGCGAAATATAACATTATTTAATATAACAAAACGCACAAATCCATACTTACCACCTTTTGTTGAGACCGTTTAACCTGTCATATCCTATTCAAAATCCGAAAGGGAACAGGCCACAATGAAAAGTACTCGAAATATGGGTTTTCGACCACTTGTTTAAACAATCGCTTATTTGGAATTGAAAGGTTTTCATAAAAGCTTGTTTTTCTAAGCTCATCCTTTATCGGCGTTGACAGTTTTTGAAGGGTGTTATCGAAATAATGAAAGCAGTCTTATGATTGATACTTAAAACTAAAACGTTTATATATATATATAATACACGAACTTAATCACGTGCTGTATACATACTTTTTGTACATAAATAGGTTAGATTTAGGTTAGAAGATACACATTTTTTTTGTACGTACTTCATTGTGACTGATGCCGGACCCAGGAGGGCCCGAAATATATTTAACTTTCAATTTTAATTTAATGGTATTAATCAATACATATTATATACATATATATATATATAAACGTTTTAATAAAGACAAACAAGTCGACTAATCATATTTATTTATACTTAAAACTAAAGGATACATAGATTACAGAGATTATCTTTTTTTTATACAAAAAACTTTCCGCAACAATTGCACTGTGGAAATAAAACCTGTAGTTTTTCAGTAATATATAAAAATACTAACTCAAAATTTACCAACTCGATTAAAATCTAAATTTTAGCTTTAGAAACCTATGAGAACAGGGGGAACCAAACAACGAATTTTAGCAAATTTTTAGCCATTATCATTTAGAACACTGGACTAATCTATATAGGTATAAAAATATAAAAAATCCTGAGAGTGGGTATTTCAAATAATAACTGACACGAAAGATTTTCTTTTCTTTGTATCAAAAGTGATTTAATCGAAAATATATAAATTTTGCTAAATTTAAAATCCTTACGTTACATATTCTTCAAGAAGAGCCTCTGTGACAGACGGACGGACACGATCTAAAAAGGGTTCACCTAAAAACAATGCAAAATATCGTGTGGTTCTCAAAAAAACTCCGTCAGCATAGTAATGGATTCAGGTCAATAGATGAGGAAATTTCAGTCTTCACCACACACAACAAACGAGAACCACGGAGTGTACAGTGGCGTGCATAGGATTTCTCAGTAGGGTAGGCACAAAACTCTAAATTTGTAATTTATCCCATATAAGACTATGCTTCATTTTGCTTACGCAAAAATGCAGCAGGTTCCTATAACAATATTATTAGCAACAACAATCTTCGACCACATCAAGCTGGACACTTGTTTGCAGTACGAAATTAGCCCCTATAAAAGGTAGATAAAAAGTCCAAACTGTCCGACTCGACGTTGTTGCTTCGAACAGGCGTTGCGTATTTTAATGAGAATGTGTGCGTGCTTGGCGCGAGCCGAGACGTTATGGGTGTATAATTACAGAAGCACACATAGAGAATTGGCATCGAATTTCAGCTATGCGTGTTGCCAAAGAACAAGTGAAGCTTCCCTGATTATAATATTGAAATAATTGTGTGTACCTTCCTTTATTTAAATAGATAGTGGTCTAGTTAGCTAAGCCAAGCCCAGGGTAGGCATTGCGTATTTGCCTATACGAGATGCACGCCACTGGGAGTGTATATAGCTACTCTTCGTAACTTTTCAGCATCGCTGCACTAGTCATCCCGTGACCATGGCATACCATAGGTGGCCAAATTATTAGGGACAGTATAAATTTACTGAAATGTTCATGTTGGAGTGAATTTATTGAGGGACTAAGTGTCTTAATATCTATCAGTTAATATTTATTTGTTGGAGTGATTTATTAAGAGAATAAAAACAATATTAAATAATAAATTATACTTATTAAGTGCTATAAAATAAAAAGTGATGACTGCACAATCCAAGATACTTTTTACTTAATATTTGGTAATTCCACCCTTAGCTGCGATTACGGCTTATAGGCGTCGGGGCATGTTCTTTATGCAGACTTTTTCTTTATGCCTGTGATCGAAGTCATAATGCCAAATGCTGATAAGGGTTTCAACCATTTGCTGTTTGATTGTGATGACTTCTTTGGCAATCTCCCGTTTCGTGAGCTCCCATAGGTTTTCTATGGGGTTCATATCTGGTAAATTTCCTGGCCAAGGCAAAACAGACACGTTTTTATCAGCCAGAAACGCAGTCACACTCCTGGCTTTATGGCAAGGTACCGAGTAGTGCTTAAACACAAACTCCTTATTATCAGGTATCTATTCTTGAAGTTGAGGCAGAAGCTGACTTTCGAGTACTCGCTTATACCGGTCTTGCCTCATGGTCACCAGCACGATATAGAGGGGGCATACCTTTGGCTGAGATAACAGACCAAACCATTATGCTAACAGGGTGCTTAACCGAGTCCGAGTGGAGCTGCTCTCCTGGGCGACGTCAGGCAAAGGAGCTTTTGTTCATAGAAATTTGAAAAGTTTACTCTTCGGAAAAGCAGACCTGTAAAATATTAACATTTTACAAAAAAACTTCACTCAGGGTTCTAACAAATTTATAATTGCTATATTTACTTGACTCCAGTCCTCAACAGTCATGTTCCGATGTTCCCTGGCCTATTGCAGTTGCTTTTTTATCATAGCCTCAGCAAGGCGTGGTTTTTGACTAGGCGACTACCCATCAGGTTCTCTTCAGCTAATCGTCTCCGGACTGTCCTTTTAGAGAGGGCGATTCCTTCCTCGTTTATGATTGTAGTCAGTCGTGCCACGCTCTTTTTACGATTTTGAAGACAAATTTCCCTGATTTTATGGTCATCATGGGGGCTAGAGATTCTTTTTCTGTCACATTTTCCGATGCGGTTTACTGTTAGATGCAGTTTATTATCAATTTTTATTTTAATCCTGCTGACCGCTGACTTCGAAACACCTGTGTGTGCTGCTATCTTCCTCTGGGAATATGGGGAATGAAGTAATAGGATTTCTATATTCCTAGATTTTCTTGAGGATATATCTGAAGACTTCCCTATAATGAAAAAATAAAAATACGTAGTATCACGGTTACGTGTCAGCCAAATCGAAATAAATGCATTAAAATTAGCAAAACTAATAAATTATTACATAAGACTTACGTTTAGATAGTCTTGGATCTAAAAAACTTGCAAATAATTGTTCCAGAAACTATTACCCGATCTCAATAATTCTCACAATTTAGCAGGCAAATGACAAAATACCGCCTTTTTCAAAAACAATGTAGCAGACTCACAGTGTTGCCACATTTAAAAAATATTAATTAATACCAGAATCAAAAACACATCAGAAAACCATTTAGAATATAGTTATTTACTCACAAAATACATTTAAACCGAAAATTACAAATAATAAGGACTGTCCTTAATAATTTGGCCACCCACTGTATGTAATGTAAGTTTTCGAAAAATTCAAGAAAATACAAAAAGCCAACACAGTGAGTCCCGTTCTCTCAAGAGTTTCGTTTGCAGTTAACTGAAAGCCTACCAAGCCACTAAGAATCTGAAAACCCCACAAAACATCTTGTTTCAATTTCTCATTACCGTATTACATAACTGTCTTCCCACTCACATAAATAATAATTTCGAGGTCACTAAATTACAATATTTCATAAAGGTACATATCGATTTGCTCATAAATATAAGGCGGCAATATATTTAATCTTTGCTTGCGGCTTGTTTCCATTTGAAAGTAACGACGGTGCCGGGTATTATATTATACGAACGTATATTTATTTGTATTGCTTATTAACTGGTAGAGTGAAATGTAGATTGAAATTGTCGAGAGTTGTTGGGCTGGAAGCTTTTAGACATCCGTAACTTACAAAGATGTTTTAATAATTAGAACTACTAATGCTAAATAATCTAATGCTACAAGCCCTAAATAGAAAAATATAGTGTAGTGAAACTTATTCGAGATTAAGCTTACAGTGAGGTTATGGCAATCTTATGAGCTTTTTTTACTGATTGGTTAAACATTAAGGATAAAATATAATCAATTATTCTCATATATATGTTAAGCTGCTACCTTTTTGTTTTATGCCTTTATACTTCTATCTGTGGAAACTTTACTGGTCTCTACGTTTCTTTATTTTTAATACCATTATATATTTTGTACTGTGTTTTTCCTTATAATAAAAATAAAATGAAAATAAAAACGATTATATTCAAGAATAAAGTTGCTGCTTCCGTCGTGCGTGGTGAAGATAAATATGAACCTAAAGGCTGATAAATGATAATAACTAAAACAAGAAGATAAAAATAGACTTTCTAATGATCATGGCTTTATTGACGATTCAGGATATACAAGATCAAGTAGCTACTAGTATCATGATGACAACATTCTCAATTATGTGTAAAACATTTTGTTGCAAGCATCAGGTAATAACAGATACGGTAAGATATTCTGAAATTAAACGAGTAAAAGCCTATTCAGAAAGTTTCTGAACTTCAACATCTTTAGATGCTCCTAAGCCAGTAATTTCCCCAGCTAACGTTCTTGTATACATACATACATACAGGTGATAATGTCAGTTTGTCCCGTCAGTTAGCGGGGCGGTGCGAGCTACCGACCCTGCGTGAGCGCTGCCTAATGTTGCTATGTTGAAGGTATAGTAGGGTGAGTGAGGATGGAGTGAAAATGGGTGTTAGGTTGTATATGTAGATCGGTTTGAAAAGAGAATCATTTCAGAACAAGAGGGCTGGTCAAAATTTAATAAATACAGATGAACAAAAATTCTTGAAACATATATTTTTCATCATGTATTTTTTTTTTTCAAAAAAGTAGCGGTCTCGTACATGTCGATACTTCTTAAAATAGTGCGTTTTGAGTCTTTTCGGTTGCATAATTTTAGAAATAAAGGGACGGAACATATATTATGTGAATTTTACAAAATTACATAACCAAAAAAAACAAATACATTATATAAATTTATCTAACCTCATATCGTAAAATCCTCATGACGAACTCAAAACTAATGGCATAATGAAAAATATTTTTCATGAACGTCTCTTAAAAAATTATATTATAGTATATGTCTCCGAACAACATAACGCTATAAAAAAACTTTTTCTGAGATTACAGTACATGTGATAATAACTAGGAAGGCAAAGGGAACTTAGCCCAAACAGCCATGTCTGAGGTTGAATATTAAATACCAATGAGGTTATCATATAATATTCTCAGACACATACTAAATAATATTGCGGCGTGACAAAGGTATGTCATATTTTATTCCGAGATTTCTCTATTTTATGTAGGTGTATAATTAAATTTTTGTAGCCTAACCTAAATATTTTTGTATGTATTTCCCTTATTAGTATAAACATATTATTTTTTTTATATTTATTTTATTCTAAGGATATTGTAAAGATTAACTTTGACTTGTAGAAAGTATACTTTATGTATCTTTTTTACAAAATAAATATTTTAATTTGAATGATTTGATTTGAAGGAGGTCACAATTTTATTTTATTTTCAGCCTGCATTATCTATGGCTGCCAGCGCGCGCAATGCGTAGTACACATGCGTGGTGGACTGTTGGATTTTGGCGCCATAGCTTACGTGGAAATTATTATTCACTGTGGTTTTATGGGTCAAACCAAAAGTATTATTTTGTCCTAAAATTACTAACAGCAGTGATGGTGATGATAATTTGACTCCACTTGACATTCTGGAAATAACGACGAAAATTACGGACACTTTTAGAACGCGCTTTTACAAGAAAAATCAAAAATGCCTAACAACAAATTTTATCAAGATTATTATGAAAACAGGTTGTTAGGCATGAGCTTAGATAAAGTAGTGTATGAAACTTTACATAACTAGGTATGAAAACACTCGTGTTCTATTAAAAAACATACCTTGGGATCGTTTTTTAAACTGACACTCGTGTTTTTAATAACCTTTTAATGTAACAGTTTCATAAACTTCTTTTATATTGATTATACCTATGTTGTTTATGATTAGGAAAATTATAATAAGCTCATCTGTTGGTCATTATGCAATCCCGTTTCTGGCATGATTTGATTTCATATCTTAAGAAAATGTTAAATCAGCGTCGTCTTAACAATAGCAATAAGTACCTACATGCTTTCTTTTTGAATTTACAAAAATATCCAAAATGTAAAAGTTGATAAACTGTAACCTCTGTACGATGCGCATACGCACCCAATGTTTGCTCTAATATTGTTTCTTCGCTTCTGTTTGGACGTTATTATTATCTTGACGTTGATTTAGGTTTCGTGAAGCGTGGATTAAGGCTGCGCTGGCTTTTCTTAGTTTACTTAGGGGGTATTTGTCTTATGTAGTAAGGTACATGCATCATGTACCTTCGCCATGAAATGTGTGTAATCAGTTTTTTATTGTGTTGTAATATTAAAACAAGAAACCAGAATAATTAGATTAGAAGTAAAATCGGAAATTATTAGGTTTATAAAAATACTCTCACACTTAACTGATTTACTGATAGTAGGCTTCGGTGCTTTGGCCGTAGCTTGTCACCACCCTCATGAAGTCCCTGAAGAGACTGATGATTAACGCCTCGCCTGCCGTGACTCTCCCAGTTTCTGGGCGAGCGCTTTCATCCTAGGTATTAACGCCACTTCAATCAGGTGCGTTAATGACCAAGCGGTAACATATTGTACGTTAAAGTCTCTTAAAATGTGAAAAAAAAAATTAACCTTTGCTAAATCGCGTACGAATTCACACCCGATTTATTTTCCATATCCATCTCAATTTTTATAGCAAATTTAATCTCCCCCTTCAAGTTAAGTATACCCTCCCTACCCTCCACTTACACAGACTATACTTAATGTGCGCTGCACCATTAATAGGTAATCCGAAGTGAGCATGGTAGGTATACATTGGGAACCAGTTTGTATAGGAATGCGAGTGGGCGAGCTTGGGTTCGAATCCCGGCTGTTTGTTCAAGAAATCTTTCGGACAATTGAGTTTGGAGCAATATTGGGCTTGAGATATTGTTTTGATAGTGAGAAAGCGCTGTTTTTGGCTGATCGGAGTTGATTCTGAACGGAAATTTTTACTATCTAATGAAAAAGAAACGGAAACAAACCTAACCGTAACTGATCACTCTGAATTAGCGCGATAACAGCTTTTAGACAGCGCCGTATATTACTTTGTAATTAATCAAAACGAACACTAAAATTTGAAATGTCAGCTATAACATTCTAATTCACGGAAACTAACAGAAACATTGCGGTGACATGATATCTAGGTTTTGTGGGTTGTTGTAGAGTAATAATTTTGGAAATTTTTAATTCAAGTGTTTAGTTTTCATTATTTACAAAAAAGTCGGTTTTTTACAATCCGCCTGCAGTCAGATTCTTATATAAGTTAATTATAAACATTATTTTCCACGTACGAGAGACTAAATACTATTTAACATATCGTCACGACACGAATCTCCGAGGGGGTGTGAAATGTGAAATGCAAGTCACAGTTCTACATTTGATACACCCGCGTATTTTAGTGACAACAAATCCCTTGTTTGCCTATTATTTCTCACAGCTTTGAATGCATCTTAAGTTTGACCCTTTATATCTCTTAAGGTGGTTGCTCCGGGACTCCCGGTCTCGTCCCTCGTTCGTTGTTTTTCGTATGTTTGAATAAAAAGTACAAAATAAATGTGGTTTTTAGCACTACGCGTTTAATGTAAATTAAACTTTTCTAAAATAGTTGTGTAATTTTATGTGTTACTTTGTAAATTATACTGCACAACAACTATAAACACGCTTTAGAGTTGTTGTGCAGGATACATAAAATAACAAAACTGTGCTAAAAACGTAACTGACATTAAAATATTTTCGCGTAAAGTCGTTTGCAATAGAATCCAACAATCATGTAAACAAACCAAATTGTCACGATTACTCCGTAATCACATACATTTGACGATCAATTATGAACATAGTCTGATTTCAACGAACGCATCATTGTTTTCACATTATCTTCAACACGATTTAACTTGTATTTATAAGTTAAATTTGTTAAAACATTTGCAACGTAAAAATTTCGAAGTATTTGACAAGCTGTCATCTTAGTTTTTTACTCATCGAACTCTTTAAGTCATTGAAAAGTTAGTGTTGTTCGTAATCTGAAGTTATCTTTTATTTTTAATTTAATAAATTATTTTTATTTAATATTATTTGAATACAATAAAAAAATTTTTTCAAGAGCTTAATATAATTAACCAAAACGGATTGTATCCTAAGCCATAAAAATAATGGTTAGTTTTTAAAAATTGACAGGTGGCCATTTTGTTAGAATTGTCATTCACAGTCATTCACTGTTCTGTGGGTTCGCTGTGCATTAGTGTTTTCTGTTTCCGTTTTCTGTTTCCGATTTTTACGACTTTGCATTCTCATTTTGGACTTTTGTTTTGCTTTACGATTTGGCTGGACATATTTTTCTTGGAACGACGACCTTTGCACGGCATCACGGACTTTGATATAGCATACGATTGGTATTTTTTCTCAAGGAGTAATCAGGAGGTAAGAATGATTTAGATCTATTACCTACAACGGAAATCTATTAGACGCACTTTAATATTGTATTGCCCTCGTAAATAATTATTTGAATAGATCACAATTACTGAAATGTATGTGTGTAAAATTATATTTGTTTTTAAGGTTATAATGAGCGAGCCGCAGCCAGGTTCGTCGGGGACTGCTCCGCCGCCGCCGGTCAAAAAACCAAAATTGGCTGTTGGAAAAATAAATTTAATTAAAATTAAATTAGAACACTATGACATCACTATGGGCATAAACAATACGCTGTCAATGTCAGTCCGCCATATTTGTTTACATGATTGTTGGATTCTATTGCAAACGACTTTAGCATAGACCACATTTATTTAACACTTTTTATTCAACATAAGAATAACAATCATAAGTTGTGCGTTTGTAAACGAGACTCGGAGCCACCGCCTTAATGGAGATAGATTTCAAAAGGGCAGCTCATGGATAAGGTAAATCTTACATGACAAGAGGGTAATCTGTACTTCTCAAAGGGCTTCCTCTTCACATATTCTGCTGTAGTCAAGTCATATCTCAAGTTTAGATTAAAATTGTTTGTTATGAGATCCAACTGTCAGTCATACGGATTGTAGAGTAGGAAGTTTAGAAGTGGTTTCAAGTGCTTTCAAAATAACTTGAATAACAATATTGAAATAAAATTGTCCGTCATCGATAGAATGAGCTGTATAACTATTGAAAGAGACAGAATAATTTATTGGCTCATTTATCCAAACTAAAACCACAAGATGTGTATCACTTGTTGATGGAGTGTGTCAGGACGGAGTCTCGAAGTAGACAAATTTATAACAATTGTATATTTAATAATATCAGTGTATGTGACCTTGTATTGTCTGACCCTATGTCAGATGATGCAAGGTCACTTTACAAACTGGTGGTTTTTGGTATGCGTGCCAGAACTCAAGACATGGGTGCTGGACCGCACGGCAGAAGTCACTAGTCTTTAGTTGGTAATGAAAGTTGAGTTTATTTTTTGTTACATTTCTGAGTTCCTTTAGTCTTTAATGTGTAGCCTTATAAGGGTGACATCGTCGCTGTGCGACAAAACCTTTTTATAATAAAGATTATAAAAAAAATACACAGTATAATTTAACAAATGTCATTACCTGGATGTTTTATAAGGGTTTCATATTTGACGTTTAGTCAACAAAATCCTCTGAATTAAGCACTAACATACGAGTATGTACAATATAGAGTAGCAGACATAAACATACCTCGTGAGTCTTGAGCGACAAAAACATACACAGAGTTATGTTACAGTTTGGATCATGAGCGGGATACTCCTGTTGCGAATTAATGTGTGCCCATACAATTTGTTTAGTCTGCTAGTTCATATTTAATGTCTCTGGAGTTAACATGACTGTTTTTTTTTTAGTTATCCAATACTCTTTGCTCATTTATTTTGGCAGTTCACTTTTACGCTATCTTTCATATTTTATCTTAAGGCTAACACAAGCATCCTGTCTGTCCGTCTGTCTGTCTGTCTCCGATTAGATAATGTTTAAACATGGGTAGCAGTTGATTGTTTAATAAACCTTAATGTCTAGAGATGTTTCCGGCGGTTAAAAGTTTAACTCTCGATTCAGGGGATTAAATGATAAGAGTAATCAAATGTTGATTTAAAGTGGAGACGTAATTGAGGTGGGACTGAAGGAAATGATAATCTTTAAAGAGATTGCAGCAAGTCCTGGAATAAAGAATTGTCCGCTAATCTTTAAACTTCTACAAAGTTTTTGACAGTGTGGATCACTTGGTAACTGAATACTACATGTTATAAGAATAAGAACCAAGGAAGAAGTTGAGACATGAATAGGGCAGTGGAATGTGATTTCGCAATGCCAGATAACGCATTTATGGCGACAACTAAAAGATTGAATTCGTTAAGGTGATATGTGAATTTTTCAACGATCACTGTTACTCCATGCGGAACGACCGGCAGTGCGAGAGGGACGGATTCCGAAAAAAATGCAAAATGTCGGTTTTTAATTAACATAAAATTAACTAAAATAGTTATCAAAATTTCACATTCCATAATTTAGATATTGTTAAAATCTATCTAATAAAATATCGTCCAGGTGTATATGTCATTCCTATTTCGCATAACTACTATGAAAAAAAGTGTAGAAGAAGACCTCATTTCAATAATTATTTCTATCGAGCGAAAGTTCTGTAATCGCGTTTATTTAAATACTAATTTATCAAATTAGTGGCTTCTTCTGAAAATCAGGTAAATAACTTCAAAAAGTGCCGATTTTAGTGAAGTAGCGCCTGATGGTTGACTGGATTTTGTACAAACTTATTACTCTTATTACTCCCATTAAGTTCTGTACATTTGAAAAAAAAAACACGAGTAGTAAAGTATAGTTTTAATGACCAAAACACCCAGGTTTAGGAAGTTTGATTTAAGACATGAATCTTAATTACAGGAAGTTCTCAAGCGATTCTCCAATCGAGTATTCAAATAAAGCAACGTTGTAAAACTCTTATTTCCTCTCAACACAAAATAAGTATCACTTACTGGATTTGTCACGTTTTTGCGTCAAATGCGACTCGTAAATTACACCCCATTTGACAGCCAACTGCCGCTTTTTTGAGACAGAAATCCACTAAATATCTCACGTGGTGCCATTCGCAGAAAACCGGCGAGAAATGTGTTGAGAAGAGACGAAAAAGGCCGAAAATCATTAAAAGGTCGGACAAAAGAAATTGTTTTGTGTTCCAGAAACTAGTTTCACAGATATAGCGGACAAAAAGCGTATTTTGATGTCTAAATAGACACGTCACACGAACAGGTAGAAGCTCGGTTTGGCACTCACTGATCCCTATAATTTGAACCCCATTTATACGATCTTTGAAGTAAGATAATATAGCAGAAAATAATCCTTAGAAAACTAAGTCAATGACAAATAATAAAATAGATACTATAAAGGTAGAATAATAATGAGGTAGCTGCTACAGGAACAGTGTTTGCCTTTCAGTTCCAGTTTCATGCCTAAATATTTTTAATGATAATGTGAAATTATTAGCGCTATCAAGTTATTAAAATAAGAATTAGGTCGGCACAAAACAATCAAATAATAATACAAGGTTCAATTTTATGGTTAAACAGAAATAACGCTTAAAGCTCCACCCTCCAACTTTCGGATCAGGCACCATGGCAAGAATCTTCATTAATTCTGAGCCTTTGGCGTGTCGTTAGTAGATTATGTATTTTCGAAAAATAAGCTCGGTTTCTGATATGATTGAGAGATAAAAACCAAATGGATTGAAGATTATTTTGTCGATTAACGGTTTGGATGATTCCCAAAATCGTTTGAGGAAACTAGCACCTGTTCGATAAGTTTGATAGCTGCCTATTTTTGGTCAATAAATCTGTAGAAATGTCCGATATAAAAGCCAACCATCTGCAAATACCTGACCACATTGCGCCATCCCAAACTACACTAACACACATCCTAAGCCTCGCTATTTACCGAATTTTAGTACCTTCGAAATCCAGAGTATAATGTCCTAATGGTAGCCAACAAAAGGAAATTTATTCTACCTGACCCTCTGTTCTCAACATCTATTGTTCAGCATTCACTTCTCTCGAGTTTTTTGGTACAAATAAAAAAATCCCCTTGTTAGCAACTCCGCAGTTAGATCTCCTTTGAAAGGACAATAGGGGTTACATATTTATAAGTGGGTAGGTAGGAGGGGGCTACAGGTGTAGGCTGAATTGGTCTGTGGCCGTATCTTCGTGTTATCGCTAAGGAAAAACAGGTATCACTTGTATGAAGTTAATTGATGACTCTATTACTTTAGACAATGTTGTCGGTATGGTTTTTAGGATTCTGATTAGAAAACGGAAACACTTAAGTTTTGATCTCTTATTCCCTCCGCGGCACAACTAAAAAACTAGTCAAGTGCGAGTAGGACTCGTGCCCTGAGGGTTCCGTAACATTCTAAGTTAATATAATAAATAGACTTAAATAATTCGAACAAAAATTACAAACTTACTCGTATCATCACCTATAAAGTTCATGAAATAAAACTGCAAAATTAAGTTGACGTTTTCAGTATAATGTTGTTTAAATAGTATATGGTACGCACAGAAAATTCCAGATTCCTAACTAGTTTAGTTTTTGAGATAAACTCCGTAACAAAAATAGTCTAGAACTGTACATTTTGATGGCCCCCATTTCTTAATTTTTTAAGACAAAAAATAATAAAAAATAATATTTTATCTCTAGAGAGCCTAGACAATGACACCCTACATGTTTAGGTAAAAAAAAAATTTTTCGACACCTTTTCCATGTAAAGAACTCCCCACGAAAGATAATTTAATAGAATTTTTAATTCAATATTTAGTTTCGGGTCAATATTTTACACAATATATCCAAATTTCAGATCTGTAACTCATTCCGTCTACGAGCTAGAGACCCGTGATTAATAAGATTCCGTTTGCCCTTTGGGTACGGAACCCTAAAAATGAATAAGCCAAATGAGACGTAGGTTACATACACTGGTACCCCCGGAAAAATATAGTAAAAGTTTGGGGAAGTCATAATTAAATAAAAATAATATACAATACACCAATTAGAAATAAAGATTAACAAATAATAACACACAACACACAGATGATACACATAACAACCATAAAACCAAAGCAAAACCCCGATAAAGGTCAGACTAAATAAAATACTTTATTCAAGTCATCGCTGTCGCCGGGCAGGGTACCCAAGACACTGGCGGCATTGCCTCGTTGGATGGCAAGGCTGATGCGTTGCCCGAGGTAGGCTCCAGCCCTTGGGTACCCTGAGGCATCCACCAGACATATTTTGCAAGTTGATGTAAGTAGGTTGTCAAATGAATTCTGACTGCCTTTGTGCTAACCTAGAGGTTGTGGGTTCGATCCCCGCGGTTTACATTAATCTGTGTTCAGTGTACATGCCCGAAGTATGGCGACAGGGCTCCCAAATACTAAGTGTAGACAGTTATTTGCATTTCACAGTTCAGAGGGAACACCTTTGACACCCTCTCGGGGCTTAATGTCGTGAAGATATGTTATTTTTTGGATTTATTAATACATTTTACAATAGGTGGTAGAGCTAATGCCGGGCTCGACTGTGGAGGTATCACCATCTTACTCGCAAATCCTCCCGAAGCTATTCGGAGGAGAGTAAGAGAACAACTCTCAGGCAAAACTAGGCGGCCCACCATTGCCTGGGACCGATGGATGGCGGTAAGTATATCCGTCCCCAATTGCCGTGCAGCGGCGTCACTGATGCAAGGGTTTTTTCACCGCGCTCGCCAAACCGCCTACCCAGCGTGTGTGAGTGTGGATATTTCTTCCAGGAGGACCGCCAAGAGTGGCTAAATCCTGGAAAGGCCTATGTCCAGCAGTGGACGAAACAGGCTGATGGATGGAATACATTTTATATGTTATGAATTTATGATCGTAATTTTATCACGCAGCTTTTTACTACCTCAATTTTATGCGTTTACCAAAAAAAATAATGTAGAGAAGCAATTTATAAGGTATTCTTTTTTGTTTCGGTAAAAACGTGTTCGGGAATCTATCAAAATAGTGTTGGGTATAACAAATAACTTTTTTACCATAACTATCCAATTAGTTCTACCCTAGAAGATGACTCTTTCGACGCTTGCGTTACCAACCTTTTTTTTTGTTCGGTCCGGTTCAGGGACCGGACCGGACATTTTTATTTAGACAAGGTCCAGCATTCGTTTCGCTTCTGTATGTTTATTACAGTGGCTGACAGTACAAATATTTTGTGCCCGTATTTTCTGGTGCTGTCACGGTCATGAACACTTGAATTTCGAATCGAAACCGAAATTTGAAAAAGAAACCGGTCCACTTTTACTAGATATCTTGCGCGGTTCTAAAATACTTGAAACAAAATATTTATCAATCAAATTTTATCATATTATTATAAATATTATACTTTTGGAAATAAAGGGCGGGCATGGTTTTTACTATTTGAAAAGAAAAACGTCATTTTTTTCAATAAAAACCGTTTAGCTTACTGCAAGTAAGCCCTTTTCAATAATATCTCACCTGAAGGAGCGAAAGAACTATAGTTTTTCTATTTTCAATTTTACCGTGTATGTATCTTTATTTTTACTATGTATATTTTAAAATAAAGAATATTGAGGGCTTTTACAGCATTTGTTTATCAAAAAGTATTTTTGAGATATAAAAGCCCGCAAAGTAAACGTTATTTAACAATTCCAAACGACTATCGATAAGCTAAGAAAAGTGATCACGATATACAGGCTGAACCAAACGAATACCCCTGGAGGGAAAGTACCTTAAATATTAAAGATAGCCAATTTTACTTAAAGAAACCTTTATTTTATTTTTAAAGTTAAGGAAATCCGCATTCAAAGAATTTAAACAAATCACCTGTATGAACCAGAAATCTAACTGCACAAATGTGTAAAAAAACATACATCCCGTATTTTTATGATATCGATCTAAAGGGTCAAGCATTAGAACCAAATTTTTCGAAGTAACGTAGTATCGTAAATTAAAGGAAGACCATGAAATTTAACATTTAAATAACAAAACTCGTATCCTAAAATTTTATATTGTAATGTACGGAAAAGACGCTGGAAAAACGCAGGTATTTTTTTTTAATCTTTGAATGCAGCTTTTCTTTATTTAAAAAATAAAATAAATGTTCCTTTAAGTACATTCAATATTCAGGGCACTTTCTCTCCAGGGGGCATTCGTTTGGTTCACCATGTATAAAAATATATATATATATATCGATTTTTTATTTCTCATTATTTTGGTAAGATACACGACACTAACTCAATTAAATAATATTAATATTAATTATAACCGCAAATTAACCGTTTAATTTTTGTTTTTTCATCTTTTTTCACGTCTAAAGAACAACATGTAAAAAACACTATGCTAAAAAATGCGTTCATGTCTAATAAAAACTCGATATTGTAAAAAAAACGGCACAATTCTAAAAAAAAAAATTGCCTCGGCTTGTCGATTTTTTTTGTGAAGAAAACGTAGTCATTTTTACTTTTAATTTATTGTAGCTTTAAGTTGGTGTCCTGTTTTTTGCAAAAATAATGAATAGTATTAAAAAATAAATAATTTAAATAATTTTGTCATTTTGGGGTCACTTTTCTAAGCTTATTGATGTCCGTCCGTTTAATTTGATAACTTTATCCATCTTGGAAAAAGTAGCTGCAACAAACATAATGACGGACGGACACACAAATCATACCATAAGGTTCCATTTTCCTATTTTTGGTATGAAATGAAACCCTTGAAAACTATATATCTTATCCTATAATCAATCGGCTCTGTGGTTCCGTCAAGAAACTACAGATGCAGATGAACGGATTTTATTGTTATTTAGAACACTAATACTTATTTACCACTAGCTTTTGCCCAACTGCGTGTTATTCGGTTTAACGACATGCTTTTTTCCGGGATAAAAAAGTAGCCTATGTGTTAAGTTAGGGTATAAGCTATATCCATTTCAAATTTCAACCAAATCCGTTTAGCCGTTTCAGCGTGAAAGAGTAACAAACAAACATACACACACACACGAACTTTCGTATTTATAATATTTAGTGTGATTGAGCATAAAATAAAAATATAAAAGCGGATAACGGGTAAAACTAATGTCAACACACTTTCCCAAATCAAACTTACTGCAGAGAACTAATTACAGTCTATTCATACATCGACGTCAAAAAAGTCCAATAAAATTCACACTTGCATAGAAAACTGACGATTCTCAGGTACACGTTAATTTAAAACATTTTTTATTATTTTCTTCACATAGCCATTCGTTTTGTATTGAGAAATAAGAGTATAATTGATGAAATTGTGATATCTGTTGAGCTCTAACTTGAAGTATTGATAGAACTCAAAGAACACGGTAAGCAAGTCGAAGATTTATCATTCCTTCGTTGGGAATTGTTGTAAAAGTATGTTTGATTTAGAACAGAGACTTCTTGGGAGATATATCAGATTACAAGTTTTGTTAAAATTACGCTAGTTTATCGAAATATTAAAGGTTTCTCGTAGTACCAAAGTAAAGGAGATTTTAGGTTAGTTTCATATAGAGGTAATATTTTAGAACTCTCAGCGACATCGGCAGTTATCAACATCCCTTATAACATATATGGTTACGTGGATCACTAGAATGATAATGAAGAAAACCGCGTCGTAATCAGTTGAGTGGTTCTTGAGTAAAAACGGAACAAGCACAAATTCAAATTCAAAATAATTTAGTTTTGGCCTCAATAATATATATATATAATATTTAAATAGCCTGAAAAATAAATAAATTTCATATAATATATTTTTTCTAATACCTAGGTACATTTTTATAAAAATCATATTTTTAACGTTTCGGAAGCTTTTAAATAAATATTTACAAATTTCCCATATAGTTATCTGAATTCCACTTATTGTATAACCACAGAAACCATGGCACAATAACTCCACAGCGACTCCATCCCACCTGAATGTCTTCATCTGCTAGTGACCGCACTTGACCCTGCGCCGGCGCATGATGACCAATGGGCCTCGATATCCGGAGATGATTAGAGCTTCACCCGCGATCACCGAAAGTGTTGCGACGTGGTTTAATATGAATAGGAATCGGTTTGTTAAGCCACCAAACTTGTTCAAATCTGTACAATTGTTCCAAGCCACGATTTAGACTGCTATCTATTATTTTAGGGATAATTAGAATAAAAGGGATTAAATAAAACCTAATGAACACGAAAACACATGTACTGTTCCACGAATGTTTGTGTTCATTGTGTATTTAAATTTCCACCAAGTATTAACAAACAACAGTATCAACATTTTGAATAAAACCATTTAAATAAAATTTTGACAATTTTAAAGATGATAGACATATAATTATTGAACTAATCACTAATGTACCAGTTTTACTGATCAAGATACCAAAAACCAGCCTTTCAAAGCCAATTAGAGCTGCATTGCCAACTAATTTAAGTCCTCAAATCATGCTTAGATCTCTCTTTACCTTGTACTTAGCAGTTTATTCTAATGACAAGTCTGGTACAATAATCGCTCAATCAGCTTTGATCGTCTCCTTCGTATCTTGCTGCTGGTATAGGACAATTTACTTTATTGCTTCAGTTCAGAGTTGATAATCGGTTGGGAGTGGAAGAACAGACAGGCCCTGCTCTGATATTATGTTTGTTTGTGATTTGATGAGAGGTAGATCTTCCGATTATTTTCAAGAGTTTATGAATGTTTCTAATTTTATCAAGCATTTCTTTTGGAAATATCATAGATGTTTGGTTTAAATGAAAGCTTATTTTATATCATTCGTTGAAGAAAGCTCTGATGCATACATTAGTTAGACTTCTTGTAGGAGTTCCACCATATTTATTAAGTAATTTGCAACTGCTTCGCCTAATTTGACAGCAATTCCTGTCCTTTTAATGTTTGTTTCAGCCATCTTACAATTTTCCTCTTCAAAGAGCCAATTTTGAACGTCTTCTGCCCGCATGATTCAAGTCATAACCATTGCCTATGGTCGGATAATGATCGCGCAAACAAATCATTACTTTATCCAATCGTGATCGGCCGATCTGATCGGTATTTCCCGAATCGACCTTCGGAGCGCTTCGGGCAACTTCGTGATCTTTCGGGGATGGTGGGCGAAGCAGGGACTGAACTAGTGAAGTTATTATCTTCAGGATGTGAAGTCGGACCGGCTTTTGAAGGTTTTGTAGGTTGGCTGACCGAATTAAGTAATTAAGTAGTTGAATTGGTTGCTTCTTTTCTTTGTGCTGTTGTTTGTTCTGAGATTAGAATAGTCGCTGGTCATACTGAGAGTTTTCTTTATGATTTCAAATTGAGAATTATTTATTCCTGAAATTGTTGGTCAATTGCGGGTGTACCTGGTGTGGACTGTGATTTGGATTTCACAGTTCACATTCGGGAACACCTCTGATACCCCCTCGGGGATTCATGTCGTGACGATATGTTTGTTGGTCAAAGCTAATAATAATTTACCGATCGTGGGAAAATCATTTTCTTGGCAGCTTATAATTTGAAGATTGTTACGTAATTTTGATTTTGAAACGATTTAGTTTATTGCTCTGATGATATATTAACCTAGAATGTTATACCATATAAATATATATATATACCATATTAAAAAGCAAGCCAAAACGTTAAATCTGAATCCATAATACCACTTTCTTGGCATATCAAAATCATATAAACAACTTCAGTTATTAACAATACAAAGGCCGCAACAATTCACTCAACTTTACATAAGATGTGTTCCAAGTAATGTCAGACGATCAGTTATGCTGCACTAGGAAGGCTGTATCTCCCAAGGCTCTGCTCTCATGCTGCTGAGCCCTCAGGACTGTCCGTGAAACGTGAAAATTATACACTCCCTACATTAGCCTTTGTTCCTTTAGCAGAATTCAAACACATTTTGTAGGGATGTTGAAATTTGTAATGAGAGAGAGAGAGAGCATTTTCTCTTGTCGTGAATAGTTGGTTAAATTAATGGAAAATTAAACTATTAATAAACAAAGTGTTTATCTTTAAGATGCAACTGTTAGAGGTAAAACACTCGAACACTCGCTGTTTACCAAGTAGGTACTATTAAATTCCAATGCGAGAAATATTTCCAAAAAATGTTTTGTGATTCATTTTAGATAGTAAATTAGAAATATTTATTAACCTAATTAATAAAAACACGGCGAATTAGGTACGTTTCAAAAGATTTTGAACTGTATTTTATTTTATTTGAATTTTGTTTTCTACTTTCTTGGAATATTGAAATAATGAAACTTGTCCAATAGTAATACATTTTTAATGAAACTAAAATAATTATAAAATAAATAATCTGATATTTGTATCTGAAATGGTAGTTAAAATTATAGTACGGAGTCAATTAAGTAATAATGCATTCACAAAAATTTTGGATCCAATTTATGCAAGTTATCCTTGTTTTTCTTTATTAATAATCCTTAGAGAAGTTTCAAGGGGTAATATTTATCAAAATGAAAAGCTTTCATCGATACAATCAGTCCTACAATAAGGGGATTGAAGAGGCACTGTGTCAGTGTTTGTAAATGTTTTGTGGGACCCTAATATGAACAAAAACGCGTGTAAATCGTGGTTCAATTTATGGTTATCGAACATGGTTGTTACTTCAAGATTGAGATGAATTTATAAATTTGTTGGGGTTCATAACTAAGGCCCGCTGCAAAATTCAATGGTTCTGTAAATAAAAGTAGCAACAGAAAGAATATTATTACAGACTATTATGAGTATTCATGAGTATTATATGGTATCAGTTACAGCTTCCTGCCAATGTTACGTAGGAACAATTTTTCTTTTCTGAAGCCACCTACCTGATCGTGAAATTTAAGTTTTTGCAATTTAAAGCTTTTATTTAATATTTCGCAAATGGATCCCTAAATCGAAAATTAGTTTTTAATACACCTGCTCAAAATATGATAGATTACGTGCCTGTTTCGCGTGCGTAAAATGACATATTTCGCACTCGTGCTTTTTGTTTCTACTACTGACGCCATCTACATAAACCGGCCACATCATTTAGTAAGCATGTAAACCTTTGTTTTACCGGATACTCTAAAAACTGTTTAAGATGAATATTTTCAAACTTTTATATTTTTTACTAAATATTTTGTATGTTAAATTGTAAAATATGTTTTAAAAATTCAAAACGATTTTAGACGTCATAATTTATATTCTATTTTAACTAACTTAGAAATTATTATTAAAAAGATTTTAGAAAGAGACGTTGGTTTTTGCAGTACAGATTGGCGCCAACCAGACTGCGTGTCCTTCTGTCGACTTGTATCTGTTTTGATTTGCTTTTATTTTAATACTTCATGTAATTTTTTGCAGGTGTATTAAAAAACGTCGTTTGATACACGTGCGAAAGTGTTGATATTTCTCGTCCCGACTGTTTTATGCCTCGACTGCGTGGGTTAGGTGGCATCTCGCACGCAAAATACACTTTCAAATAATGCTAGTGGGAGATTGTCACGAGTACATGTGCGAGATTACTACTCTAAAAATTACTAGTGGTCCACTCGTCCAATTTTGGTTTTACACACACTCGCAATATTTTTATACACCCTATCTAACGATATCCCACACGATGGGATAGACGAAAATAAAGTAATTTTCATTCTCACTTTACGTGTAGGGGAGGTCGACAAAAAAAATATATTTTCTATATTCTATTAAACACTTTGTCAGCATGATTAATATGTAACACCCATGCCAAATTACAGCTTTCTCGTACTAAGAGTATCTGTGTTAAGCCGCAGACAGACAGACAGACGGACGGACATGGCGAAACCATAAGAGTTCCTTGTTGACTACGATACCTAAAAAGACTAAGAATACATTTTATTTAAAATGTTGAAAAAATATTCTATGTGCAGACACGACTGGTTTTGCACGACTGTTATTAGTATATGCGTAGATATAGATTTTCAAAAATAGTCTGTTTAGATAACACGCTCATTAGGAATTTTTCAAAAAGGTTTCATGATAGGAGCTCAAACGGTGACTACTTTTCTAAAACAAGTTAGGGAAAAGCGGCCAAGAGCAAACTTATTCTGTACAGTGGCTGTGAAGCCGCTGCCAAAGGGATAGTTTTTAGTATAAACTTTACCGGCTAGTTAAATAATACTGTTTTATTATCAAAAAGCTTTGTTTGTCCAATCAATTTGCTTTTCGTGAGTCGACTAAATTATTATTTGAAGCGACCAAAGATGATGCGCCTGACAATTTATCAATTACCTCATTATTTGAAACGACTAAAGATGGATGAGCCTTAAAATTTGTCAACTACATTATTATTTGAAAGAACTAAACATAGATGAGCCCGAAAATTTGACAATTAAATTATTATTTGAAACGATTATCATCCATTTTATGATATGAGCTTAAAAAATTGTCAACTACTTTATTATTTAAAACGATTAAAGATGGATAAGCCCGAAAATTCGTCAACTATATTATTATTTGAAGCGACAAAAGATGGATGAGCCTGAAAATTTGTCAACTATATTATTATTTGAAAGAACTAAAGATGGATGAGTCTAAAAATTTACAAAATGGATTTTCAAAACCAACAGCTTTTTGTAAAAAAACGTAATGGCGTATTTTAATGTCGTTCTCTAGTATGAATTACCAATTATGTTTATGGGTTATTTTACTCTAAATTACCGGGAATCTTAGTTCTCTAAGCAGTAAAAGCAAAATTTAATGCTGCAATCGGCGCTCGCGCAGGGTTTCTGATTGCGGCATTTTGATTGGCTTTTTAAATAATAAAATCTTTAATAAGTGCAGTAAAATTGCATTTGGCATCTAGATCTTTTAGTGCTTAAAAAACTGGTTTTAAGTTCGTTTTAAAAGTTTAATGGAAACCTTCTTAAGTTAACCAAGAATTAAGCTTAAAAAAATTACGTACAGAAAGTGTGTAAAAATTTTGAGAATTGTTATGAATATAATATTATTTATTAACTTTTTTCGTTGGAAAAATCGTTAAATTAAGTTTTCACATTACATAATGTATTGTAATTGAATCTGATTTAGATGGTTCATATTTATGAAATTATTTTATTATAATCCCTTACATACCGCCGTCGCTCAATTGTTACATGTCTATAGTACATTAACCATATAAGTATTTTGGTGTTCCTTGTGATTTTTTCTATGCCAGAGATATTAACATAACAACATCCTTTTAGAGATTTTTATTCATATTCCAAGTACACCAAATAAAAAATTAAAATTCGTCTACAATAGAGGGTAATAAATTAAATTCCCGTGATTTCCAGGAAAGACTAAAAACGTGACTGTACTGCAACGCCGACTGCGCTCCACGCTCCCGTCGCCAAAGAATTCTTTGTTTTTAAAGTTACAAAAAGTCAGCCCCTTCTCAGTTTGACCGAAGCAGGTACAAAATAAGTCTGTGGACCACATGTTGAAAAGACTGCTAACCCAAAAACTTGACAATATCCACCAAAATCTTACTTTCCAGCTACTCCGGAATTACTAAATAAAGTTTCATTTTAGGTGGTAAATTTAGTGTCATTCAGTACTTATGCAAAATCACTGGTCTTTTCTTATTTTTGACTGAACTGTCAAATTGCAATTATATTTTAGTTTTTTTTTTGTTATTGACGGTAGCTAATTAGTCGTTAATTAAAAGTAATTAACAGTTAAATGATAAAGAAGTTGACTTACATTCACGCGGTTATCAAATCCTTCAGGTCATCTCGAGTCGACCAGTATCGCTGCTGCAGAAATCCATTTCAGTAATACATAATAATTTTAAATATAACACAAACACATGCGCACTTGACAATATTAATTTACAAGTATTAACACTTTTATTGTATCCAGTCACTGTCACAAATCACACTCACATTCAGTTACAGTCACGAGTATTTATATTTGTTATTGTTTTGAGTGTTATTTGGTATGGGAATTAAGTATAAGACAAAGGGCGTGATACAACACGTCCGCGGTAGTCGGTGGTCCGAACGATATAGCAATAACAGACGATAGAAGGAACGCGCAGCGCTGCGCCCGCGCCGTTTCCATCTCAATCTCGCCCGTCGAAACGAGACAGTAACATGACAATAAACGGTTGTAAGACGTCAAGTGGGACGGAGACAGTACTATTCTCATTATGCGCCCGTCGAACCTGACATTTCAATCGCCCCATCCCACTCCCACCCAAAGTTATTTCCATACAAATTGTTCGGACTGTGTTTGTTCTCCATCCCCTTCTATCTCGGATAGTGCTAACCAGATAATGTCTTAATCGCATTTTCTTAGCGCTACGCTGACTGATGCACTAACATAAACAATGATAATTCATGGATTTGCATGAAAGATAAAATGAGTTTTTTATTGATGACTCAACGAGTTAACCGTAACAATGTTGGTGGTCGAACCAAATTATAAACAAAAATAAGTAATTAGCTACATAATATCCGCAAGTTCAGTAAGACTTGATTTGTTGAAGCTAATTATTAACATCAGTGATTACTAACAATCACCAACCATAAGAGCTTTGAAAAGCTTAGTACCCTACGTAATTGTAATCTATTTTTGCAGAAAATATCTGAAAACCTACATTCAAATGTACAGATTCTGTCAATTTAGGCGTACTCTGTTTAAAAATATAACTGAGATTATAGGGTAAAATGGTATGGATCCTCGAAGAATATTTCTTTGGTATTCTTTCTGAGGCCCTTATTCTTGAGTTGCGCGCCAGACCAATAGGTGGCTAAAAAGACACAGAAACATTGCTCTATGGCTTTACGTCTTTTGACGGACACTTAAAACGTAAAATCAAGCAATAAAAATAAATTATAAATTAATAAAATATAAATAAATAAAGAAATTGAATTAATTTCAGAAACGTATTTTCTCAACACCCTTTTTATTCAGTAACTTTCCTTAGAAAAGATACAAATTTCGTATACATTATATAATTTGAAAAAATCTCAACGGACTAAATAATTATCTATTTGTGAAGTGGTAAGTAAACACTCATCACGACCGCATGTTTGAGAGGCTGGTCACTGCGCAAATATTTATTCAGAGTTGACAAGCGCTGACGACTCAACCAAGGAATATCAGATTTTCTAAGAAATTGGACAGAAATGTCATGTTTGCTCATAGTATGAAAGCGGACTAGTTGCAGCTTCTGAGTTTTGTGAGAGATTTTTTCGGTAAACTCGAGTTTTTGACGGGTTTTTATACCGTTGCAGGTAAATGTCGATAATAATTTTGGGCTTCTACTGGAAACGCCCTAAATGCATTTAACTCGGATTTTTTATTAACATTAGTTTGATGTAATCTTTATCCCATATTGGCTCTACTGTGATACTATTATGACAACGACTTTTATCTGTAAAAAATGACATTTTTTTTTAGGGTTCTGTATCTAAAACGCAAAACGGAGCCCTATTAATGTATCTCTGCTGTCTGCGTCTGTCATTCCGAAATGTCACGTGTCTCTAGCTCGTAGACGAAGTGACAGATCTGAAATTTGGATATATGTTATGTAGAATATTAATTTACCCAAAACAGAATATGGAATTAAAAATTTAATTTAATTATTTTATTTTATTGGGGGATCCCATATAGCAGGCCAAAAAAAGTCTACAACTTATTTAGCAGAAAACTTTTTTTATATCCTCAAAACGAAATAAGGGGGTCATCAAAGTTGTCAGTTTTAGACCAATTTTGTTACGGGGTCTATCTCAAAACTAAACTTGTTAGGAATTTGTTTTTTTTGTATATTATGCGCTATAGACTGTATTTAAACAACAAATACTAAAAGGGCCGATTTAAAAGGTAGTTTTAGGGTTACTTACCCGAATACTCAACCAAATATTTATTTTTGTTTCATACATTTTGTAACACGTATTTTTTCAAATTATAAGTCTTTTAACTTATTTAGGTTATTTATGTTTTACAAGCATTTCTAAAGTTTCACCCGTCTCCCTCCAAATACGAATCCTGCTACGGGCCTATCCGTACTGCCACTTTTAGAAACACTTCTCTGTCAGTCCATTTAACCGTCCTTTGTCACAAGCAGAGACCAATAGAACATGTAGCAAGACAGGACACAACCTTATAACCTCTATATCAATAAGGTATAGGAGCTGGTGCAAACAGAGTAACTTTGGGCAAGCCCAGCTATCTTGCAGTTGCAATTCAAACTTATCTGAACATGAAAATCTAAGACTGACTGGAAGGGAGTGGGCAATAGCAAACATGATTGCTACGCAGTATCAAACTCTAACTAAACTGTTACTTTCTTTTTATGGCCACTAGCCCTCACGCTATAAGAACCTATTGTTTATAATATGGTCTATGAACAGAATTATACTGACAAAAATTTTTATTCTATTTTTATGGCCCTAGGTCTCTTGCTATTAGACATTTAAAGTATAGATTATGACCAGAATTGTATTGTCAAAATTGTTACTCTATTTTTATGGCCCTAGGTCTCTTGTTATTAGATATTTAAAGTATGGTTTATGAACAGAATTGTATTGTCAAAATTGTTATTCTATTTTTATGGCCCTAGGTCTCTTGCTATTAGACATTTAAAGTATGGTTTATGAACAGAATTGTATTGTCAAAATTGTTACTCTATTTTTATGGCCCTAAGTCTCTTGCTATTAGACATTTAAAGTATGGTTTATGAACAGAATTGTATTGTCAAAATTGTTATTCTATTTTTATGGCCCTAGGTCTCTTGCTATTAGACATTTAAAGTATGGTTTATGAACAGAATTGTATTGTCAAAATTGTTACTCTATTTTTATGGCCCTAGGTCTCTTGCTATTAGACATTTAAAGTATGCGGTTTATGAACAGAATTGTATTGTCAAAATTGTTACTCTATTTTTATGGCCACTAGCTCTCTTGATATTAGATATCTGAGGTATGGTGTGGTATGGTTTATGAACAGAATTATATTTCCAAAAATTGTAAAAGGCGGCGGGGCGGTAGCTCAGGGCTAGAACGCTGGCCTCTCAATCTTGAGACAGGTTCGATCCCCGGTCGGGTATGCACCAATGAGTTTTTCTCGTAACGAGTGCTTAGTATTTGTGTCTTACCCTTAAACCATTACCTAATACTTGAAGGAAAACATCTTGGTGAAGGAAAACATCTTGAGGAAACCTGCATGCCCTAAAAAGCGTGTAATTGTGCCCGAAGTACGGCAATAGGGCTCACCATCCAACACGTTGGGACGTAATAATCGTCGGTGAAACGCGGGTGTACCGTGTGTGGACTGTAACTTGCATTTCACAGTTCTCACTCGGGAACACCTCTGACATCCCCTCGGGGATTTATGTCGTGACGATATGTTATGTTATGTTTTTACTCTATTTTTATGGCCACTAGCTCTTGTACATTTTTTTGATTTGTTTAGTGTGTGGATTTTTTTATATTATCTGAGCAATGGCGAAGGTATGAAAAGACTTGTGCATTTCCCCACCTCCCTGGGGATGCGTGCAGGACTCGAGGGAAATCTCCGGTGGACACAAGTAAAGGCCGTTTCCTTTTTGTTTACGGGACCAACGGCTTTACATTTTGAATATTTAAAAACTTGTAGGACTCACTTTTTTAACAGTGCGAGGAGGCACAGGTCGAGCTTTCGATGAGATTATGACTCATGATCATCAGGACTCTTCGAGAGTACTTTCGCGCACGGCGGTCAGTCGAGTACTGGGCTTTACATGTCTTCGAGACCGGACACAAGTTGCGCCACTACGTTATTTAAACCCGTGACCTGTGGATGAATAAAATAAGCCGATAAACCGACCACAAATAAGTTCAAGTTATTTCCAAATACTGTAGAAGGAATGAATTATAGCTGACAATGTATTTTGTCTCACTGCCCCTCATATCATAAGGAAAGTAATAAACAAAATGAAATTAAGCATTCTTTTAAAATCCGTACTCATGTCTACGAATTTGTCTCCCAGCAGCTGTGAAAAATTAAGAAGCACAAATGAAATTGTCACCCATATTTACACGGATGGATTACACACTTATCGTTTTTAGGGTTCCGCGCCCAAATGCCCTATTAATGTCGCTCTGCTGTCTGTCCATCTGTCCATCCATATGTCACAGGTCTCTAGCTTGCAAAGGGAATGAGGTAGAGATCTGAAATTTGGATATGCTATGTAGAGTATTGACCCAAAACCGAATATGGAATGAAAAATTAAATTAAATAAAGTTTCAGGGGGACTTTTTTATTTATTTACTAGCCCTTGTGTAGATTTAATTTATACTTAATGATATTTGTTATACACTCTTTTTATACAACAAAATGCTGAAAACACCGATTTTCAATATAGGTTTATTAGGGTTACGTACCCGAATAATCACCAATTTTGCAGTTTTCTTTTATATGAGTACAGTTTTTAATAAAATAAATGTATATACACTTTTATATTATGTCTTTTTATTTTTGTTTTTTATTAAATTATAGTATATCTACGAGTATACACAAAATAATTAAAAAAAATATTTCAAAATATATTTCGGACCCTGCTGGGCCCGGCAGTTCTTAAGTAAGAGAAGTTTGTAATTTGTATTCAAATCATTTAAGTCTATTAACTTATCAGAATTGTGCGGAACCCTCAGAGCGTGAGTCCTACTCGCACTTGACCGGTTTTACATAGTACATGTCTGACTCGCTCTAAGCCTGTATTTTGTTTAGGTTTTCATTTGAGTCTTCTTGAAAACCCATACAGGATATTTTCAGTAAAATTTGAACTCTTTCAAACGAAAACCAATAAATAAAATCTTCAACTGACTTAAGTGCCAAACAGATTGCAGAAGTTCGCATATGAATGATGCAACGGTCCAAGAACCACGACCAAGGAAAGAGTAATCTTCGAAAACCAACTCTGCAACGCCGGTACGTCTTAATGTAACCAAATAAAAAGAGAAAACCCCATCTTGCATCGATACAACGTGACAGTTACATCTTCACGAAAATATTTTAAACAACCTATCTTGACAAACTAGGTTATGCAACTCTCAACCACAACTCCAAGAAATAAGGTCGGATCTCGCGAATGCACGCCTCAATTTAAAAGGATTTCTGAATTGAATCCAAGTTTCGTTACGAATGAAATGCTCTGAGAAAAGGGACTCTGCTACAAAAAGCAATCGCGGCTAAAGTAACTAAACTCGAAAGCTCAAAGGATTCGAGCTGTATTTTGTTTTGTCCGAGCGAGATAACTTGATCATCTTCCCAAAGGAAGAAACGTCAGAATCTCCCCAAGACGTTTAAAACTAAATCTTATTTACTACGCAATAAGAACACGAGTTTGTAGAAAGGATTCTAGATACGACTTTATGCTGCAGGAAGAATATAAAAAGAACAATTTACAAGTACGTCTGGGGCAGAGCAGGATGGAAATACATTTTAGTTGACGCCAAAAAGGGATGCAAAACAGGCATGGACCGGAGCTGAGGCTGTGTATTTTTTCTGAGTTATTATGCCGGTTTTGGTCTTTAATTAAGACATTTTGTGCATTTATAATGAAATAACAATATGAGTCAACTTATAAACACCTTCTAAACAATCCACCGTGAAGTGTTTGACCTTAGGTTGAAACATTTAAATGGACAAGTTTCTTTATCTTGTTAGGGTTCAGTCGTCAGGTAGCACCTTGCTACCTGTAAGCCTGGCGTTAAACTTGGCCCTGATATTAATTGCGACAGAGAATTCTGAAGTGGTTTTTATTCCTTGAGTTTCCAGAAAGCTTTTATCGTATGGCGTTGTTTAAAAATTTAATTAAATGACATCCTACTTCATTTTCAAACTAAACTCATAACAAAAAATGCAACATTCACAGACCAATCATTATAAATATCTCATGATCATTCTCATACTCTATTCGCACATGGGTTTACAAATATTATAAAACACAATAGCCGTCTAAGTCAATATTGTCAATAGGTACCATCCCATAATTTCTTTATGCTGACTTCGTATAAAATACCTCCAATTTTTTTACTTTTTAAGAGCAATAGAGACAGCGATTCCATCAAAGATTCGGATAGATATACATAAAAAAATTATTTTAAGCGTGCGACTTTCAATTGAGGTTATAAAATTTTTGGTGTAATCAGAGCGGGCAGCCATTTTAAATCTGTTGATACGGGCCTTACAGCAATTTGAAATTTTAGTACCAAGCATATAAGATGGCGTTTACAAATAATTCGCCGAAAATAAAATAAAAAATGGAAGAAACCCTTAACCTTTGGTGTCATAGCCGCCTTGACTAAACGCCATTTTGTCCGCAAAATATTATCCGGCCCCACACCAACACATTTTTGTGACCAATCATCACTTACGACTTTATTATGAGATTTTATTTTAGTAACTTATTTTATTTATTTTTTGAATTTTAAATATCCATGAATATAAATAAGTTAGGTTGTAACGTGCCCGATGGAACTGGCAAATTGATATGATAAGCATGAAGTCACCTATAAAAGAAATGTGGAATATCAATTTAAAATATTAACATAATTATATAACATTTCTGACTGTCCAAAATTTCCATTTTTAAAACATGGCAGGATAAAAAATTAAACTATTCTAAAATTACACTGAGTGAAAAAACGTGCCAGTTTCCGTCAAAAAACTGACGTTTGATACATCAACCAATATAAATGTTTGACTGCAGCATTAGCATACTCAACAAGACGTGTCAAGTGATGATACAGAAAACACCTGCATATTTGCTGAATTGTTTTTGTGAGAACCGTGAGATAAATATTTTAGAAAAAACCTTACAAGATTTTATGTACCTAATTATAATTTTTATGGCTCTAACTTGGTGATTGATCTTACTTAGGTAAGTAATTTGTGGTCGTGAGTTGTGCTCGGTTCTGGTACCTACCTATAATTTGTTGTTAATTTCACTATAGCCCTAATATTAGAAAAATAAAAACACGAAACGGTGGCCGCGGGTGTCTCTAATTTTAAATGTACAAAGGGTTGCTTTAAGCGGGGGTTATCCCGACTTTGTCCATTTTCAAATTAATTATAAACCAATAAAAAGTGAATATTAAATTTTGCATAAAATATATGTTATATTTCACTGTTTGATATTGTTGAAAATACTGCTGATTAATAGCGTATTTTGAGAATATACTTTCTCGCTCGAACAAGGCTTGATGGCCAGAAGAGAGCTTTCAGAAAACAAATACAGCTCCCCAAACTTGGATTTACAGCCAGGAACACAGATCCGTCCGGTCTATAATGCCTGAATGCAGTTTCAGGTGTGACTAAGAATCTTGCCATTGCAATCTTAACCCGATGCACTAGGATGCATTTCACTCAAAATGCACTTGAATTTTTTCACTACAAACGGTGGTTGCGAGCCTCCGGGCTTGCTCCTGGATAAGTTCTAGACATAAATCTCTGCAAAAGACTTGCAGGTGTTGCACAAAAGTAAGAAAATCACAGTTGCATAGCCCATGAAGCCCACGGCGCAAAACTTAGACTTCTAGTAACGTAACGTCGATCCTAGGCTAGCTAGGCTTTCTTAATCTAGAAACGTTCGTGACGAATGTAGAGATCATGTCACGTTTTTTTTTGTATGTGTATATGTGTGTGTGTGTGTGTGTGTGTGTGTGTGTGTCTAATTAGTGTACGAACATTTTATGAACATTTTATTTATTTACATTATAAAGCTGTGTGTCATCCGTCACCGTCTTGCCCGCCGGACTCTCAGACGGCGAAAGCAGCAGCAAATATGTTAGCGAAAAGCGTTTTCATACTTTAGTTTTGTTTTGTGGCCGTAGCAACGAAATTAACCCAAATACTTTATCTTGGGTTTTTCATAATAACTCCACGGGTGTGTTAGCACCTCATTTATCGATTCACAAAGTGATAAACTTCTCGTTATAAACGACCCGTCGTAAAATGAAACGATCGATAAAAGTCGCCTGAATATATGTGGCAAATACATGCAATGTCGTAACGGGGAATTCCAGTGAATTTCAGCCAAGGTTGCGGCAAGTACCTTGGGCGTGGAATCACATAAACAAAAATTATGTGCGGCGCGCCCGAAGTGTCGCTACGCTAAGTGTCTTAATAGGAAACCCCAGTAAATTTCAGCGGAATGTGGGCGTGTAATGATATAATTAGAAATTATGACTGCGACACTGCGGCGCCCGTAGGCGAGTTTACGGGCGCCTCGCAGGCGAGCACCCGCTGTGTAACGTTCGACTGCACTTTCGTATGTTGCGACGTATTCGCTGATGGGCTCCAAGCCGCTGTCGATAAGCCTGAGTAAAATACATGATTTTTTCTTCAAAGATAGCACAGTCGCCGCACCTGATTCCATTGTGTGACCGGGAGCTCCATGCAGCGTTGGAGAGTCACCTGCACCGCGGTTTTATCGGTAGCTCGATGGTGCGACGACTCCGACACG